>JASVER010000030.1:0-55030 GCA_030449065.1 Oceanodroma leucorhoa
CCTGAGGCTAAGTGCTGTGGCTTTAATTAGCTTGTAACAAGAAGGAGCTTCTACAATCCAGAGCTGGAAGCAGCAGGAGCATCTCTTCTCCAGCAGGAGGAGTAGCTGGAGCTAAAAGAACTCAGGGCCTCAAATAATCTGAGCTGGAACATCCACTGTCTGGAGCTGAAATTACGTGAAGCACAAAAGTGTCCATCATCCAGAGCTGTAACAAGCAGGAGCACCTTGTGCCTGGAGTATCTAGGAGCAGAAGCTGGAGCTGGAGTTACCCAAAACTCAGAGAAGCCCAAGCGTCTGTCTGTTGGAGCTGCAGTATAGCTGGAGTGTCTATTAGCCAGAGGTGGAGCATCTCATATCCCAACTGTGCAGGAGCCAGAGCCAGGATTTGGAGCAGGAGCATCTCTTCTCCASAGCATCCAGTAGCTGTAGCTGGAGTGTCTATCAGCTGGAGCTGTAACAAACCAGGGTGTCTGTCAGCCAGGAGCCAGGCAGGGCTCTTCCCAGTGAGGAGCTCTTCCCAGCAGGGAGGCAAGTCATCCTTCYGTAAGCAGGGAGCCCAGCCTCTTCCCTCAGGGATTAAATCCACACCATGTGCCCCTCTCTGTGTGGAGGGGCTCTCCCAGTCCAGTTCCCGAGGGCAGAAGTGAGGTGGGGGTACCCCAGCTCTCCTGGGCCAGCCCTGCTGTGAGGGGGTACAGGCTGTGGGTGAGGCAGCAGCATAAAGCAGCAGAGTCTCCTCCCTCTCTGTGAAGGGGAGAAAAAAGAGCTGCTGGGTGCACAGCCCAGCCCCGGAGACCCCGCAGGAGATGCCTGTCCCCTCCTCAGCCAGAAGTCGCGTTTCTCCCCAGAAGGGCAGGCAAGAAAGAGCATCTTGCTCAAACCCCTCCACTAAGCAGGGTGTATTTCAGCACAACACAAAACACCAGGGAGCAGCACTGGGGCTACCAATGGGGTGCAGCTGGGTCGGACCCTGGCAGCTTTCACTCCACCTTCCCTGAACTCCCTTCATAGCTCCCAGCCTCCCAAACACAAGGCAGAAACCACTGGGGAGGGGCTTTGGTTTGGGGGGGGCTGTGGGAGCTCCCTGCACAGCACTGACCCCTCCTTGGGCATTGCCTGCCCCACACCTGTGTTTGTACAGTGGGGTGAGAGGGAATGGGGGCAACCCAGAGGTAACCCAGTAAAGGACTGGCCAAGAGGGGGCAAGTGCTGAGCCAGGAGCCCCAGGCATCCCTGATSAGCTCAGCAGGGAGCCGAGACCTCCTTGTGAGCCAGGGCACACCGACTGCCATGACAGTGAGCGCAGAAACCATGACAACAGCGAGCTGACCTTCCAGCAGCGGCTGCTCTGTCAAGTGGTGCCCTAAACCCACTGAAGGTGTCTACACCAAAAAGGTATAAAAAGTAACACGGTACCTACCCCAGATGAGCTTATCTGCTAGAGCTGCTCTACAGAGACGGACAGACGGACCCTTGTCAGGGATGCCTGGCTGAGTCCTGACTCCATGATGCAGATCTTCTGTGATGAGGCTTCTCCATCCTTCCCTCTCCTGGCAGCAGTTTGGCAAGCATCATGCCGGTAACATATAATACAAATAATACATACAGGTGYGCCTATGGGTAAGTGATCATAAGTATGTACTTGCTTTACTAGTCGCAATTTGTAGTAACTTGTAATAAAGAAATTCACGGAAACAAAGCCTCCGTGTCCTTGTGTACTACAGCATCCTACAAATGTGCTGTCATGACTTTCACACACCTGAGGGTCGTGTCACCCTCACAGGTTGTGGCAGTGACTCCTGCACAGCCCAGTCAGCCTGGCCTGGGGCTCCCACAGGGACAGGGACACAGGTCTCGGGTTGGCATCAGCCAGCTCAGCCTGGTGCAGCCATGCCCACCCCACAGCCCCTGCACAGAGGACAGGCTCCCCAGCAGGGCCAGCCCTGTGCCCAGAAACCACCCCCAGAGAAGGGAGAAACCTGCCGGGGGCAGCTCCCTGTGTCACCAGCCAGCCGAGGGGAAGGCACCTGTGAACCCCCACAGCGACATCCCATGTGGTGCCCCAGACTTTCTGCCACCCCATGTGGCCCCCAGCCCAGGGACAGGCACCACAGCCTCCAGTAACACTCAGACTGGTCCCTGGCAGGGTGAGCAGCAACAACCACCACCACCACCACCMCCCACAGCGGGGTTTTSCTGAGCAACAGCYGGACACAGCCCCAGCACGCCCGACCCCACCGGGCTCTGCTGTGGGTGCAGCACCTCTCCTGYGGCGTGACCCCGAGACCCCTGTGCCCTGGCCAGCAGCAAGAGCCCCCCAGCTCCCAGCTCAGCCATGATGGTGCGGTTGGGTGCGGGGCTCTTTGGCCGCTGCTTTGGGCACTGACTGGGCATCGCCTGGAGCTCCTCCATGGCTCGATGCTCTTTGGACRAGGTGGGCACTGGTGCACCTCACCTAGGCTCGGGTTGGCTGCTCCTGGCTCCTCGCTGCACTGCCAGGGCATTGCCTGCAAGGACAAGAGCCCTGCGAGGACCCAGGTCCCTGCCGGGACCCCGTTCCCAATGGCCTGACCCCTGCGTGCGCTGGGGGAGAAACAGCCCTGGAGAGGAGACCCCCATGATGAGGGATGGGCAAAGCCATGGGGTCCTGGCAGCCGCTGCCAGGATGGGCCAAGGGGCAGAAGGGCCCCAAGCAGGAATGGCTGTCAGGGGACCCCGTAACAACCATCACAGTGGGAGGGGAGACGGGGGCAGGGGGTCTGCAGGASCCCCATGCTGGGGACACAGGGCTCACCTGGAAAGAGGGGGACCCCAGCACTCATGGTTGGGTGGCTTTGAAGACCTTGACCCCCGGGCATTCTCAATCCATCCATGAGCTCCCGGAGCAGCAGGGCTGTCACTGACCTGGCCACCGCAAATCGYGCAGCTGCCTGCACCACGGGGGGAGGCTCAGCCCCAGCCCCCCGCCCCTGCTCCACGCCTGGTGGGCTGCGAGTGACGGGGATTTGGGACCAGCAGCCAGGGGCGAGCAGAGGTGACCCAGAACGCCTGTGGGCCACGYGCAGCGACATCCGTCCCCGCAGCAGACACAGACACTTGTCAGCGCCCAGCTCGGGCTGTCACCGTGCCACAACCACCTTCTCGGGCTTCCCTGCGCACGCGTTTTGAGCGTACAAACGCAGGCGTACGCGCCGTCAGCAGGGGCACAGCCTCACCCCTGCAGCGGGAAATGCAAATCCAACGGGAGTTGCGGTGGGAAAAAAACAGAGGTGGGTGAGTGGGAAAAAACAGAGGTGGGTGGGTGGGAAAGGTATTTTTGAATAAACCCCACTCCTGTTCTGAGGGTGCCAGGACAGAAGCACAGATGTGCCAGAGCCTGAGGGCCCCGTGCAGCCCCAGCCCACCGCCCACTCTGGGCAAAAAGCACCTTTTTCTGTTAAAAGCAACAAAGCTTAAACCAACCTGAGCCGGGTCTCACCCCACAGAGAAGCAGCTCCCACACGATGGGCTCCTAACAAGGTTTATGTGGAGGAAGCYGAGGGGGACTGTGATCCCCACACTGTCACCATCGCTCCCCCGCTGCCGCCTTCTGTGTCTGGGTGCTGGGGACAGCCCAGGCAGAAACAGGGACGGGTCAGTGCTCTGGGGCCTCTCCGAGCACAGGGTGATGCTGTCACCAGCTCTGCACGCTGCCGGTGCCCGCGGAGAAGCTGAGCTGTCCGCAGCAGGCTTGGCTTTTGTTTTATTTTATTTTTATCTTCTCACTGAACTTTGTGGTCTGGTCTCCTCCCAGCGTGAGTCTGCAAGAGACTCCTTTATCTGATAACCTCAGCATTGCTCTGACCGCACAGCATAGGAAAGTACAACGCTGTCCTCTGGTGCTGCAGGAGGACACAGAGAAATAAATAACACCACACAGGCAGGAAGACAAACTCTGCTGTTTATTGCTGGTGTTACCCAGGGAAGGGGGAATCAACCACAATCAAAGCAAMCCCCCCCGCGGTGCGTTTCCCAGCAGCCGGGGCAGCGGCGACTCCCGCCCGCCGCGGCTCCGCGGGGTGCAGCGAGGACGGTGGCATCTGCAATGGGACGGGAGAGGAGGGTCAGGGAGCGGGGCCRTRCCTCRCCACACCGTGCATGTGTACGTGTCTGTGTCTGTCTGTCCGTCCGTCCGCCACTCCTGCCTCGCTGGACCCAGGTGATGGGCCCTGAACAGATCCCCCATCCAGCAAGAGGCTCCCAGCAACGTTTTGCTGCGGGACAGCTCACCCTTTCACCTGGCCRTTGCTGTTTCAGCACCGCAGCCACCTCGTTTCTTAAATCAGGCRTCGGTGGAAAGGGAGACCCTGGGAACCCACTCGGCTCTGTGCAGCAGCGGCTTTATAAACCGGCGCCAGCACACCCAGCTTACCAGAATATGCCCAGCTCCTTCCTCCGGTTGATGTCCCTCTTCAGCTGGCAGAGCGCGCACATGGGGCAGCACATGGTGGAGCCGAAGTCACCCAGAATGGAGCCCTGCAGAGCAAGGGACGTTGTATGAATAACACCTTCCCGCCTCAGCTTTTAAGTCTTCCTATTTTTCATCGTCAACGCCCCCGGGCAGCTCACCCCTGGCCCTGCAGCACACGGCCACTCCTGCCCAGCGGGGACTGGGATGAGGCGGTGTGCCATGGGATTACCTCCGGCTCACAGCAGGGATCCAGATGTGTCCCTGGCTCCCTGCCCGCGGGGCTGCCCGTGCAACTCCCCGCCGCTGCTCTTCCCCTCGGGCACCCCGTTCTCCTTCCCTGAGCCCGCACCCCAGCACCCAGCTCGGGGCTGTCGCTGCCGGCGGGGCAGGCCCTGTGCTTGGTCACTGACCGGGATGTTGTATCTGGTGCGGTAGAGGGTCCTCATGGCCACGCTGGGGCCGCACAGGCAGCACTCGTCCATGTCCCCCGCCACTTCGCACCCCAGGCAGCTGAAGCAGAAGGCTCCGCAAATACCTGGGGGACAGCGAGACACGGGCTCGAGGGGTGCAAAGAAAGAGGAAAGCGGGGAAAGCCACCCGGGGATGCAGCCGTGGGAGCCGTGGCTCTTGACCTCAGATGAGAGCTGCTCCGCCACCGGTACCCACAAAAGTGGGGTTTGCAGCAGGGGCGATGCTGCAGAAAGAGCGGGGAAAACACYAGAAACACATCGTGAGCCAGCACCGGGAACGAGGGGTACGTATGCACTCACACACGCTGGAGTCGGAGCAGCAGTCCAGCAGCCCCGACTGCCACTCGCCTGCCCGTGGGGCAACCGAAAACTGGGGCTGGGCTGTGATCACGTGGTGAGAGGCCATTGCCAGCACGGGGTCGGGTCCCTCCAGGCAGTTTGTGGTCTGGAAGGAAAAGCCATCAGAGAAAGATGCTGCAGGCATCTGAAGTGGGTGTCTTGCTCAGGCTGCTGCATTCGAAGATGGAGAAGGCAGCACGGGGACCCCACTGCCAGGGCACCGCCACCCCCACYGCAAAGTGGGGGGCACAGCTCTGCCAGGAGCTGCCACTGGCCCTTGCAGCAAAGCCSTCCCCAAAACCAGCCCCCCCCCAAAGGCAGCAGCACCTTGTCCCCCTGCGTACACAAGTAAAATGCCTCTGTAAAAACAGAGGTCCTTCTGCTTCAGAGSCTCAGTGCTTCAACACTTCAATTCTGTCTTCTCATCCCTAGTTCATCTTTCATCATTATCTGCTTAAAATGTTTTTGGTTTTCTTTTTTTTTATGTTCRCAGTGTCCCAAAGATACGACAGCTTTCCCAAGCTCTCAGTACTCACCTTAATCTTTGCTTTGTTCCCTGAGCATCTCAGCCTATTTGCCTCCCCCTCTGCCTCTCCCTTCCTTCTTCACCTGCTTTCCTAGCAGGCTTCGAGGCAGTGAGTTTTCCTTGTCCCTTTCCATCACCCTAAGCCCAGTCACCAGTTTCCCATCCCTCCACCACTTGCCTGTCTGTGCCAGCGCCTCATCCTCCTCTTCCTCGGTTCCCTGGGGCCACCATRACCCCTGGAGCCCCGGCTCCCGCCCATCCTTCCCCAGCAAGGGGCTGCAGCCTCTGAGAGCAGCAGAGCTCCTGCTCTGCAGCACCGTCCCCAAACCCACCTGACCCATGTAACGACTCCACCTGCACCACCACCACCTCCACCTCCACCTCCACCTCCACCTCCACCTCCATCTCCATCTCCATCTCCACCTCCATCTCCACCTCCACCTCCACCTCCATCTCCATCCCCACCTCCTTTGCCCGGGAGGGGTCCCAGGGCAGCTCCCCGGGGAGCTCCTCTCCAGCCGCCACGTCCCCGCACGGCCGACGGGCATTTCCACGATGGGCGTTGCGGGTGTTTAACAGAGCACCTTCGGACAGTTTTGTGTCCCGCCTGCCCCTGCCCAGCTTGGCCACGTTTGTCCCGYCCGTGGAGGCAGCACCGCTGCCTCTCTGGGTGATGGCCGGGTGGGTCCCCTCGGGTGGGTCCCCTCCCTGCCCTGCGGCTCCCTGCCCTTGTGTGACAAGGGAGCGCCTGAGTTTCGGGATGCGGGGAGGAGCCAAAAGAAAAAAAGGGGAAGCATTTACGTTTTGAAGGGAGGGATGATGGCATTAATCCCTGTAAATTCTGTTAACACACTATACAGGGAATGGGATTGTTTTCACATCAGAATTACACATCCACACAGAATTTAAGTATTAAACACAAGGAATACAGTGGAATAAATATATTACTAKGCCCAGCACTCAGAAGAAGCCATCGAGCGCATTACCCGCATCCGACACCAGAGAYGTACAGGCTGTGGAATTGCATTTGTATTAACTGTTATCAACAGGCGGCAAAGGGGTCGGCGGCTCTGCCGGCAGCTCCTGCTGCTCCCCGTCGTTTACRGACTGGCCTGGACACGTCTCTGCTGTCAGACACAGCCTGTTGCCGTATGGCCCACCCTTGTCCCCTGGTAGTACACAGAGAGGAAAAGGGATGTTGAATTATGCCATAAGAGGGAAGAAAGCTTGTAAAAAGTCTCCRCGTGATTTGCTCGTGACTTTTTGCAGCTTTCTGCAGGCAGCGGAAGTGTGGCTGGGCTGACCCTATGTGAGACACCGGTATCTGTTCCCATGAGGTGACGAGTGGCCGTGAAGGGCGAAGGGACAGCTGGTGGGATTGTTTCAGCCATCGGCCCCCYGCCAAGGGTTAGAAGACAAGGGTGTTTTCCTGCTACAGCAGCAAAAATGCTGCTGTGCCCCCCCTGGGGCAAGTCACCTGGCAGTTGGCAGGGACCTCTGGAGCGGGGGCAGGCAACCCCACCACCCGTGGGTGCAGCGGGGGCCACGGCCCCTTGCCAGAAACCTCCTGCCCCCGCCCTGGCCGGCTGTCCCTTTTGGTTCACGCACGAGGCCCCAGGTAATTCCCACCACCTCTGCGTCCAACGTAACACCTCATGGCACGCCAAAATGGCAGCCCCTGCGAGAAGCCTGGCCAAAAGATGCTTTAAGAAGAAGCAGGAGCCGGGAGGGGCAGGGAAGGGGACAGACGACGGATGGACCATGCAGGGGGGATACCAGGCAGGGACAAGCATGGAGGTCCCAGGCAGGGACAGCATGGAGGTCCCGTGCAGGGACACGATGCCCAGCAGCAGGCAGGACTGCAGGGACCGCAGGGAGAAGCGTGCACGGGAGCAGCAGCAGGTTTAGGGGCAGGACCCCACTCCCGTGCCAACGGAGGCACTCCCCCGCCGCCAGATAACGAGATTAATAGCAGCGCACGGTGAAAACGCAGCCGAGCGGTGCTCACCGCCGCGCACGCACCGTGCCCTGTGCCGGCAGGGCTGACCATGGACTTTCCCTCCCTCTTCCCGCGTACGAGCGCATGCCGCGTCCCCGCACGGACGGAGGCCGGGGAGCAGAGCAGGCAGCAGCCCGCCGAAGCCTCCGCCGCACACTCGGCTCCGGGGAGGTGGCCTGAGCCCAGCACACCCAGCACACCACCCCCTGTGCCCCCCAAATCTCCACAGCACCACCAGCGGTGTTGGAACGGCTGATGGGAACAAAACGGATCCTGGCGTGCACACAGCCACATCTCACCGATAACCAAGGCGGTAAAGCAACGTAACAAAATGTATAGGCACATGTATACATGCACAAACAAACAATACAGTGCAAAAGCTGCCGTCCCTTACCGCTGCTGCCCACTTCTGTCGAGACGCATGTCAGCAGCACCCCGCACACTCTCGTTTAGCTCTGAAGTTGTTTTCCAGGTAGAAAAACCTCACTTCTGTTTCCACCCCTTCCCCAGCAACACCGCCTCAGGCACAAGCAGTTTCCATAGTTTTGTCCCGCAGCTCTCGCCRAAGCAAAGCCAAGCCGTACTTACCAGCTGAGCCGCCCTTGGCCTGGGAGACGCGCGTCCTTTTCCTGGTTCTCATCCTTTATAGGCTCTGGGTGCTCCTTGGCGAACAACCTCCGCTGCCTCTGACTAACAGACCAGATGCCGGCTTAGGTGCTGCTTTGCGCAACCGCAGCTTCCCCGCTGAAGGCGGTACGGCTACAAAATCATACCACTCTGAGCTGGGATGAGGCGGGAGCGTGGTGTTTCTTCTCTCCCCCTCTTCACTTCCCTGGCCTTTACCTCTCTTAAGCTAAAAATGCAGTTTTCTGTAGTTCCAGGGATCATCCACAGGACCATCTGGGGTTTAGGCAGGTGGGAATGCCACCGTGCAGACCCACCCCGCAGCACTGACAGAGCCTCTACCTGCCCTTTACAAGGTTTGTGGTGAAGGTGAAGGCAGAGGGGGAAAAAAACCCCATATTTTTCTTTAGAGATGTCCTGGTTTTGGCTGGGATAGAATTAATTTTCTTTCTAGTAGTTGGTATAGTGCTATGTTTTGGATTTCGTATAAGAAGAATGTTGATAACACACTAATGTTTTTAGTTGTTGCTAGGTAGTCTACTTCTCAAGGACTTTTCAGCTCACATGCTCTGTGAGGTGCACAAGAAGCTGGGAGGGAGCATAGCCGGGATAGCTAGCCCAGCTGGCCAATGGGGTATTCCATACCGTATGATGTCATGCTCAGCATATAAGGTTGGGGGAAGAAGAAGGAAGGGGGGGACGTTCGGAGTGATGGCGCTTGTCTTCCCAAGTAGCCGTTATGCGTGATGGAGCCCTGCTTTCCTGGGGATGGCTGAACACCTGCCTGCCGATGGGAAGTAGTGAATGAATTCCTTGTTTTGCTTTGCTTGCGTGCGCAGCTTTTGCTTTCCCGATTAAACTGTCTTTATCTCAACCCACGAGTTTTCTCACTTTTACCCTTCCGATTCTCTCCCCCGTCCCACCCGGGGGAGAGTGAGCGAGCGGCTGTGTGGTGCTTAGTTGCCGGCTGGGCTTAAACCACGACAAGAGAGTGAAGCTGGTGAAGATTTGTAGGGATCAAAAATCCTTTAGCACCTCTCTGAGAGTGATGGAGAGATGGTAGATGTAACCTTCGCCTTTTGGAGGGAGAGCGTACCGCCAACAGCCCCGCGCAGGCAGCCGTGCTCTGCCCGGCCGTGGCCGGGAGGCGGCAGGGTTTGCCCATGGAGAGGACTTGGCCAACCCACGACCCAGCCAGGTTTTTAATGGCAGGCGGGTGGGAATTCATGCTCAGGGTCCGTAGGGGAGCATGTCTCTGCAACGCAGGAGGTGGGCTGGTGCCAGGCAGCCAAAAAATCCCCGTGGCTTTATGTTCAGAAAGGCGGGACTGGCCAGCAGCCCACGACGGCCAACGGGGCCACCGCAGCAGGGACAACTCGGCAGTGCAAGAGTGATACACGCACAGGCAGGAAGGCAAACTCTGCTGTTTATTCATGATAGTACTCAGGGAAGGGGGAATCAACCACAATCAAAGCAAACCCCCCCGCGGTGCGTTTCCCAGCAGCCGGGGCAGCGGCGACTCCCGCCCRCCGCGGCTCCGCGGGGTGCAGCGAGGACGGTGGCATCTGCAATGGGACGGGAGAGGAGGGTCAGGGAGCGGGGCCGTGCCTCACCACGCCATGTCCTTCCCCCCGCTGTCCTGCACGAGGTTCCCAGCAACGTTTTGCTGCAGGACAGGTCACTCTTCTCACCTGTCCATGGCCGTTGCCCCACTGCAGCAACCCCGTGTCTTAGGTCAGGAGAGACTCCGAGAAGCCACTTGGCTGCGTGTGGCAGCGGCTTTATAAACCAGCACCAGCACACCCAGCTTACCAGAATATGCCCATCTCCCTCCTCCGGTTGATGTCTCTCTTAATTTGGCAAACGGAGCACACGGGGCACCACAAGTTGATACAGAARTCAGAGCAAATGGACCCCTGTTAGGAAGAAATTGGTTAGGGATGGAGGCTTCCCAAAAGCCACGTTTCGGCCAAGAAAGTGTTAATCACATTCCACGTTGTGTGCCCTTTGTTTCCTGGCTGGCTGCAGCATCCTGAGTAGCAGACACTAAAAACTGGGGCTGGCAAACCCCTACACAGCGGAAAGGAAGGAGGGAGCCCTTTCTGCAAGCTGCAGATAGCTACTTCTCTTTTGGCTTCCAGGGTTAAGATCGGGGGGAAAAACGCACACAGAAAGAGATAAATTGGGCAAACTGGACTTGGCCCTCYATGGTTTGCACTGGGGACAGCACCTGGTGGGAAGAAACCATTTCATAGATGTGCTGTATACGAACGTCCACCTTTCTCCCGCATCTGATTACGGATGTTTATCTGTGCAACTGACTTAATCTATTCTTTAGTCTGCCCACAATGATCTCAAATCTTTCCCATCTTCCAAAGCTTGGGGGTGGCATGGGGAAGCAGTAGCCGAGGCTCTGCGAGCCGCTGTGGTTGGYGGCAGCTGAAGGCAGGACACGTGCCCCTGGTGAAGGGTGTTGGGAAGGAGCTGCGTCCGATTAACATGCTGGGATCAGCACGGCCGAGGGCGTCCCAACTCCTGTCCTGTGCTCCCAGCATCATGCAGGATAAAAGTGAAAAAAAGGGGCGAGCAGAGAGCGCTGCTGCCTCATGCTCATCCCTATGATGTGCAGAGAGAGGGGCCTCGCAGCACGGTGAGGGGTTAACCACTGACCGGGATGTTGTATCTGGTGCGGTAGAGGGTCCTCATGGCCACGCTGGTCCCACACAGGCAGCACTCGTTCATGTCCCCGGCCACCTGGCAGGCGAGGCAGGGGAAGCAGAACATCCCGCAGCAGCCTGGCAGGGGGAGAAACGCAGCAGCGGGTGAGGCTCTGCCTGCCTGCCCAGCACCGCCAGCACTGGGGGAGGAACTGGGAGGATCAGGCTACATGGCTGTAGCTATCGCACCACCGACCCAAGGAGCCGGGGCGAGAAAAATGTCCCGAGAGGGTGTGGGACCGACCGCAGCACGTCACTGCCGACGGCTGAGAGACGGGACCCCCCCGARGCACTCACAGACGCCGCAGTCGGTGCAGCAGTCCATCAGCCCCGTCTGCCACATGGCCCTCGAGGCCATGCCTTGCTGCGGCTGGATCGTCACGACGGTCGGGGCAGCCATTCCTGGTTGCTCTTCTGAAAGAGATGGGAGGGGAACGGGACAGTGAGTGAAAAAACTGCGGTTGGTCTGATCCCCCGACCGAGCTGGTGGCCATCGCTCTTCAGCGGGCGGCATTTCGCCCAGCTCCCTTGCTGCGGCTGGAGGTGACGAAGCGTAACCGTATCATATTTGTGTCTTCTCAAGGTTTTTGCATTTTCTGCCATTTTATCCAGCCTTCAAAATAGCATCGGGCCGTTGACGTTCCCCACTCCACCCCAGAAAGGCTTCGCTAGTGCACAGTTCACCAATTTCCCTTGTGCCAAGCAGGGCTGGGCAGCGAACCTAGGCTAAAGGCAGTGACTCGGGCATTTCGGTTGTTGAACTTGGCATATTTTACACAAGATCTCTTTGGTCTGGGTACAAAGCATGCCGTAAGCAGCTGTAGCCTTGCATTTCCTCATAACGAAGCCAGGCTCCACGCCAAGAGTGATACTGTAGAAAACTAGTATCTCTGGTTTCTTGCCATAGACAGCCAGAAAGGCAGAAACTCAACGCTATGTCCCAAGTGTGAACTCCAGTCCTTGCCTTCCTGCGGTTAAGCAAGCAAGTMAACCTTGAAAACCAGCAAGCCTCAGGTCTAAAAAAAAAAAACCCCACAATAATCTCTGTGCTCCTATTCTCCCAGCCAAGTAAAAGATAGCACAACACATTCTCAGATAACAATTAAAAGCAGGTTTTGCCCTGAGGCCAAGTTCTAGTTATGCACAAACAGAAGGAAGGGGAAGGGAAAAAAAAAAAAAAGATAAGCTGCCTGCTCACATTTGTTGAGACTTTTTGCTACAAATTGGGGTTGTTTTTTTTTTTTTTTTTTTGTCTTAGAAACGGCAGCTTGGCAAAGGCAGAACCGTGCTGCTGGGCGGTCCGGCCCCTCCCCATGCACCCCTTGAGCTCAAAAGCCAGAACAGAAACTGAAACGCAGAAGTGGGCGATGCTGGGGGGGGGGTGGGGGTGGCGGGGATGAGTACCATCCCTCCCCACCCTTTGGAGCAACACAGGCTCCTCCAGAAATCCCACTCCTGGCTTCACCTGGCAGCACCCCCCGCGCCGGCAGCCGGGGCAGGGTCGGGTCCCAACCTGCGCTGCCCCCGAGCGCTGCCCCCCACCAACCCACAGCAATGCCACCGACACACGGTAAACCTCTCCATTTTCTACACTTTTACAAACGCACAGTATTCTGGATACGAGTCTTATTCACCTACTTTCTTCTCCCTCAGCTGCAAACGTTAAGGGAGAGATTGCAGCGTTTAAGATGCTCTCGTCAGCAATAGCACACCCTACTGAAAAAGACGGCAAATACACAGGGAGACCAGGCAGCAACAAATAAAAGCTGACTGACATCCAAGTTTCTAGCAGAMCAGCAGCTACATCTAGCATATCCTCAGAGCCTACCGGAAAACACATACAGCTGAGCAGCCTTGCAAAGAGGAATTCGGTCTTGAGCATCCRTGTAGGCAAGAGAGAGCCCAGTTTAAACAGAGAGCAAAGTACCAGCCAGATTCCTTTAAAGCAGTTGTACAATTCTGGTAGCAGGTGAAAACAGCAAAGAAGAAGTAACTTCTCCATAATCCAGCTTTTGTRCATAGCTTTTTAAAAGCCTTCCCCCTTCCCCAAGTAGGATTTGCCATATACTTTGCTTTAAATTACGTGCTGAGCAGGAAGAAAAAAAAAAAATCTGTACTTTTGCACTATTATCCCACTCTTCCCAGGCTAACAAATTTTTACTATTTCCATGCTTTAAGAGAACCAACCTTGTGGCSAGCAGCCTCCGACGGTGTAGCCTCCCTTGCCGGCTGGGGCCCTGCACAGAGAGGCTCTGGGGAAGATGAAACTAAACTTTCTGACTCTCGGAGGCTTTTATTGGCAGCCGGCAGCGAGCCAGTATAATGGTGGGAGGTAACTGGAGGGGGAGGTCAGGAGCTGTGCCCTGGTGGTACAACTACAGACTTAAACACGTGTGCAGAGCACAATTTTTTATTTTTTTTTTTTTTCCCCCAGAATTAAATCGTAGACTGCTATTCATCTTTAAAAAAAAAGGTTGCGTGTATATTGTCTTATTCCTGTAACTTTGTGTACAGATGGTTGTTGTTTGGGGGAGAACAGCTCTGAATGATGTGCATTCATTGGGATAGAATTTTTCCAACACTTTTGCCCAAAGAAAAAAACATACTTCTCGGCTCCCAGAGCAGACTAAATGAAGAGCACCTCAGGGTGTTTCACTCTGAGCTTTTCCTTTTCCCCAAAGAAAAGGCTTCGGATGAAGGGGTTGTGCAGACCCGCTTGCTTTCCCAACCAGGCTCAGGCAACGGCGGGTGGGCAGCGTGGCAGCGAAAGGGGGCTGTGGCAGGGGCTCCTGGGTGGCCGAAATGTCCCTGCGGCACCCRGCACAGCCCCTGCCCCAGCCTGCTGACACAGGAGGCAAAACGGGACGCTCTCAGTCAAAGCCAGCAACAGCTAAACCCATCCCTGTGGGTCAGCACCCTATGCCATGACACCGTGGGGGGGGGGAAGCCCCAGCCCCGACTGTTCTCCTCCGCTTTCATTCAGCCCCAGATCAGGAGGCAGCAGGGTGCGATGGTACCTTTGCTTTTCATCCTCTCCTCCGTCTGCAGCAAGTGTGCTCCCTGCTCCTTCTTAGGGAGGCATTTGGGGTTTCATTTCTGAGTTAGTAAATACACCTCACATGGAGGCCTTCTGTAAAAATTAGGCTGATTCCCTTGTCACAAGCCACGTAGCACAGCTATTGTAAAAATTAACTGAGTCCTTACCATACACGCATCCATTTCCCTCTATGAGATACTAATATTTACTATTTCTTCACTGCCATGCCCCAAATATTCAACCGCTCATGCCCTGTGAAAGTCACTGACCGTTTTGGATGCACTTCCACATTTCGTAGAGAAGCTGTGACACCAGGACAGCGGTTTTTGTTTCCCAGCGTGACGCGGGGTGTGCAGAGAGCACAGAGTGGGTCTGAGCAGCTGCTTGCCCAGGAGCAACGCARGTTCAGAGCATCCCACGTCAAGCGCTGACGGCGCGTTCCCCTTCTCTCTCGCCATCGACAGGGACGGGGGAAGGAGAAGTTCGGGTTGAACTGCAACTTTCCAGCTTTGTCAACAGGCTGGGATTTATGGTGCATTAAGCGGAGCGTCTTACCGATAGTGCTGCTGAGGTAAGGGTGAGCCRTGCCCTGAAATGCTCCCCTTGGCTTCCAACAGCTCCAAAGTTTTAACTGYGGCTGTCCCTGTTTTATGATGGGGGTGCCTGGCTGGTTCGTACATGTTTGTTTGGTTTTTTTTTTCCAAAAACATTGCAAGAGGCTGTGGGAATTGAGGTTTGCAAAAAGTTGTGGCTCAGCAGATGCTTTCTAGAAGARGACATACCTGACATCCCACCAGCTGGCTAGACTAGGCTCATGCAAAATGCCAGCTAGGCTAGGAGTCTGCTGGGGAGGGAGAGAAATGGGAAGCCGAAACGCACGGTTGGTATGGGAGGCAACACATTAAACCAAAAGCTAATCAGCAACATTTCAAGGATTTTAACAGTCTGTCCTCTATTCAGAACTGCGGTGACATTGACTGTCTGAGCARCCAGGCCCTGCAAGTGCTTTTCTTCTGCAGAAAAGCAGCCCACTTTGACCTGCAATCCGGGTGCATCAAAGTGTAACTGCCCTTCGTCAACCTGAAAAAACCACCACCGTAAACACCTACCTCAGTTCCGTCCCTTCACCTGCATTTAAGTCGGACAAAAAACCCTGCAAAAATCTCACCAGTGAAATCAAACTACAAACGCCTGAAACTCGCAGCAAGAGCATCATCACCCTCGCCCGGGGCCGGCCAGGAGCGCCCGTTGCTTCCCGTCGCAGCCGCCGTGGCTTCTGGCCGGAGCTGACCCCGGGGCCTGAGCGGGTGATGGCTGGCAGCCACGGTSCCCTTCACGTGCGGCTTCTCCGGGTCCGTGAAGTGGCGCTGGGGGAAGACGGGCTGTCAGCTGCAAAGCACGCACACGGAGCGAGACAACCAAGACCAAAACGTCTCAATAGCCAGGGAGAAGGGAAACATGCTAACAAAACTAAACCCGTAATGCCTTTTTCCACGTGGTAAGAATAAAAGATTATTTCCAAGCAGACAATGGAAAAATTCAGCTGAAATTAGTATTCACCAATTTAAGGTGTATTACAGCAAATGCAACTTCGATAAGGATTCRGGAGTACAGATTAAAAAAAACTCCCTGAACACATTTTTGCTCTCTCTGCAAAGAACAAAGTATAAATTATGCGGTCTGCCATTGTATTTTACAGACCTGTGGCAACCAGAAACTAGTTTATTCTATTTTACGCCGACGCCATCCACGTGCAAATGTTCCCACCTGTTCTCTGTAGCATTTGAAAGAACTCCACCACGCAACTTAAAACACTACCACAATCGAGGAAAGCCACCTTCCCCGGTGTGCTGCCTTCTGGTCCTGGTTACGCGAACCCTGGTGTCTTTGAGTGGCGAGAAGTGGGTTCATTTACAGAGAGTCTGCTGCAAGCCCACCAGTGTGCAGGTCGGGGTGGGGGGGCTGCCTGGCGGAGGAGGGTGCCTGGGGGCCTCTCTCCAAAGCTCTGGTCTCACCAACCCTTTCAAGAGGCAGAGTAACAACCTCAGGGTTTCAACGGGGTTTTGTTTCAGACATGGAGAAGGGCTTCTGCGTCTGAAACTTTGGGGTTTTTTCCAGATGTCTCAGGCGGTTCAATGGAAGAGCACCTCTCCCCCAAACTTTGCCTCCTTCCCACAACTTGGAATGACTCGAGGAAAATCYGTGCAACTGTAAAAGCCAGAGGAGAAAGGAGCTGAGCAAGTGCTAGGGGAAATTTTCATGGCCCTTGGAAATAYGGCTAAGGGTCAGGTTCACATCTCATCAAAACCGAAGTGACTGCAGGTGGTACAAGGAGAGAGCTGTTCCCTGCCCACGCCTGCGTGTCCCTCATCCCTCCCACGCCAGGGACACCACACACAGTGGAGTGGGTCCACTTGGCTGGCTGATCAGACAGAAAATGGGGTGCTGGGGTTATGGCTGGGGGGGGTGTGCATTGCCACCTGGGCAAGCTGCCTGAGCCCCTTGTGCCGCAGACGCCCAAACACGAGGTCAGCAACTCAAAGAGGATAGATCCTACTCCCCAGCTGCACAGGCCAGTATCTCAGCTATTAGGAGCAAGTGTCCCTCTGCTCAAGAGAGAGGACATAGGGGGTACACACCCCGGGCACCYTGTGGTTTTACCTGTGTGACCACGGAGAGGACATGAGGAAGCGGGATGGAAAACCTACCTCGACCCTAGAGGCACGGGTACCYGAGTTGCAGGGAAAAACAATGACAAAAGGGGGTTCTTCCAGGRAAACTGCTGCTCCAGGCTCCAGTTGCCAGTTCCCCAGAGTTGTGGTGGTGCATTTCCCACCGCCCTCTCCTCGGCTGCTTGTTGATCTCAGAAATGTCCATGAAACCTCGGCCTTGGTGCACCGAGTCCAGCGGTTGAGCGCTCCCTGACCGTATCAGAAACTCTGCATAGCTGAGGCTGGGAATGTACTCCTACTGCCTGGCCCAGGCGTCAGGTAGAACACCACTGAAACCTTGAGAATTTTTAGTAATTACCACCTGGGAYTGTGGCCAGGATGGAGATTTACGGATGACTAAAGCCAATCATCTTGCGAACCTATAAATGGTGGTCCTGAGTGAGACGTTTTGAGCTCTCCTGGACCGCAGCGGCTGCGCCCAGCATCTCCCTCGGAGTGGGACGCCTCTCGGGGCTCGCAACCTCTCCAGCCTGCGATATTCGGAGGACCRTCGAAAGCTGATGACGGGACTTGGGCTGAACCCCCTTCACTCCTCAAAGCTCAACCCTTCGCCCGTTGAGAGAAAAAAGCCTAGGCATTTGATGTGAATATTTCTTCACTGAACTCGAGGGGAGTTTTTAACAGATATACCTTCTGTACCTATCTATATACACACATATATATTTCTGTCTGTGTGGACTAATAGTAAGCATAATCTGTAATTAAGCCGTGATTATAATAGACTGTACTAACACTTATTTTGTAAATATTAAATTAGTTAATCATTAAGTGCTACTAAAGTTTGTTAATGATTAGTTGATGATTAAGTGCTGCTAAACTGTGAATGAACCCTAGACTGCTGCTAAACACATGCAGTCCCTAAGATACAAACCCTTAGATTATTTTTCTTTATATGTTTCATCCGTGTAGTAAGTAATAGAGTGAACCTTGCCATCGAATTCTGTTAGGTCTCACCTTTATAAATCTCTATTAAGATCGCTTTCTGCTMATACCTTCGACAGTGATTCTTTAAGCGGCCCCTAAACCACTCATTCGTGACAAGAGTTCAAGGGCTGATCTTACTCCTGATGTTAATAAAGGGACTTCTGATTCATACTTACAAGAAGTGGGTAGTGAATCCGATGACCAGGATTAGAGGAGCCCTGCCTCCAGCCCGGTGGAGGAAAGGGACAACCRGGTTTACTGTGTGGGTTCGATGGCCTGGCACATCAGACCCACAGGAGTATGAGGCTGTCGTAGACACCGGTGCTCAGGGTACCCTGATGCCATCACGCTATAAAGGGGCAGAACCCRTCTGTATTTCTGGAGTGACAGGGGGATCCCAAGAGCTCACTGTATTGGAGGCYGAAGTGAGCCTAACCGGGAATGAGTGGCAAAAGCACCCCATKGTGACTGGCTGTCACCACCCGGCCTGATCGGACCAGGGGGTCGTAAAGGTTTCGAAATTCCCTCRGGCTAAATTAATTCCCTYGGTCCTTTTACAGTYGTCCCCTACCCCTCGGTTGCATCAGCCACGCAGTTTCTAGAATTTTATCATCGCGCAGGCGCTGTTGTAGTGAGGGGTGGTCGYGAGGGGYCTCTCGGTGGTCTTCAGGTGGTCGTGAGCCCCTTCCCCAGATGAACTCTGTATGAGCTTTTGCTGTATAATGGGGAGATGTCCGGCTTGGGCAGAACAGGGAGCTGCGCACCCTCCGGMACGCCCTGCCTGTCCTGTTATCCGGCTCCTCATTTGCACCTTATSACTGCTATGCAGGACCCATTTACAGCAACGTTTGAGGCATCAACTTCACGTTAACTCTTTCAGTCTCTCACACCACCCCGTGACTCAAACATTGTCTGTATCATCTTCATCCAGGGTGGTGACTTTTACATAGCGGATAGAGGATAGAGAAGAGGATAGAGAAGATGAAAGTCGCGAGATCATACATTTCACAATAGCAAGCCCAATCATTAAAAACAAAAACCCACAGAGTAACATCATAGCAATACTTAAAAGCCAATTTCCCCRACCAGTAAGTCCCAGTGCATTCAGGAGGGAGGTGAACCAGGATCCAGGGGTCCAGCCGTTGAACCAATCCTTTGGCTGCATTGCTCGGAAAAGCTCTCCGGTTTGCTCGGACACCTCTTTCATTTTCTTTTGCGCTTCTTCTATGGTGGTTGTTGCATTGTGTATGGTGAGGCAGCATTCTTCATTGGTGAGATTTAACACTCCACATACTTTTTGCTCTTTTAACAGTAACATATCCAAAGCTAGTCTGTTTTGTGAAGTCATTTTAGACACCTGTTGAATCTGTACATTCACTTCTCTAAAAGCATAATGTGTCCAATTGCTTAAGATGTGTATTTGTCAGGTTAGATTTACTAAGACAAACTGGTGTCTTTTAAAGGTTACATATGGGTTAAATATATTTTCTAAGATTAAAGATGTTTTCATGCTCAAGGTATAATAATCAGGTACCTGGACTCCATGCACCGCCCAGTCGGGTCGTGCTTGAGGCCCATTGCTTTCTCGGCACCTTCTGTTTTGACGAGGCATCGAGAARTGGAACACCCTAGAAGGACACATCGTAGGAATTCCCACTCCACACTGTAATCCAGCRTGTTTTCTCACATTAAGATGAGAATATAATTTTACATCTGAACATCCCCATAATGTTCCTTGTGGGGCAGGATACCATGCCGTRAGACATTGATACTTATTGTCTCTGGGTACCCAGGCACCGTGTAGGTCCTCATCCCACAGTTTTCGGTGTTCTGGACCATGGCTTATGGGAATACTGCACCTAAGGGCGATTATTCCCGTTTTCCAGGTTCCTTTACACCTTTTATCTGCATTTTTGAAATCCCGGGAAGGGTATCCCTAGCAAGTACACATATCTCGTATAAGGGTTCGGAGTTCAGGGATATACCATGTTTTAATAAGGGTGTCTATTTCGGGAGGTGGAGGCCAGTAGGGGATTTGGATGCATGATATTCTATCGGGATCCCTACAGTGAGTTTGGTTCCATCGTTTATCTGACGCATCATGTATATTCATCAAATCTTCAGGACAAGGAGATATTGGCAATTTAAGTGGATCCCAATCGGGAGGAGTGCATAGATCGCTTATGTTCCATTTATGTTCCAAAGATTGGTTCCTTTTATTGGAGKAATTTGATAAAATGCATCCTGATTCATTCTCCAATCCCCCTTAAAATTAAAAGCATTGTTATGTTGACTTTCAAATGGAGCTTTTACTCTGCTCCATGTGCARTTGGTGGTACAATTATTAATGACTGTATTCWATTCACCTTCCAGCAACCTGGAGAGGTTAAGGTTAACCATAGAGAAGCCAATAYCTTCTTCTGAAAATTTGGGAATTGGGACACAAACTCCTTGGTTAGTMTGATTCCAGATGCGCACAAATCCTTGAATTAATTCCCAGGCAAGGTCTGGAGGCTCATTTCCTCTCCCCTCACTGAGGATGGCAAAGGTGAGGAAAAGGGTTTTCCAAAGCATCGTGCCTTATTATAGCATACAAAAGCAACAAAAAGAATTACACAGATAATACAAACGATCATTAAGTAAACATAYGGTCTGTCTGCGATGACCTGCAAAATACACAGAACAGGAACAAAACAAGTTTAAAAGGACGGTACAATCCATCTAGTATTGGTTCGAYGGTCTATTCTGTGGGCGTTGGTTGCTATCCAGGCATAGAGGTTAAGCAGAGTTTTTAGGCTTAAGGGTACCTCCCCTGCTGTTGGTAAGTCTACCAAAACAGGTTGCCCCAGATAGTGGAGTGGTTTCACTGAATTTGTTGTTTCCTTTTTCCCCCAGGAGTAGGGAGGGAGGTTCAGGAAAAAAAATGCAGTGAGCCTGGGACATCCATTTACCCCCCAGCAACTATTTACTTTTGCTACAGCATCGGGGAGTCGTGCAGGCCACCCGGAATCGTGGGGTCTAAGGACACGTTTCAGCAATCCGTTTGTTCTTTCCACTATCCCATTAGCTTGAGGATAGTAGGGGGTGTGAAATATCTATTGTATTCTCTCGCTTTTTGCCCATTCCTGAACCACCCCGGCAGTAAAGTGASTACCGTTATCTGATTGGATCGACTGGGGTTTAGGCAGGTAACTAAACCATAGCTTTAACCCTTTCACCGTGTTGTCCCCAGTTGCTCTTGCGACAGCCTCAGCTTGGGTGAGTCCCGACACCACTTTTCTTCTTCAGCATCTGCTGCCATTGGAGTTAAACAGGTTAGCAAAATCTACTTGATTGATTATTCCAAATGTGAGCTGGGTGATTCCCTTTTTGGTGTGCAGCTACCCATCCCACCACGAGAGTCCCCTGTTCCCGTAAATCAGTTATTGCGGGGGTAATTCCCTCCCTTGCTCCTGAGAGCAAGGCACAGGGTTTCACACTGACTGCCTTTGAAGGAGGAAGCGCAGGCGCCGACTGTAACAGTCTTACCGAAGCCGCACGGAGTCCGAACTTCCATTCCCTTCCTTTTGAGTTTACCCACGCKCTCCCCTTCAATAAAWCAAATCCTAAAATGTTCGTTGGTAAGGTCCCTAGGATCGTAACAGCCTCTGTTGCAGCTTCGTCCCCAGGTAACCAACACTTAACTCGAACTGTGGGTTGCAGTTTCGAGTTTCCAAAGGCATCTGTTACCCAAATTTGTTTCTTATCAGCAATTATGCCATTGCAGTTGGCTTTATCYGCCCGCAGGGCTGACATCTGTGC
Source organism: Oceanodroma leucorhoa (assembly GCA_030449065.1). Classification (NCBI taxonomy): domain Eukaryota; kingdom Metazoa; phylum Chordata; class Aves; order Procellariiformes; genus Oceanodroma; species Oceanodroma leucorhoa. The sequence goes on from JASVER010000030.1 coordinate 21,620, forward strand.
TCCAGTATCTACCAAAAAGRTGACTGGAGTTTTAARGGGGCCCAGGGGARAAGTAATCAACAGGTCCCCTTTGTCATTTTCTGTGAGCCTTCTTAGATAAATCCACCGCCCGTCCCCCKGCTCACATTTTGGGGATGGCGGAGGGGGTTTCCCRACTCYGGGACATTCAAATCAATTAACTCAGTCTCCTGGGGRRCAGATGGGGTTATAATTTCATGTTCCCAGGATGAGAGAGAGAGATCCTTGGGGTTTGAGGGGGATGAGGCCCCCTTTATTTTGTCCCAGCCTTTCACCAGACTTTCCAGGTTGGTAACCCGTCTGTCACCTCTCAGGGAATCCCCTTTGAGGTGCCCTCTGTCCACAGTATATATCTTTTACYAYYGGGAGGTCGCGTCGGCCTCGCCGGGAGGGGTCGGGAATAGTGYGAGGGCTTAGGTTTTATTCCCCCATCAGAATTTATATCCATATTTTCTACATCGATTTGGGAGCGGGTTTCATCTAATTGCTCCCTTAATATTTTCTCTTGCTCCAAAGCCTCCGTCAAAGCAGTRTGTAATCTTTGGTTAGTCACTCGCTCGGCGGCAAGTTGGTTAGAGAGACTTCTTGTCTCATTTCCTAATTGTCCCTGAAAAGCCTTCACTAGATTTTGAAGGAATTTCATTGTCTCCTCTTCTGCCTGCCRGGTTACATTCTTATCCCACAGTGCCACTACCAAGGCGGCTCCTAAAACCACACAGATTAACGCTTTCCCCTTTCCTTGCTTCAACCTTTGCTCTTTAGCCAAAGTAGAGAATTTGTTCACTACCGCTTGCGGATTATGCCAATTATTATGGGCCGGAGTCATACCAGGGGGAGAAGGTCGGGCATTATAGCCCTCYAACCTCTCCARGAGAGGGGTACAATCTACAATYGGACCTYGCAGAGAGGCCATAATTCCTACAAGTGGACCTCTCAGGGAGGCCATAGTGCCTACAAGCGAACCTCCCAGGGAGGCCATAATTCCTACAAGTATAGGGAACAGATCCCTTGTTAGTCCTCTGCGGACTGTCTCCCCTTGTATATGAGTCCTCTCAGAGAGGGGCTGCCGTAAAAGCCCGGTCCCAGCGATCGCTTTAGCACCAGCGAGGGACCCTGTCCGTGACACCAATTTAAAAATGTCAYGACCCGGCCTGATCAGACCAGGGGGTCGTAAAGGTTTCGAAATTCCCTCGGGCTAAATTAAGGTGAAACGACACCAAACGATCGGTTTAAATATTTTTATCTAAGGCAGAAGCAGGCTGAACTGGGAAAGYGTTACAATAAAAACCCAAACTTAAAAAGCGTAGTGATAGTCAATGTGGGTTCCATAAAGGCGTTTAGAAGAAGAAAAGGAAAGAAGGGAGAAGAGAGAGAGGGAGAGAGAGATAGAGAGATACCACCACCCTTGGATCCCGCGATGACGACGATGACGGGTGCAGCCATCCTCCGGTGGCGGGCGTGCGCTGGCTCCTTGGGCTGGTGTCCTTTTACAGTCGTCCCCTACCCCTCGGTTGCATCAGCCACGCAGTTTCTACAATTTTATCGCGCAGGCGCTGTGGTGGTGAGGGGTGGTCGCGAGGGGTCTCTCGGTGGTCTTCAGGTGGTCGTGAGCCCCTTCCCCAGATGAACTCTGTATGAGCTTTTGCTGTATAATGGTGAGATGTCCGGCTTGGGCAGAACAGGGAGCTGCGCACCCTCCGGCACGCCCTGCGTGTCCTGTTATCCGCCCTGCCTCTCCTGTTAACCCGCCCTGCCTCTCCTGCTATGCAGGCTCCTCATTTGCACCTTATCACTGCTATGCAGGACCCATTTACAGCAATGTTTGAGGCATCAACTTCACGTTAACTCTTTCAGTCTCTCACACTGGCCCAGAGGCTCCGTGCATCCTTGGCACAGACTGCCTCAGGAGAGGGTATTTCAARGACCCAAAGGGTACCAGTGGGCTTTTGGTAGAGCTSCCYTGGAGACGGAGGAAATTAAAGAGCTGTCCACCTTGCCYGGTCTCTCAGAGGACCCTTCTGCTGTGGGGTTGCTGAGGGTCGAAGAACAACGGGTGCCGATCGCTACCACAGCGGTGCACCGGCGGCAATATCGCACCAACMGAGACTCCCTGCTTCCCATCCAYAAGCTGATTCSTCWACTGGAGAGCCAAGGAGTGATCAGCAAGACTCGCTCACCCTTYAACAGTCCCATAKGGCCAGTGCGAAAGTCTRATGGAGAGKGGAGACTAAMAGTGGGYTATCRYRGCCTGRAYGAAGTCACGCCGCCRTTGAGYGCTGCYGTGCCRGACATGTTAGAACTTTGATACAAACTGGAGTCAAAGGCAGCCAAGTGGTACGCCACAACTGATATCGCCAATGCGTTCTTCTCRATCCCTTTGGCGGCAGAGTGCAGGCCACAGTTTGCTTTCACTTGGAGGGGCGTCCAGTACACCTGGAATCGACTGCCCCAGGGGTGGAAACACAGCCCCACCATTTGCCATGGACTGATCCACACYGCACTGGAACAGGGTGAGGCCCCAGAACACCTGCAGTACATTGATGACATCATCGTRTGGGGCAACACAGCAGAAGTTTTCGAGAAAGGGGAGTGAATAATCCAAATTTTGCTGAAGGCCGGTTTTGCAATAAAACAAAGTAAGGTCAAAGGGCCTGCACAGGAGATCCAGTTTTTAGGAATAAAATGGCAAGATGGACGTYRTCAGATCCCAATGGATGTGATCAGTAAAATAACAGCCATGTCTCCACCGACTAGCAAAAAGGAAACACAAGCCGCCTTAGGCGTTGTGGGTTTTTGGAGAATGCATATTCCAAATTGCAGCCTGATCGTAAGCCCTCTCTATAAAGTGACCYGGAAGAAGAACRATTTCAAATGGGSCCCTGAGCAATGACAAGCCTTTGAACAAATCAAAGGGGAGATAGTTCAGGCAGTAGCCCTTGGGCCAGYCCRGGCAGGACAAGATGTAAAGAACGTGCTCTGCACCGCAGCCGGGGAGAATGGCCCTACCTGGAGCCTCTGGCAGAAAGCACCAGGGGAGACTCGAGGTCGACCCCTGGGGTTTTGGAGTCGGGGATACAGAGGATCCAAGGCCCGCTGTACTCCAACTGAGGAAGAGATATTGGCAGCTTATGAAGGGGTTCGAGCTGCTTCAGAAGTGGTTGGTACTGAAGCACAGCTCCTCCTGGCACCCTGACTGCCGGTGCTGGGCTGGGTGTTCAAAGGGAGGGTCCCCTCTACACATCATGCAACCGATGCTACCTGGAGTAAGTGGGTCGCACTGATCACACAACAGGCTCAAATGGAAACCCTGGTCGCCCAGGAATCTTGGAAGTGATCATGGACTGGCCAGAAGGCAAAGATTTTGGAATATCACCAGAGGAGGAGGTGATGCATGCTGAAGAGGCCCCACTGTATAAGAAACTGCCAGAAAATGTGAAAGAATATGCCCTGTTCRCTGATGGGTCCTGTTGTGTTGTAGGGAAGCATCAGAGATGGAAAGCTGCTGTATGGAGTCCTATACGACAAGTCTCAGAAACTGCTGAAGGAGAAGGTGAATCGAGTCAGTTTGCAGAGGTGAAAGCCATYCAGCTGGCCTTGGATACTGCTGAGCAAGAAAAATGGCCAGTACTTTATCTCCATACTGACTCATGGATGGTGGCAAATGCTCTGYGGGGATGGCTGCAGCAATRGAAGCAGAACAACTGGCAGCACAGAGGTAAACCCATCTGGGCTGCTGAAGTGTGGCAAGATATCGATGCCCGTGTAGAGAACCCGGTYGTAAAAGTACGTCACGTAGATGCTCACGTACCCAAGAGTCGGGCCACTGAAGAGCACCAACATAACCAGCAGGTGGACCAGGCTGCTAAGATTGAAGTGGCTCAGGTGGATCTGGACTGGCAACAYAAGGGTGAATTATTTATAGCTCAGCGGGCCCATGACACTTCAGGCCATCAAGGAAGAGATGCAACATATAGACRGGCTCGTGATCGAGGGGTGACTTGACCATGGACACTATTGCMCARRTTATCCATGAATGTGAAACATGCGCTGCCAWCAAGCAAGCCAAGCGAGTAAARCCTCTCTGGTATGGARGATGATGGTTGAAATATAAATATGGGACTGTCCTGGTTCCGGCTGGGACAGASTTAACTCTCTTCCCAATAGCTGGAGGGGKTGCTGGGTTTTGGGTTTGGTAATGTAAGGAGCRTTRATGGCCCRTTGATGCTTTGGTTRYTGCTGGGTGGAGTTTGCACCGGGGACTTTTCAGCCTCCCATGCTCTGCCAGGTGCAGGGGGAGCTGCGGGGGAGTATAGCTGGGGCGGCTGACCCAGCTGGCCAATGGGGTATTCTATACCATGTGACATCATGCTCAGTATAAAACTGGGGGGGTGGGGTGGGGCTCTCATTTTTCGGGACACGCGGGTTCGTTCAGGACACATGGGTTCGTTCGGGACGTGCGGTGGGTGAGCAGTTGCATTGTTCATTGCCTGCTTTGTATATTCTGTTATTGTTGTTATCGTTGTTATTACTGTTCTACTTTTTTTTATTTCAATTATTGAACTGTTTTTATCCCAACCCGTGAGTTTTCCTACTTGCGCCCTCCCGATTCTCTCCCCTGTCCCACCAGAGCAGGGAGGGTGAGCGAGCGGCTGCATGGTGCTTAGTTGGTGACTGGGGTTAAACAACAACGTCCAACACACTTTGCAAGAGAATTTGACATACGACAAGTACTTCTTAAATGTATGGRTGTTACTTAGTAGAATAAGTTGTACTGTTGGTTAAAAAGGGCCTTTACTACTTAGTAACAAAGATGCTTTTTAAGACAGATGGGWGAAGGCAGAGTTGGGCTGGGAGAGGTGATGTGCAAGAGGGGGAAGCTGTGCGGCTCCGCACCTGCTGAGTGCATGTGACCCCAAGTCCCCTTCAGAGGAGAGCTCTGCTCACCTTCAGTTCGATGGCAGTCTTGTTTCTCCCCTCCACGTGCACGTGATGCCTCTCGTGTGAGACCTCTTCCTGCTTAGCTCAGACAAAACTACATCTGTACAGCTGCCTGGCTGGGGGTACGAGGTGGTGTTTTTTAAACACCACCATCCAGGAAAAGAAAAGTGCTGTAAAACCAATGAGTTTTTTTGCAATTTCCTTTGTAATTTTGGTACTGTGTCTAGCATACACTGTGTTAAAATTTGCTCTTGCCTCCATCACAAACTACAGGGAAGCATTGCAGGAAACTCACCTCTCCAGTATGCCAGGAGCCTTCAGCAAGTACCAAAACTTCACATTATCCACGGCGGGTTAACATCCACATTTTTTCTTGCCAGCTTTGTTTTGAAGCTTAAACGGATCTTGTCTCCTGGTATTTGCACTTGTGATGCATATAGAAACAAATTAATGGCCCTTTCCCTGCCTTTACCAAAAGGAAAAAACAAAGCAGCGCTCACAAAATACATTCTCCCGCTTACGTTTACCACRCCAGTGCTTCATCACAACAGTTCTGCTTTCAGCATCTTCCTTGAATACTGTGGCTAACCACAATGCCGKGCTGGTACACGTGATGGGTTACCTTAATTTTCAGCCGGCTTTGTAGTAACTTCAGCCCACAGGATGCTCTAACCTTTCCACACCCTGACACACTTTTTTGACTTTGATTCGAGCCCCCTTTTTGCTCCCACATCACGCTGCCAGTGGCTGGCRCTACGCCTGACCTACTGACCTGGTAACCCCCTGCGGCTGGACTGCCTTCCACCCACGCTGGCCGTCCCACGTCCTCTGGCCCACGCTGTTTGCACCCCACRGTTCCTGAGCTCGGTGCCTGCAGCGCGTACTTTCCTGAAATTAGAGGRAGGGAAAAACCTGATCCCCTCGCATTAACGATACCATTATTTACCAAGAAATACACGAATAGCAAAATCCAGGCACAAGTCGCCTTGGATGACCCTATGGCGAGTCCCTCCCCCTGGCAAAGGTAAGTGTGAAAACTCCCGTGTGCCACAGCCACAAGCGGGCTTCTGAGTCAAAGATCCAGCCACGAAGGGCTGCCGATGCCTTGGCAACCCCTCGCYGTATCCCCGCAGGAACTAGCACCCCTACGTACCTACAGCTACTCCTGGACAAAGAGCTGGTGTTGCTTTGATACACCTTTCTACAGAGTACAATGGGAGCACACAAAGGCAAGCATTTGTGTTGGTTACAGAGTTTTCTGTTTCGCTGAGCAACTGCCAGCGTTTCCCGTTTGCCTTTGCAAGGCACATTCGACCTTCCTGCTGCCTCCAAAAGCATTTGTTATCTCAGCATCCTGCGAAGGAACATTTGGAAAAGGAACGGGAGGAGAAATGCAACATTTGACACTGAAGGGGAAACTTCCAGAGGACACTGTTTATTTGTGCAAAAGCACACTAGCTAATAATGAAGCTGCTGCTTGGAAATAGGTGTATTTGAGAATTTTTTAACAGACTGTATCTAAATACAGCGGAGAGTGTCTTTGTGAAGATTTGGAATAGAATAGCTTGGGAATGGAAGGAGAAGAGAAGATATGCACATATACCCGAAAGCAGATACAAACAGGGTTTTAGCCAGGAAGTAGTTCAGCCTTTGTCTATTTTTCACTTAAGTTATTTCTTATTTCTGTGTATTAATCATAAAATGTTCATGCAAATAACACTCTCAGATTATAGGCTAGAACCCAAACCTTACTTCATTTTTCAGGCAATGAACCTAAAATACAGCTATGGCTTATCTTTGTAAAATGCATTTTGAGATTAATTTGGAAAACCCCCACAGAAAACATGCAATGACTTTCAAGTTTAAGACACGAGGACTGTTTTGAAACTTGAATTTTTACTCTATTTAGCTACACCTTCTTCTTCCTCTCATTACAAGACAAACACTTGCTTTTGACAAGTTGTCATCAGACAAAGGACGCCAGTAGGTTCAAAGGCACCACAAAATGTGGGCTCTTCCCAAATCTAAGCTGCTTAAAGACACTTTAATATGTTAAAAATGGATGAACAACTTTTGCCACAACCTCTCTAAGGTAATATTACAAGTATTAAGAAACTTAAGTATTAAGATCCATCACAAGACTTTTTTATTACTAGTAAATGCCTTATAACTAAAGTTCAACACAAAGTTGGATGCATTCAATTCTCCCTCTACAAAATGCAACTTTCTGAACAACGTAATTGTTCAGAAACTTATTATTCTTCATTTTTAAACTGCTTTTCTTCAACTAAGTACTTCCTCCACCCCAAAATTCTAAACCCTATTTAAGAACAATTTCTGCGTAAGGATCAAGGAGGCCCTAAAAGCAGTTACGCTTCCTAACATTTTCATGTATTTCTATCTTATATGCCGTCAGGCTGAAAAATCTACTCTTTCTAATTTGCTCGAAATGTATTTGACATCACCTGTTTAAATAGTAACAGAAAAAACAACTTTACAAGGTGCTACATTAAAAAGAAGAAGTGTTCAGAACCCACAGAAATCTGTTCCTACCCCAAAAAGGATCTTCTGTGACCAAAGCCACTAACTCATCATATGCTTTCTTATTTCCCTGCAACAAGAACTTCTTTGCCTGTTCACCATCATCGGTAATGCAAACCTACAGGTAGCAAACCCTGAACGCATGGCTCCAGACTGCAATGTCTCTCAGACATATCGGTTTAAATAACCTTAAAATCTGATATCCACCTTCAGAGCTAGAGCAGTACTCAGCCTTATTTTTGGTGCGACTGCATGCAGGRTTGTGCCCCACCACTCAAGGAGCAGAGCAGACATCAGGAAAGGTTGTTGGAATACCATAATGAGCTTGGCAACCAAACGCTCTGCGTCACCAAACCACAGCCCCGCACGCGGGCATACGCAAAGCCACCTGTGGAGAAAAGCGYGCTTGCATTGCCCACCAGTATGTAATCTACGGTAAATTCCACCGTATCATTTTCCTAGAACAGGCGTGTCCGTTGTTCCTTCCACAGAAATTAACTCCAGAACGCGCCATACAAGCTCTTTAACACCATGAGTCGAAGAAAAGGTTAACTATTGTGCAAATCATGTAACTGAGAGAGCATAAACCAGTTGATTTATGGTTTATGCCATTCATGGTTTGGAGTAATGTAACTGTTAACCTGCAGTCGCTCTTTTTATTTTTTATAGGCATCCTTCCATAAACAAGTTCTTCCTGTTAAGACTACAAATAAAACCAGTAGGCTAAGTCAAAACAAACAGAATTAAAAAATAAAAATTAAAAAATYAGGATCACTTTGTATGATGAATTCGTAGCTCAGGGTCAACCACCAGTCACGCACACTTGGCAATAGCTCTGGGCTGCTCTGKTTTTGTTTTAAGTCAGTAGTCTGTGTCAAATCATTCTTGATAAATGAGCTCAGTTCACTCTGTGCAGGCAACTTTGCAGAAGCCTGTTCTTTTCAYGTGGAAAGGAACCACTGCCAGCAATCACAGCAAGAGCAGAAGGTAATTTTAAATACTTCTCTACTRACTTCTTATTCTGGACCTCACACGCTCACAGAGTCCCGACTGCTTCTAGACATCTCAGGATAAAAATTGCTATTGCAATTCTTTCACGCACCAAGCTCCAACTCAACCTGAAAGTTATTCATGTAATAAATCAGAACACCAAACATGTACAGCCGGATTTTATTTACATCCCGAAATCACTTTGCATTTTCCCACATGCTGTCACTAAGAGACATCTGTTTYGTACAAAATCTTGGGCTCACAGTCTTGAGAGCTTGACAGAAGTTTGCTTGTACTACACAGGACCAGCAGAGCAGCTTCACTTGTTGAAGCTTCTATGGAGGCTGAAGTATTTAAGGATAATCAAAACTTACATTGTAGGATAATCTCATTTGCATGTTTTTAGAAACAAGAATGTTTTCACCATCTTTTATAAATAAACAGTATAAAGCAGCTAYAGTTATGTTAAAAGTGTTTTCCTTGATACAGTACTTACATTTTAGCTGGACTAAAATATCAGTATTCATAGTAATTTCAACTACCTGTTTACTAAAGGCTCTTCTACATTTTTTGAGTCTTTTCGTTTCCACAGATTTCCAAGCACAATCCCTATGAAGAGCAGAACTCCTACAGTACGATTTGAAGCAAATTTCTTCCAACAGTCTTCAGGTTTGTCTATGTCCAAAGTGTAAATCTGCAAAAGCACAGTATAACATTCTAGCATTAATAATCTGCAGACTCATAAATATTTGACACATCACAAAAAGACAAAAAGGTCTGTAACTTCAAAAACTGAATCTCAAATTCTAAAGTCTACCCTTACCTCCACAAGAAACAGGAATACTCTGTGCTTGCCAAGGATTTTTTGCATACTGGGCATCTATGTTTATTTGACAGATTTATTCAACACACAGCAGAAAAGTCAAGGATCACATATGAACATGATTCCCAGACCCTCTCAATGAAGGACCACATAAGCAGCCTGGATACTGGTGTGTCTGGTTTGATATTTAAAAATGTAAAAATATCTGGGCATGTAAATAAGTCTTTTTGAGACCTTCCTCAGTAGGTAGCCACCTAATTCTTCAATGGGAACTTTAAATAAAAATAAACCCCCCAAAACCTGCCTGCACCTTTAAATCTCTGTTGCTCCGTGTTTCAGTAGAGACAAGGCACTGGAGAGCCCGCAGTGAACCAGGCTAACTGGAATGCACAGGAACGTGCCTGGCCCTGCCTAGTCACGCAGGGGTGGTTTAGCCCAGTTGCTCTTAGCCATGTCCATTCAACGCTCTCGTAAAAAAGAACCAGGACACCTGAAACAACAGCTAGAAGCAAGGCTTGCCCAGCTTGGCAGCTGTCTGCTGTGAGTCACAACTAAAGGTGAAAAAACCCACACAGTGCAGCAAGAGAAAAGTTGCTGAAAAATATTCCTGGAAACAAAACTTCGTGCAAAAGTCTTGAGAAGGATGACAAGAGGAAATGTTAAGCGGAACAAGTAGAAAGCATTAATAGAGAAGTACCCCYCAAAACCTCAAACCTTGCAATTCAGCCTCTGAAGAAGTCAAAACAGACTGTATCCGACTAAAAGAAGGGAAACCTTCCCTGGGAAACCTGTTCCTCTGCAATTTGCAGCTGTACAGAGGTGACAGGGCTGGGTTCTGATCAAATAATCTGAAACATCCACAAGCTTGGACGTATGATGTTATCCACACCCTTGAAAACTGGTCAGCCCCTCAAGCAGAGGGAACTGAAAACACCGAACTGACAAATAAAACCCAACAGCAGCCAAGCCACAAGATATACCATCAGAAATGCAAAGCAAACAAAAGATTTTCTTTTTCTATCTGTGAACTTCTTAAGTGGGATAGAAATTGGACATCTTCATGACCCAAATTCCGGATAGAAATTGGACATCTTCATGACCCAAATTCCTCTGTCTCAGGCACAAATTCAATGAATTAAGGAAAACCTACGCCTCACGCGGTTTACTCAGCTTTCTAAACTCAGTTAGTTAAGCACACGTTCAGAAATCTTGAACAAGGAGATAAGCATGAGAATGTTTAGGCAGAACTAATATTAAAATAATCACTCAAAAAGAAGCTACTCTGTGGTACACAAACCAATGCTGCTCTCGTGACTTTGGCAATCTACACAATCGTTGTGCACTCTTCCCCACTTACATTCAATAGGTCTGCATTCTCACTTACAAAAACCCTCCCTGCAGGAAAGTAATTTCCATTTGTGCCAAAACTACAATGTAAGGCCTCTCTGACAATTCAAACTRTAAATGATTATGCAGCGGAATGTAGTATTCTCTCCCACACAGATTTCCAAGCACAATCGCTATGAAAAGCAGTGGCTGACAAGTACCAGACTACGTCATCACAAGAATTCTCTTACTTAGAGGTATGCTTAATATCCAACACCTGTGTGAGCTGCCCTCATTAAAGTGTAACGGAAGTCTAATGTGCTTTAAAAAGTTTCATGTTAACCACAGACTTCTCAGACTGTCAACAGTTTTACTACTTGCAATGCACAAACCTCTTTGCTATCACTCACCTATCAAGACCAGCAATTAATTTTCATATAGACTGACTTGTCACTACAAGACTGTTACAGTTGTTAGGATTCAGAAAGAACAGGGTAACAAGATCCCAYCTGCTTCCTTTATTGAAAAAGCTAATTTCTTTCTTTCTGTTATTAATTAAAATTTCTAAACTAATACAACTACAAGACCGAACTGGGTTGTTCTCTGCTATAAAAAGAACTGTGAATTAGAACTGTCAATTACCATAAAATTATAATATTAACATCTGCTACAGGTGGTAGTGAACAAGCCACAGAAAATTTTGTTATACTGTCAGATCCCAGACTGAAGCTCCAGACCACAGTACAGAATAATTATTTAGATGTAAAATTAACCATCTCTGAGACAGAACATGCAATGTTCATTTTCATATACCTACTGTACAGCATGTTATAAAAAAAAAAGCCTGCATGTGCCCTTGATACTGTAGACCATATAATCTTCTAAAGTAAGTGAACGATCATAATATATATCAATTGCAGTCTCAGATCATATGCGCCAGACATAGCAAGAGCTGTATCAGAACAGCAAAAACTGCACAATCTTGCAGGATATTGAGGTGGATCTAGCTGCAGCTGCTACTGGAAGTGAGAAGAAAACCGTTCTCTTGAGATCACAGCTTAATGCGAGGCAGTTCTTTTGGCTAGGAGCAGACTGAAAACCAGTGTTCTACAGTCTGTAGACCACTGGAGGTCTCTTCAAACAAAAGGTCTGCAAAAGGCACTTAAGAGAAGCAAGCTTATTGTCAGAAGACTTCAGTTCTCTTTACAGGAATTGGTTTTTTTAGGCAGTTGGCGAATTGATGGGGGTTGAAAAGCACTCTGATTTCTTATCAAGAACATGGAAAAAGTATAAATAAATCCATCAAACCTGGTGTGCTAGGTGAGCCCCTACGGCAGCCACAGCTGAGTAATACGGGAACGTCTGGTTACAGTTCGTTCCTGCCATGCACAAACTCAGGAGCATTGCAAGGCTGAAGCCACTGAGCCACTGCTTCGTATCTTCCTTGAACTGTAATGCTGTTGACTTCACACCGATAACGATGTCATCCCTCTTATCCTAGAATGAAAGRATGAATTAGCAATAAAATCACAATCCAACTGCCACTTCATAAGGAAAACAAAAAGGGGGGCCTTGCTTAAGTTTCCACCACTTCTTATTAGGAACCCAATTTAAGTGCATTTGTAGGTCCCTACGTTAAAATTTAAATTAGAAGGTTGGTCCTYAAAGCTGCTTTCGCAGCCAAGAGTTAACACCAACATCAAATGTATTTACACAATGTAAATGCGTGAGCACACAAAGCGCATTATACTTCCAGCTTTCTACCTGATACGTAAAACATTTGCAAACAGCAATAAAAGGTCCAAGGGCTGGGGTTTCTTTGGTGCTGTTTTAGCTCAGCTGAGGGTGAAGAACTTCAGCGAGTTAGTACTGCTGTTTGACAACAAAGTTGTAAATTAAACACACAAACATACACAGATATCTAAAATTTCCCGCTGTTACTCTACCTGATGTGCGTAAATAGTATCGTATACCAGCGTCCACATTACTCCAGCTAAGTACAAGGGCAAACACACAGACCACTCGCATGACCCTTTGATGGCAGACCAGCCAAGAAGGGCTCCCCAATTAAATGTAAGTCCTAAAAACATAAAGAAAGCAAAAAAGAGAAAAGAAGTTACAAGACTGCCAGGAGCAATCTAAATTACATGTATAGGATTAAATATTATTTCTCGAGTGTATATCACATCAGCAGCTTTTTGTACAATACTGGCATCTCAATTTTTCTACCACTTACCTTCAGCCAGGTAATAAATACAAGTAATTTGACATTAAATACTCTGGACATACAAGGAGAAATAAGTATAGCCATGCATTTTTCCCCAATTTAAATTTGACTTCATTAGCATAGRGAAACCTTTGCACAGAACTATTCCAGCGTACTCAAACAACGGGTCTAAAGTTAAAACACTTAGATGTCAGTATAACAAAAGATGTCAGCATAACTGACTGCAAAAGAGTGCACAGCAGCCAACTATGGCACTTCAAGGCTGAAAATGACAATTTTGGTTGAAAAAGCTGAAGGCAGCTGGAATGTGAAGGCCAGGATACAAAGATATGTTTTAGTAGCTCAACCTGAAATACAAGCGTCATCAGTTTCTGCACAGGAGTTATTTTAGAGGCTGAAGACTGAAATGCAGGACAAATGCATGTTTAAGAAAGGTTTCGCGATAACCCTGGAACTGAAGCTAATTCTCAAATGACAAATATTTATTTTCTCCCTCCCTCTCTCCCTCCATCAAAATAAGTAACTGATTTTTACAAAAAAAAAAAACCAAACCCAAACATCAACTCTTATATGTGYTATAAATTGTTTAAGAAGCTTCTGGCACAACAGAACTTTGTCTATAAGGTATTTTTATTTTAATATAAAGTTATTAAAAAATCAGATTGCTGAAGTTCAATTACTAATTTGTGAAACACCCCAAAAMCTACATCTGAAGAAAAAAATAGTAAAAATATTTCCATCTCACCCAAAATTAACTGTGGCCAATATGTTATTCTCTTCATCAAAGGGTAGGTGATCACAAGAGACAAAGAGGCTGCTCCCAGMATGATACTGTAAAAAGTACCAAGAGGTTTATTGTTTGCCAGTCTAAAGATCACAAGATATAGTGCAGTATTACAGGAGCTGTASATAGTACTGAACTAATTTTTTTACCTTCAAACCCAATTCCATCACTAATAACCTCCACCCTCTGCCCCCAACACCTTTTCTGCTGAAAATCTCTGTGCTTAACTCTGGACCCGGAATCAAATTTTAAAAAACAAAAGATAACTTATACATCACCTATAGTAATTCAGACACAGAAGCACACAAAGCGCCAAGCTAAGCTGTCCCCCAAGAAAAACGAAGGACTGAAAAGTGGAGATATCTCCAGCTGCCAGGGGCCTACTTGCTGTTCTCGCAACCTAAAAATGGAAATAATAATGTTAATACCAAATCCAACATTACACGTTCCAATGTATCYTAAAACTAAAAGTCACACCATTGGCATATAAGTGGAAAAATAAACAGAAACAGGTCACAGAATGTATGAGACGGGGTTCGTTCAATACAAACCTAGCATCTCATCACGGACATGAGCTGTATTTCTAAGCAGCAGCGCTTATAACAGAAGCATGCAGGCTTTAAAAACTAGAGCAGAAATAAAGTGCCACTTGTGTGCAATGAGGCTGATTAGAAACACTGTAGGCATCTTGTATATGAACTTTATTACTTTAGGAAAAAAAAAAAATCAGACTTAAAAAGTTGTGAGCTAACGATCCCAATTTCGAGCAGCACTTCTGTGCCTAAACGCTTTAAAGTGATTACCACGCAAAACATCGTAAAGACGCAGGGCTCCTCTAGCACACGTAACCATTGTTAATAACAGTGAAAGAACAATTAATTTAATCCTAGTCGGGATACAATGGAGTTTAGAAACTCTGTCTGGAACAAGAAGTCATACAAGGTAAACTGAAGGAAGAAACAAATATCAGAAAAAAGTTAAACTGAAATTTGTGGTGAGTTACTTGCCAAGGGTGACCTGCCAAAAAAAAAAAAAAAAAAAGAGAAAAGTTTTGGATGTTGATGAAAATGGTGTAAAGTCTCTTTGAAGAGGTTCGAAAGCCAACTTTTTACAGAATACTATGTATGTATAAAGTGTTCTGCATATGCTTTAATAATGTGAATTTAAATAAACTCTTCTAGTTTGTTCTCCCCCCCCCCATCAGGTTATGTTAAACATCAAATACTGCTTTTGCAGTTTAAATATGCACTTAACATATTTGTGACCAATTCCACTGCACATCATAACCAAACATGGGATGTTTCATTTAAAGAAAACATTTACCAAACAAGCAGTAACATAAAATCTAAAACCCCAAACCACATTCACCAACACAAGTCAACATCCTGCTATTGACCCGGCCTCTACCGCACTTGTTTTGAAGGTATTCTTTTAACGTATGTAAGGAAGAGCTGCGATAAGAATTTTTCAAACTTTACATCTAACCACATCACATTAATGCACGAATGGATTCATTATATTGAAAATTCCATCTTACTGATCACAGACCCCAGCCTGTCAAATATTTTTAGCATGTGTAGCTGTTAAAAACCATCCAAAGCTCGGACTGATTCCTTGCCTTCCCAACAGCACAAATACAACRGTGCTATAAGAACTTCATGTATCAGATCGGCTCATTATCCTGTCTCTTGCCAGCACCGAAACCCAAAACCAGAGGAACAACATAGGAACAGAAAACAGGACAAGCAAACAGTGACGCATCACCAGGATACTCCCCTCCAAGCCTGCACCTATGCACATTTCAACATCTGACGCYGGGCACTGCCTTTTGCCTTATTTCCCTCTTCTGAACAAAAGGGAGGTGAAAAATACAACATAATAGAAGAGGATTAGCTCAGGGTTGGGCATGATACTCTTAACAGCCATTCTCATGAAGAAATTAACAATACTCAAGGAAACCYTGCTCCTGAAAATTWAAAAAAAAAAGAAAAAAGTGGTTCTGGGTAGATCGTAACTAGCAAGTGTAGCAAAAAAGTGTTATTTATTTTGTTCTGTCATGCAAAAAAAGTTGAAAAATAAACTTGTTCAAGTACTACCTACAGCTGACAACATATATTTTACCTTACACAGAGGTAAGTACTCTAGAAGACTTATTACAGTTCTAGACTGAGAAATGTTATACAAAATAAAATTATGTCTACTATTCTAGGAGGAAGCGTAGACAAATTAATTGCACGCATGTCAGACAGAAACACGGAGGAATTTCTGAACATGGAGCCCTATGCCTGCACTCAGCAAGGAATCACCGGTGACGGTGGGGACGAAATCACCGGTGACGAGTGGACATGTACTCGGTTAATTAACCGGCAGTTCACTTCCCTAGGTCTTTGCAAGCTCGCGGGGGTTTCTCCACCTTTTTGTCATAGTCGCGATCCCACATGTCATTGATGGTACAGCCGGCTCCGCGCATGAGCACCGCTCCGATGCCGAAGAGGGACAGCATGTGCCAGTCCGGCAGGCAGCCCGGCTCGGCCGCCAAGCCGATGCTCCAGCTGCACGGCAGGTACAGCAGCCACGTCCCTGAGGGAAGATCAAATCCGCGSGTGGGGTAAGGGGGGAAACGAGGCGCGGGGGGCCGCGGGGCAGGGCGGCGGCTCGCTGCCGAGTAACGGCACTGCCGAGCAGATCCGCGCTCCTCTGGCAAAACTCTCTGCCCGGGCGAGGGCGCGTGTGGCCGGGGAGGGGYGGTACGGCCACCGGCACAGGGCCCCCGGCCCTCCCCGCCACACCGCCGCTCCCCGCCCGCCCGTCGGGGCCGGCATCAGCGGCGGCTCCCGGCCCGCAGCGGCCGCCGCAGCCCCACGCGCCGCCATGGTTACCGCGTCGCCATGGTTACGGCCCCACCCCCCCCGCTCACCGGCGGGTTGGTGCAGCCGCATGAGGCGCAGGTAAGGCCGCAGCGGGCCCGGCGCGGCGCGCACTAACTCGGCCGCCGAGAAGCTGAGCGGTCGCGGGGGTCCCGGAGGCGCGGAGGGGCGGCGCAGTGGCGGGGCGGCGGCGGCGGCGAGGGGCAGGCGGGCGGCGCGGAGGCCGGGGGCGCCCCGACAGAGCCGCGCCAGGAGGRCCGCCATTTTGCCGCCGCGCTTCCGGCGTGGCGCGTTCACGCGGCCCCGCGCATGCGCAGCGCTCTCCTCCTCTCCGCCTCAGGGAGCGGCGCCGGGGCTGAGGGGAGCCGGGGCCGGGACCGGGACCGGGGCCGGGGCCGGGACCGGGACCGCGACCGCCTCTGGCTCTCCGGGGCGTGTGCCGCCTGGTGCCTTACTGCCGGGAATCGACACTGCGGGTCAGGCCGGGCGGAGCCCGCCCCGGCGGCGCTGGAGCAGCCGTTTCSCCGTAGGCCGCGGGGCCCGGCGGGTATCAGGAGGACTCGGTCTGCCGTGGGCCTGGCACAGGTACGGAGGACGGCAGCCAAGTCTCCTGGCAGGGGATGTGAGGGAGGCTGGAGCTTCGCCTGCCGTCGGCTTCGCAGTGAATGCTGACAGAGCACYCGAGGGGGACCGATGGCAAAACAGCAGGATGCGCAGATTTAATAACTTCTGTACTCTTTAGTTACTGTACCTCAGCACCTCACTGAAAGTGCGTGTGCTGTTTTTACTACTAAATTTCTTCAAAGTCTTCTATGCTGTTTGTTGAAATCCCATAGACATATCATCAAGACATAATGTGTTCATGCATCAGCATATGTCTCATCTCCCAAACCTTTCCAGACTGTGGTTAATAAAAATTTCTGATTTCATGTATGGTCTTTGGATCTCTGTCTTCATTCACTCCATTCTCCCACCATCTTATGTGAGTTATTGCATAAACCAGGGAGCTTTGGACAAAGCCATACAGACTTTTTCTTGTATGGCATGGTTTCAGTGATAAAATGTCCCCAGATTTGCTGGTGAAAGATTTGTTGGAGAATTTAGGGTCCATGTAGCGTGTAACTTCTGTCTCATTCCACAATTCCTTCAGCTTGGACGACTGACACTGACAAAAACCATTTTGAACTTTAATTTCGAGAAATGTTGACTACCAGGAGGAAGTAAAAAACCAATGTCAYGGAGGAGTGACTTCCACATTTTTCTGTTTGCTGTTCTAATGAGCAATACACAACAGTAAAACGATTTGCACAGGACCATAAAAGAAACAGTTGCTCAACTCTGATGAGGTGTAACTAATGCTTTTTTTTGTGACCTTGGCTCTGTTCCGTGCTGACAAGGTCAGTCATCGTGGGCTTTGTTCAGGTACGGAGAAGTGCCTGAGGCGTGTTTGAACAGTGCATCCTGGAGGGCAGCGAGTCCTGGCAGCGAGCGCCCACAGCCTTTCTGCTTGCTGTGTCCATAGGAACGCCAGTACTCCCATTTTCGCCGGGTGGGTGGTCCGGTGCAGAGACTGYGGGTGGTTTTTTTAATGTGTGATGKGGTGAGCAAAGCCTGGACCTTGTCTGCAGACAATTTTTAAGGAGCTCATGAAAGCAAAGCAGAAAAGCAAACTTCTTGTCACTAGATTTATATTTGTTGTAAGGTGGCCTGGCCCCTCACTGAAAAAAAAATCTAGGGAATAGCACATTTCAGACTTYGAAAATAAGGCGTTGCTGTCTTGTTTGACTCAAATCTGAGTTGATGGTCAAATTGCCCGATTCCAAGGAGATTATCAGTTTCCTTATTTTCACATACATTAAATGATCCCCTATACAAAGGTCTAATGATGCAACTTACTCCACCTTCCAGGAACTGATTTGCATTAAATCCGAGGTGAGTAATCCAAGCTCCRGAGTCAAAACTGCAAAAGTAAATTGGAATATGTGCGAGATGTACAATCATTGGTCCTGGTCTCAGATAAGTGCGTGTGTGTGTATGTATATATATTGACGTTCAAGGTCAAGGTTTACAACATTCACAGAGGAAGAAAAGCCCTTGAGATAAGGTGCCCGTGGGGCAGGCGTTGTTGCTGCAGACGGGTCCTGCGAGGGCGACGTTCACCTCTTCTTCTGACCGTACCTGCCTCGGTGTGCTGGGATCCAGCCTCTCGTTTCCTACCCTCCTCTCCCGCCTGCTTTGTTTGTACAGAGCTAACAGCAGCCGTCAGCTTAATATACGACACCCTGTAAGGAGAAGTCACCTGGGTGTGCGTAGAGCTTTTTAAGCTGAAAGCGGTTACGGGAGCTGTACATCATACCTCTCGCCGCCCCGCCGTGTGAAGAACCAGGCCGTGTGCTCAGAGGAGGAGACGTGGCTGGGAGGTGAAGCCGGGGCAGCTGTCGTTTGCACACCCGGACGTCCCTGTTACCCCTCCTGGTCGTTCCTGCGATCAGCAGCCCGTGTGTATTGTTTGAGTCAGACAGTGGGGTGGAAAGCTGCTGAGCTGGTGGTCAACCACCGTTGGAACACACCAACCTGGATATGATTTCTTTCATTTTTATTTACTTGGGTGCTCTTGTTGGGAATCACACAAAGCGCAGATGATGTATGACCAAAAGAAATGGAGGGAGTTTCGTGGTATCGGTATGCCAAAAAGGAGCCTTGCCAAAAGCTGGTATAAATCACTTTTTAATTAAAATCTTCAAACATAAAAGTCACAAGCATTGGAATCATCAAAACTGTTAGAAAAGTTCTAAAAAGAAGCTACCAGGCAAACAATAACTTTGATGTCTTAGTTGTATTATTATTATAATATTATTAACTTTATGTTGACTGTAYGTACGACTTTCCACTCCATTTTGCGCTCTCTTTACTTCTTTTATTGAACTTGGACAATGTAAACAAACTCAGCCTTCCTTATTCTCATTTTTGATCTATMGTATCCCCTGATACATAACCCTTCACAGAATGTGTCTGCGCTGTGGATGCAAACACTCCTTTGACACACTGAACTTAAATATTACCTTTTTATTGTGCAATTTTTCATCACAGCTTCAAAAGTACATCTGTTTTTAAAGTCTTCTCACGAAAAAATGTCCCCTCACCCCCCACCCTGCCTTGAAACCCCATGTAGCTGGTAGCATCCTTTTAAAGCCCAAAAAGGGAAGTACAGTGGTGTGGTGGTGTTGTTTTCCCCTTCTATGCTCAAAATACCGTAAGGCGTTGACAGCGGTATGGGTTTTCAAGAAAAGKAGATGCAAATAAATGTGTGCGGGAGACCACAGGTTATTCTCCAAGGCGTTTTGCTACCCTGCAGCCCGGCAGCCCGCACGCCAGAGGAAAGTGGCCGGTGGCAGCCGGGTGCGCGCGGGGAAGGCACGGCTGGGGAGAAAAGCCACTGCCGACACAGATTTCTGGCCAAAATGGCTGTTTCCCCAGCGGGAGGGATGTCAGCCTGGCCAGCCAGGTTTGTCCCCAGGATGCTCTAAGGCCATTGAAGTCCCTGTGATGGTCAAGGGGTGGGTGGTTTGCTCAGTCTCTTTACTCTCCCRTTTCCTCGAGAACAGAGGAGACCTGAGTGAGTTAGGGAGCGTAAAAGCAGAGCTTCACCCTGCAGGAGGTTCAGGGAAGTCCTCTCCAGCTGAACCGCCTGTGGGGTGGTGAAGGTCGAGGAGTCGCGAGCCCTCGCCGTGCAGCCCRCTGACCACGGAGGGTTTGCTGGGGCGCGGGTGGGCTCCTCTCCTTTCCTCCCGGGGAGGTAGAGGTAGACCACCCTGCARGAACAGCCTGCGTTTCGTGTGTCTAAAAAACTCACCTTTGGAAAGCACGTGGCCACAGCTCCATCTTGTGATTGAACTCTCCTAGCTTGGGAAACCAGGCGGTGCTGCCCCAAATCCCATGGAGGACCTGGTTTCTCGGCAAGGCGTTTCCCCTGCAGGCACCCCGACCTCGCTTTGCTTTGTGGGTCTCCGCGTTCCACCCTGAGATGCCCTCAGCAACCACAACCCCTCCTCGGGCTTCCCCACACGGTGCAGGCAAAATCACAGCTGTACAGCTMAAATAAAACCCCTGCTCATCCTTTCGGAAGGCAAGCTTGTGAAGGAACTGCTTTAAGAGCTGTGCTTGCAGAAACGAGAGGGAGAGGGGAGGCTGCGGCTCCCGACCGGCCGAGCCCCAAGCGCAGCGYGAGAAGCTGGTGCAGCTCCGTGCGTGGCGTGAAGAAGGGCCCCGCGCTCGAGCGCAGCGACCCAGGCTGGACTGAGAGCAAAACCAGCCCCTGCCTGGGCTTGCTCTACCTGCATAATTCTCCCGGTAGCATCTTTCACGTACAAATTACTCAGCGGAACCTCATGTCTTCCCCAGCCCACAGATCGGTAACAGTGCCGCCACATTTGCATCCCTTGCCAGAATTACATCTCATGGTAGAAACGTGAGTTTCTAGGGTTAAACTTCYCTACTAGCCAAGTGCTTTACATTTATCCTGCGTGCGTGTATTAAATGCAAGCAATAGCTTTGGCGTTTTTGATAACGTAAAAGCCGTAAGAGAAGGCTGGAAGGCCGAGTACGCTGCCGGGCCCAAGGGGTTTTTCGATAAGCTCTGGCAGCGTTTTGTCATCCACCATCCGTAGCACACGGCCGTTCAGCTCAATAGACCTGGAGAGGGACAGGGAGGCTGTTTGGCCAGCTGCGCTCTGTTTGCCATCGAGCACAAACAGCTCTGGACCCGAGTGTAAACATAAACCCAGCCCAAAGCCAAACTAAACTTCCCTTGAGGGTTTATGTGTGCACACACACAGAGCATCTGCTGCACTCCCTCTGCAAGGACTCCYTTAGAGTCGTAGCACAAGCAAGTTGAAAAGTACAGGTTTCTTACTCTTCTAGTGAGGTTAACAGCAGAACAGGCTTTGAAAAGTAAAAATKTTAATTGTTTTTTCTCCTGCAAATATTAAGATATCGTCTGTGCTCACAGAGCAGATCCTTCCCGTGCCGATGCATTAGTGGTAATAACAAAAGAAACCATACAAAGCCTGAACACGTTGCTGTAAATCAGGAGCCAGCACTTGAGAAAGCAATATACCTGTGCTTGCGCAAAAGAAAAAGGACTTCAGCAGCTGGTCCAGAGCCCTGAAGCCTGCTAGGAAAAAGCTTCCCGATGAACATCAAACAAGTGTCCTCGTATCTTAGCAAGCTTTCAGCAGCCTGATTTTAGGAAACCTGATTTAACAGAAGTCAGACCTTACTGAAAAAAAMCCCAGATGACTGAATGGTAACCTCTACCCTGCCCACTTCCCCCCCCCTCAACCTTGCAAACTGAACAAGGTGAAGTTTTAGAGGCCATCTAACTCTACTCACAATCCTTTCTACAGAGACCGGAGGACTTGCACGCTTACCTGGAAAGTATATTCTCTTTGCCATGAGGCAATAAGAGGTACTGATCCACGTGCTTGCTCGATAAGTAATTCGGTAGCTGCAAACGTTGAGTAATGTTGTAGAGGTTTAAGGCAAACAGCGTCACGTCCCCTTCTCTGTACTTTGGGCTGCAAGGCAAGAGGAGATGATGGTGGGGATGAGGAGAGAAAGAGGTTTCACAGAAATAACGTGCATCCTTGCGCCGTCCCGAATTGCTTTTGTCGGCCTGGGGGTGGCTGTGGGCTCTGTTTCTGGGATGTTTTGCCCTTTCTGGAGGCTTACTGGAGGGCGTTCGTGCAGTGGAGGTAGACGCGGAGCTTCCTCTCGTCAGCTCCCACCAGGCCGACCTGCAGCACCTTGGTACCCACCAGCTTCTTGTAGAGCAGCGAGAGCCAGTAGTCCTGGGAGGCACAAAAACACATGTAAGCACTTGTGTACATGCCAGGTACTCCACACGGTGCTTAACGTAACGTTCATTTTGCTGGTAATTTCAGGGTTTTTTTTTTTCCCCATAATTTTTTGTTTTACCAAGTTTTTCACCATATCTATTTACATTCCCACAGCATAGCTAAAACCCTGCCTCCAAGCTGCAGAGCAGCTGTGTTTACAAAGTACCTTAGAGTCATTTTCCTCTTCAGATGCAAACCTCAGAGCTCTTTCTGGGGGGGGAGAGACTGTCGGCATTTTGGAAACGCCCTTCTGCAGGGTACAGAGGGTACTTCAGAGCTGAACCCACGAGGGATGAGCTGCCCGTCCTGCAGGAAAGCCTGTGCCCAATCCACAGGCGCATCGCCGGGAAGAAGCCCCCGACAGCTTTAATGCCTTTCACTAACATCGTGCTTTTGAGCAGGTCTCAGGACTAATTTCTGAACGCCAGGCAAGAGTAAATCCTCGGACACCCCAGGGTGATGCCCCAGAGCAGGGTGATGCCCAGTGCGGGCTCATTTTTTCCAGGTCTGCTTTTTCGTGCATCTTGAGCGCTCCTTTTCCGCTATGAAGTCCRTGACTGGACCAAAGAGAGCGCGTGGTCTGTGCAGATGTGTTTTTGGGACCAGGAGGCCGCAGGCAGGCTGCATTTTGCAGCATCGCTTACTTTGAGGGCAGCCCCAGGGTTTCAGAGAGCTGCTCCAGCTGGCAGGTTTCAGAGAGCTTCTCCCAGCTYATCTGTCTGTCTGTCTTTGAGGTTTTCCTAGAAGGAAAACTGTCCTGTTTCTCTCCTGACCCACCACGAGCCCGGGGAAGTGACTTTTCCTCTCGGCTTGCGTGTTCAGCCCCTCTGCAAGGAGGTGCAGCCTTCTGACACTGCTGTCCTTCTCCATTTCCATGCTAACTAAAACTGATGGACCTGGGTTTGGATTTCCCTGCCTCTAAAGCATTATTAGCTCGATTAGCATCYGTACTGCCTGTAGGTGAGGAACAAGGCACATCCTTTCAGTCCAAATTAAATCTATTTTAAATGAGGGAATAAAAAGCCCAAAGCAACAAGCCTGGCAACGCAGCCCCTGGCATAGGGACCAGCTGAACAGGCAGGACAGAAAAACCCYGTATGCTGGGTTTCCTCTCAGATGGTCTCTATGAGCTTGTGAAAATCACAACTTGGAAGCAGRAAAATGAGATAAAAGCTAAAAAGAAAGATGCTATCCTCTCACACCAAGGCAAGTGCTACTAGCACAAAGAAACGTGCTGTACATGCAAGAACAACGTATAGTTCAAATAATGATGTTTCATCACAGCATAATATTATTTCCTAATAAATTCAACTAGACTAAACGCATGTTTTCATTTAATTATCCTTCAGCCACTACTGAAGGCTAAATATGCTCATAGACCCAAGAAATGCTTGAGCCTTGACTTCATGTTGGTTTGGTTTTCACTGGGGATATAATTTATTGTAATACCTCATATCACTTTTGTTTAAAAGCTACTCATCACTCAGCTGAGGAGTACTCAGACCAAAACAGTCCKCCCAGAAAAGCCTTCTGAACTCCAGAAGTGCCTGCGTACGAATCAGAGCATCGTGGCCCAGAAATCAGCCTCTGCTGTGCTGAAGACCAGCTGCATCCCTGCAGTTGCAGTAAGTATCTTGTATCTATATATATATATGAATCCATAATGAAACACGAGCTAACTTTAGGTGCCAGGATAACCGCGACTATCCTACAAAATCTGTCGCTATCTTGCGTTGTTAAACTAGCTGACTTGTATCCCCACATCCAGTGCTGCCTGTGCAGAAATAGATGCAGCGTTCAGGCGGTGCTGGCGGGGTTGCATACACACCGGCAAAGGCTCGAAGTTGGCATCCACCAGGTGATAGGTCCCCGCCCCGAAGAAAACCTGTCTCATCACCACGTCAATCCCCTGCCTGGCTGAAAGCCCGAGTTTGTCCAACCACCTGCCAAAAAAAAATGAGGCAAATAACACGCAGGTGAAATTGCTGRCCTCAGCTGTACATCGTTGCCCCTCTCCAACCGGCTCGGGAAGTAGGAAAGCAAGAATCAGGGCGTGATGCTGACTTCCTTAAAATCACACAACTAATTTCAATTCAAGTCTTGCATTGATTACCTTAAAAAAATCATTTCAGACCACCTCTGAAGGTCCGAGTTGGTGGGAACAGTTGCTCCACTCCCCTGTTTGCAGGCGGTGGAAACCAGGAGCGGCAGCGGATGCTCCTGAACTGGCCGAGGGGCTGAAGGCTGAGAGAAATCATCACACTAACGACAAGGTTGCCTGCCATTACCAGACTTTGACTTGCTGACCCACCAGGCCCTGACAAAAAGATCGTCATGCCTTATAGGAGGGAAAAAATACRTTGCAACCATGTTTTTGGTTAATTTTCAAAGTGTGAACTGCACATTCCCATGCAATTTTATCTCCCTGAATCTACAAACTGATCAAAGTGCTAAGAAAAGCCTGAATTCTTTCATTTCAACAAAATGCTACAACTGAAGCCCTTGGAGAAAATGATTTTCATGAATTAATTTCCCTTTGGTTAGTTATTTCACAGTGGTCGAAGGATGGCATTGGAAAAGGACACCCATCTTGCGAATGAATTTCCATCCTCACCGAAGGACAGAGTTAGCACTGCAAATTCGAGGGCAGAAATACAACTTTCTCACGCTTCTCATTGCCTATTTCCTGTAGGAATCTGCTATATTACCTGGGCCGAGATTGAACCTCAGGCACGGGGGGAGCACACAGGGAGCGGTGGGAGGGTGACGGTCCTCAACCCACCCACTGCCTGTGCTCCCCGGGGAGGCGGAGGGAAACGATTCTCCCACAGGGCATGCACGCAACCCCCTTCAGCTGGTAAAAGGTGTAATTTCCCCACACCTGTGTGATGGTACTCACATAAAGCCAGCAACGTAAGTGTTGGACAGCCTGGGAGCTCCCCCTCCATAGGCAGAACTCGTCTCTCCTAGCCAGACCTTCTTGTTGGGCACGGTCCCACCAACAACCTGGCCGGCGTGGCATAGGGAAGAAGAGAAAGAGACAACAGTTAAGTTTTTTTGGCTACTGAAATAATGGGCAATCAAAATTTTGTGCTTTAGCCAAATGCCYACGTATAACGTTTGCATTTAAGGGATAACACCAACTGAGGCGGGGTGTCACAATAATTTCGATCAAAAGGACTAGAAGCAGATTTACTTCACCCCCCTCCAAAAAATCACGTCTACACACGTGGAACGAGGCAAACACCACTAAAAGCCAGGTCCTGTAAGTCTTCTCGTGCTGAGTAGTGCTATACTCTAAGTTATACTGCTCTCAGGATCCCAAAATATAAAGAAATTGGAGCGGGGGGCAGGTATGACCATAAATTACATCCCTGAGTAATGACTACATAGATAAATGAGAATGTTGTACGTTTGTGATGTATCTGGCACCATGCTTGCTGCATGGCAAACTATTGGAGCTCATTTATTATTAGTATTGCTGCTTTTTTTTTTTTTTTTTTTAATTTACAGTGACAGCAGCACCCACGCTTTGAGGATCCCTGTTTATGGCTAGTGAGAAATTGTACTTTATTCCGAATTCTCTGCTAGTCCCTTGGGAACCGAACACGGGAACGATTGAAGAGGACAGGGCACCTCCAAGACTTCGCGTACAGCTGTGGCAAAGGTATCCAGCACTTTAGGGCTCAAGAAATCCTCCCTCGTTGCACTTCGTCCATTCACATAGTAACTGGAAATGGAAAAAAAACCCCACAGCCAAAATTAAGGAAAAATAGCACCACTGGTACAAAACACCACCGAAAGTACTCAGTTGCTTGATACATTTATCCACAGCACTATTTTTCTGTCCAGTTCTTTTTCTTTTTTTGTTTTCCAAAAGTGTAGGTATGTTGTTTGTATTTAAGGGACTATCAGGTATAATTACCTCAATGGAGGCAGGGTATCACAGAAATTTTGATCAACAGAAATAGTCGGGGGGTTTTGCATCTACTCCTTTAGAACGAGGAAAACATCACCGAATAAGAGCCAGCTTCTGTAAATCTCCTCTTGCTGAGGAGTCTGACACTCCTATGTGATTACTTGCTTTACTGTATCAAGTTATATATTAAAAATATCAGATCCCAGCTTCTGTCCCTCTGTTGGAGTATTTTGGCCATCTGGAGGGGAAGAGGATGGAGGCATCCCTATGGGATGGAGGTTGCCCTCCACCATGAGCAGAATAGCTTTTAAGTCTGGTTTGTCCGAATAAAGATCGGGAAATTGGGATCCCTGTGGTTTTTGCATTTCATCACGATATCACTCAGTCCTACCAGAAGTAGCTGAAGTCTTCCAGCCACTAGAGGAAGCTAAAACCTGATAATCCTAAATTAGTAAAGAAAATAACGCATGCCCATTTAAAGCAAAGGCAGCCACAGGGCAAAAACAGCCCAGGAAGGGGAGAGGACATGTTCTATGCCTTGCTAGCAGCTCAAAATAGATAGATAAGTCATATATGTATACATATATATATAATATAAGCACATGCATCTTTTCCCACTGTTGCCTGACTGCTGCATGTCACCGTGCTACATTCGACTCTGGAAATAAACCCACCTTCACCTGGAAATCACTTTCAAACATGTGGAGTTCATGGCAGGTGCCCTGGGGCCAACTTAMCCCCCTGCCCACCTGAGCACTTTAAAACTGCATCTCTAAGCCACGGCGCAAGAGCGAAGGGCTGGGGCTGTGCCGGTGCTGTTTGCACTGTGGGTGGGATCTGGGGGCGAGTTACCCACACGCAGCCYGAACTCCCTTGGAGAGCAAACGTAAGGGAGCAGGAGAAGCTGCTAGCACTTCTCTATGGGTAAGGGTCAGCCAGACCTGCAGGGTTTTTCGTTTGTATCAAACAGACACAAATAGACAAAAAAGGCGGCGTGTAACACATCAGCTAACAAGGCTTCTGCTGCATTTTTTGCAAGGAGTTGGCTGCATTTGCCAGCAGSGTCATCAGTGACTCCTTTAGTTTAGTGGGCATGGGTGCTGGGTTGACGGTTGGACTCGATGATCTTAAAGATCTTTTCCAACCTTAATGATTCTATGATTCCTTGAGTTTGCTTTTAGGGAGCGAAGCTTTCACTCAAGTAGATTCAGCCTTTCTAATGCCAAGGAGAGCACCAACGTCGGGGGTACTGACTCCGTTTCAAAGCCCAGCCACCCACGGGTTGTTTAAAACCCTATGTTAAAAACCTTCTGCTCTTGCAGAAGTTCAGCAGAGGCATCTCTGCCGAGTAAGTCTGAGCTACCTTCTTTTCCTTTTATACGACACCCCCTTCTTCCCGTGGGAGAGTGCATTTTATTTACAAGGGTTGGCARCTTGGAGCTTTGAGACAACCAGGGGTGCTGCTCAGATCTCACTAGGTTTTGGTACATGGCGATACGTGGCATATGCAAAAAGGCTCAACCGCTGCAGAAACTCTCCTCGTGCAGGGGACAGCCATGATCTACCCTCTCCCACTGTTCTGAGAAATAAAGCTGCCGTGCCATCTTTTTCTCTACATCCCACTGCTGTTTTTCTCAGTGCACATATCTAGCATGTGAAATGACCATCTTGCACACGTGGCATTCCCCGTTGCTGTGCCTACGTTGCAATCCCCCGCCAAGAGACTGCTTTTGGGTCTCTGCACCAAGTAGCCTCTTTGGAGAACTTTGCATTTCTGCAACGTGCTCCCTCAATTCACCTCTTATTCTGAGCAGAAGAGCTTGCAGAGAGGCACCCGAGGAACTGCTGAAAGGGGTACTTCACCCCCTCCTTCCTGTTGAGATGTTCAAATTGACATTTTGTAAAGAAAACCGGCGATAAGYAGAGTGACGATGGGATCGGAGCGGTACTTACTGGTGCCACGTGACAGAGTCGATCACCTTCCCTCCCGATTTCAGGAAACTGCAACCAGAGGGGATGCAGGGGAGAGGAGGGGGTTAGCAGGTACCGGTGRTGGGTCGCGGCCCCCCATGAGCGAGCTGCCATGCACAGGCCCCCCCTCTCCCCCCGGCCGGTGAACGATGGGCTGCTTTGGGGCCACGCTTGCGTTGGCTTTGGGCAGCCCGGCTGCCTCGGCGGGTGGCTGGATGAATTAATGCGTGTGTAACACGTGGAGGTTTCTAAGGTGAAAAGCCCTTGTCAGCGCAGCACTAGAGCCAGCGCTCAGCCGAAAGGCGTGCGGATCACTGAAGTACTGCTAACGTCTTAGTTTCAGCTGGCTGAGTATTTAAGCCTTGAGCTCATGCATGCAGGTAAGAGTTCAGTCACCCACAGTCAAGGAAAAAAAAAAAAAAATTCCGTGTTTCTAATTTAAGGAAAAAAGCAGGAAATTAGTTCTCAGATAGACTGCATGTGTCTATCTGTACATCCTTATTGTTGGAGGAGAAAATCCTCAAAACCCTGCCCAGATGCCTCCTCGTGCCCCCTGCATCTGGGTGCAGACGAGCCACCGCTACCCTCACCTGCCCACCCCGGGGGGTGCTGCCGGGCCCCCCCACCTTTACCTTCTCAGCAGTTTCTGTGTGTGCTTTCGGGGCTGCCCCACATCGGGACCATAGAGCTTCGCGTGCTGGTAGAAGGGATAGTTACTCAGAAGTTGGCGTAAGTGAATAAAATCTTGCCCCAGCTGGAAGCCGTCGATGTAGATGCCAGATTTCTTCCTGAAGCTATTGGGCTCTGGGGAAGACAGGCGCGCATCAGCACCCCGCTCTAGTTTCGGGGCACAAAATAGGGCAGCTCGTTCCAGGTGGGGAATACCGACCCCCTACGGCTTCACGTGACCTGGCACGGTACAGGTGGGATATCTGGAGGCGATGAGCACGAAGGCGAAAGCCCGGGTGACGCAGCGTGCTGCTGTCCCGCGCTCTGTCCCAGCCGGTCCCCGTAGGTGACACCCTGCCCCTCGCGGGGCATCGCTCACCTCATCTCAGCACCTCGGTAGGAGCGGCAAAACCCTCTCAATTTGCTCATTCCTTGGGCCTTCTGTGAAATCCCTCCTCGCAAATTAAGACCTTAATATTTCCCATCGCCTCGCCTTTACGGGCCATCACCCAAAAACATCCAAAAGGACCAGCTCACACCCTGCGGTGGTACCTTCCCAGGTGACTGCTGGCCTGGCCCACAYGCAGGCTTCGTGCTTACCGTTCCCGAGCTCCCAGGAGATGTTGTACCTCCGCGAGGCACAGTAACCCAGCAGCGCCCGGGCGTTSGAGCTGTCCCACTGCAAGCCCCCCTTCCGCAGCAAGGCGTTGAGCCCAAAGATCAGGTGAAACCCTGAGCAGTTTGCAAAGCTGTAGAGAATATCCAGCGTATTTCCTGCGGGGAGGAGAAAAGGGGGATGTTTATCTCAAGGTTACGGTGTGCTAGTTGAGCTCCGGCCAAGCGACAATATTTAGTGCCTGTATTTATTTAGCCTGTATTTATTTAGCAGATGTGCCAGGCTCTCCCAGCTGGACAAAAGACACACCATTCTGTAAGGTGCTGGCATCCTCCCAACTCCTGCAGCAGCTGAATACTATTAAATACGAGGTGGCAGACAGTAGAAAAAGATTTCTTAGAAACATTTCATCCACTTAGAAAAATACTAACTTCCAGTGGTTTCAGCTCCTAACAGCTCATGACCTTTTTACCGCAGGGCAGAGATTTGCAGCCCCCTGGTTATAAACCCTAGCGTAAAAATCCATCGAAGTCTTACTTGTAATGGTGGTGTTTTTGTGCTTTTTCCGGTTATGCTCCGCAAGAATCAGCTTCTCCTGGCTRGGCCACTGGGCCAGCAGTAGCCTCTCGACAACAGCAAACGCAGGCCTCGAGCCACAAGCCTCTGTAGGGCAGAAGAAGGATGAGAGCAATTAAGTCCTCATCTTCAGGGTCCAGCATGCAAAGGGCTGCATCCCTCAGGAGGAAGCACAACTGCTTGGTGCCAGGCTGAGAGACGCTTCTGCGAAACGCACCCCTCCTTTCACAACGTTAACCCCATAGAAAAAGAAGGCTGGCTCGATGCATCAATATATATTATATATATATATAATGTATATTTCCCAATTTAAGGCGATGGAGATGGAGGGGTGGGGGAAGACCGAGCTGTGCTTCTGGAGGCCGGTCACACCCCATTATATATACTATATATATATAAAATGTATATTTCCCAATTTAAGGCGATGGAGATGGAGGGGTGGGGGAAGACCGAGCTGTGCTTCTGGAGGCCGGTCACACCACAATAAACTATTTTAACTGGAGCACCATCTGGAAACCCCRGTTCCAGGGAGCTGACCAAGCGTGGGCTGCGGTGCCCAAGGAGCAGATAAGGCAGCCCGGCGCGCAGGGGTCCGGCAGGGTCCGCGGCCCGCCGTGCTGTGGGCAGATACGGGGCAACGCTTCCGGCGCTGCCCGTCCCACGCAGGGGAAAGCGCTGACTGCCCCGCGTGGCTCCAACGGCAAGGCTGGCAGGAGTCATAAGRCGCTTTTTTCTTCGAAGCTGGTGTTTTTTCTTGGCACGCAAACCAGGAACAAGCCATAACCGGAGAGGAAGGCACGAGCCAGAGTCACAGTTACCCAGAAAGGAGGCAGCCGCTCAGCAAAGCGATACGGAGGGGAAAGTACCACTCAGCTTCAAAACCGAGCATCACAGGTTGTACAGCGATGTACGATTGCACTGTTGTGCTATGTACCACAGGGATAAATGGGAATTTTTTCATGTGGAACACCTCTAGAAGGGTTTATGTGCTTTTGCCAAGTTTAAAGAGGAAATGGACTTTAATGCAGTGGGAAACCTCAAGCACCAGGACCAAGCTTGAGCAGTTGGCAGTGGTCCGGTGGGTTTGCACTTGCCCTGTCGAAGCAACAGGAGGGCAAGGCTGCACCCCCAGTCTACCTCTGGCTTTGGCCAAGATGGAGAAAATGGAAGCTCTATTCTCATTAGATTACTTCTTTCATCCATTACTTAATTTTCATTATGAAACCACTACTTTTGAGCTGACCTTGACCGCCTCCCAGGCGGCGGGGGAGCTCCCAAGGCTGCTGCCAGGAGCATGGGGTGGCAGATGCGGGGGCGGACATGAGGTCCCCCCGTGCCCTTCCTCGCTTTCCCATGGCTGGCACAGCTCCTCCCACAGACCATGCTGAACGTCCATGGATCTCCTCTCCACGGAGGAGAGCAATGCTGACACCCCCAGCGCTGCTGCCATGCCCTTGTGGCATCCCCAGCCTGCGAAGCCACCTTCTAAACCCAGGATGGCTTCGAGCCTAACATGTTGATGCCTGTTTTACCTTGCCGGGCCTGAAGTTCCCAGAGGATTTTTTCTTCCGAAGTCGAATCCTTGTTGGGATCAAAGATGAGAAAATCCGTCTCGGTGCCGCCGAACCTCAGGAAGCCTGGGGACAGGGCCGTGGCCAGGGCACGCAGTTTGGGATTGCTGAGGAAGGGATGTCAAGAAACAGAAAAGTGTATTCATGCAGACGATGGCTTCGGTGTAGAAGCTACACATGGCAAGTGCTCGGAGGGACACGCTGCAGTAGGTGACCTGGGGCTACCCAGTAGCCTCAGGGCACTCCTGGCCCCTCGCTGGACCTGCGCCGCAGCCCCCTGCACTGTGCAACAGAGACGCTGCCGGGAGGGCGTCAGGGAGGCAGCGAGGGGGAGATGTGCCCCAGGGAACACGCTCACGGACAGGGAATCAAATCCTGGGGGCAAAGTAAGGCAGTACTTCAAAACAGGTATTTTTTTGTCCTAAGCATCCCTCCCCCCTAGATTTCTTGGTTTTTATACAAAACTAAGATACCAGTCCCGTGACAAACGTGGACGTAAAACTGACTTTACACCATMAGTCCCAATTTCCATCAACGACAGCCAAAGCAATTGCTTTTCTACCCAAGAGAGATTAAGGTCCACGCTGGGACGAGCGTTAGCTTTAGCAAAGCAGGTTTATAAAACAACATAAGCTCTGCCTCTGTGAGTTGCGCGCACCCCGCGCAGGGTGTGCAGCACCGACACCCAGCTTTTGCTGGGGGAAACGGTGGGGCATCGGAGGACGCCGGGCGCCCAAGCGTTATCTGCTCGGTGGTGACACGCAGCAGATTAGAGGCCACCAAGCACTTCCTGCTCCTCGTGGTGGCAGGGCTGGCCYCAGAGGGAACCCCGAGGTGTGCGGTTGGGGCTGGAGGTCAGAGAACTGAGCACTTTCCAATAAAGCTGGTATCACCTTGCTCCCCACCTTGGTRAGGAGGAAAAGATGGAAGTGGTGGGAGGAGGGAAATCAGGACTGGAGAAATACCGTGGGGCTGAAAAATGGGATCAGGCAGATGAAAAGGAAAGAATTAAGATAGCTTCCAAAAAAGGTAGAATCAAAAGGAATAGAGTACAAAAAACTAGAGCAAAAGCCGGGAAGAAAAGGCAAGAGAAAAATCAGACCCAAAAGAACAAGCAGGGAACACCATCACTCGGCAGTCCAGAATTGTTCAGTGTTACCCAAGGGGAAAAAAAGGCTTTATTTTTAGGATGTCTCAATTCAGCTTTGATGGTGACAGACCTTCCTCAGCATTTATTTGACTTTATGTTGACAGTGCCCCGGCAAATGTCTGCAAAGCTGCCCGAGGACTCAGACGATTTTTACCTGGCGGAGCGGCCGGGCTAGCAGCTCGGCAGTTGCCTTCTCCTTTTTTTTTTTTTTTTTTTTTTTTTTCTGCTCCCAAAACTGCTCCTCTCCCAAGTTTATCCCCGTGCTGCTCCCAGCGAGTACCACCCGAGCTGCTGGCTGGAGATCCACCCAGCCCCGCCACCCGTTCCCCCAGCACAAGCGGCACGGCGCAGCTCGCACCCACGGCGGGTACCGGCTTGCCCCCCCGGGAGGATGAAATCCGTGAATACCGAAGCAGAGGGGATCCAGCAGCCTCCCCCGACCCCAGCTCCAGGGACGGGGTCTCCCCGTTCCCCCCAGCTCGCTCCCCCGCCCTGCCCCTCCGGAACACGCCGGGCAGCAGCGCTTTT
>JASVER010000030.1:55375-174195 GCA_030449065.1 Oceanodroma leucorhoa
TCCTCCTCCTCCTCCTCCTCCTCCGCTCCCTGCCCGCCGCGCCGCCGGCGGCACCACCCCCGCGGAGGGCGGGCCCGGCCCGGGGGTGCAGCCCTCCGCTCCCCGCCGGGAAGGGCAGGGGGGCCGTGAGCAGCCAGCGCCGAGACCCTCCTTACCCTCTGGAAAGGGGCTTCGGGCTGCGATAGCTGAAGCGCAAATCCTCTTCCAGCCTCAGCGCTGTGTGGTGCCTCAAAGCAGCGCTGAGACACCCGAAGCCCAGGGTTGCTCCCCCAACAGCCTCAACCCTCACAAAATGAACCCGGGTTTCAAGCTGATGCCTTGCCTGCTCAGACCTTCCCAGCATCGCAGCACGCTGCAGCCGAGCGAGCCAACTTCTACAGCTTTCTGCCTTGCCCTGGGCAGCTGCGTGCAAAAACAGYGGGCTGGGAGAACGCTACATGCCGAACGCTGCTGCTGCAGGGGTGAGATGTCAGCCTGACCTCCCAGCCACGGGCCTCCACTGCGGGAAACCGAGTCACGGCAGCACGCAGGGAGCCTGTGACAAGTGCCCCTTGGCCAGCCTGCCGCTTTCAGGCTGAAACCCACCTTCCCCGCGCTGCWCCGCTGTTGCGAGAAGGGTATTCTTAATTACAGCCGACGTGCAACTTGGCATTGCTGTTACAAAAAAAGGCTCAGGCCTCTCCGGGTGCTCACCGCAGAGTCCAGCCTGTGCCGAAACTCCTTTGGCAACAGCTAGCCTTGCCAGGGAGCCCTGTCGGGAAACAGCCACAGGGCAGGTATTACTTAACATGCACACCACTGAAATAGTTGCAGAGCTTTTAAACAATTACGCTTAACGTCACCACTACGTTTCCCGTCCGCATCAGTTCATCCCGAAGCATCCCRTCTTTCTAAGTTTGTTCCCAAAACTGTCGCCTGCTGGTGCGCACTGCAAGTTGTCCGACCCTTATCTGTTACTTTATTTGGGTGCAGCGCTTCCCACGCTCAGCGAAGTCGGGGCATTAATCGGTGTGGCTCAAGCGCTCGCCTGCCTGGCCCTTCCTGTTCCCGCTTGCTCTACATTTTTGTCCTGTTAAGTAACTCGCCACCAGAACAAGAAGAACTAGACCAAATGAACTCTGTTTTTGATAAACACATCCATGGCTCTGCCAGAAAGGAAACAGCAGTGACACTCATGACTGTCTCAGTATCTTAGTCAGTGTAACGCTTCCCATTTCGGGGGTACACCACCTACGTCTGCAGGAAGGGCTGGGGTGACTGTCTGCCAGAGGGATAATTCATCTCTCAGCAGATGACTGGAGCGCCACACAAACTACCCAGCCCCACGAGCGAACCAAGGATTTAAGAATGCAGCTCAGCGCGTGACAAATCGTTGCTGCGAACCAGGTTAAGGTCGTTACTACAGGTACAGAAAATGTTAATAGCCGACAGGTGAGATGCAGCCTGCACACGTTTTTTTTTCTCTTCGACTTCACTGCTTCTCCCTTAATTTCCTCTTTGAGTGACTTGCCACTGCACTGTATTTCTCACAGCAGMGGCACAAGGTATGTATTTTCAAATGGTCAGTGCTATATTTTGGATTCAGTCACTGTGTGCAGGCGTGGGTACAAAAGTCCTAGCACATCTTATGCTTTTAGCAGCCTGCAAAACCTTGTAGCTGAAAAATAATGCCTCCCAGCATTACTAGCTGGAAGAGCTACAGGTATTAAATGGGAACTGATAGCTTTTGCCTGGGTGTTTTTCACATTGTATTATACCCATTTTTAAATATTGCAAAGTAGGGGAGATCAATACAGAGGTATTTGGACTCTCATGGAAATTAGGGCAGAATGTGAGTGATGCCCTGTGAGCTACAAGGGGAGGGTGTAAGAACCGGGACTCGGCTTAAACTCACTTGCGTGTTGTTTGGAGCCAGCTCCATCCCAGCACCTCATCCCGCTTCCTCACTCCACGGAAMGGCTAGCCCCTGCCTTGTGGTATTCAAATGCTTTGGTCACGCAGCTCCTATCAGGCAGTCCTGCTCCTTCCACGCCAGCGATGCCGTTAGCAGACACACTGTCCCGACTAGGTTTTTACACCTAAGAAGAACTAAAAATAAAACTTTCCAGGAATTTCAACCATCCGACAGCAGCACCATGCTATTGCTAACAGCGACCCCACTGCTGTTCCTGGGCAAGAACCAAGAACTGATATATATATATCTATGTAGATATCTGTCTGTCTCAGTGCTTTAGCTGTGCATATTAAGGGAATTCAGAAGGGAAGAGCTGTCTGTACAAAAGGCAAACAATTCACGTGACATGGCAGTGTTTGGGCGGAGGAACAGAGCTGACCCGTGTCAGAGTAGCACTTAATCTATGTTTCTATATAAGAAGCCTCAGGAAGATGAAACTAAGACTAAGCTGTTGCCAAGAAAGCCTGGAAACTCTAAAAACACAGATATGCCTATCAAGGTGTTTTTTGCCAGCTACCCTTACTCCCTGCCCCCAAGCCCCCAGCCAGACCTTGGCCTGACACAGCACACGGCTCTCGGCACTCCCAGCTGGTTTCAGTTCTGAACCCAGCCGGTTATGAGACCCTCAGATGGCACACACCCTATTTATTCAGAGATGGAAATGACACTCTGGGTCTAGTTTTTAGCACTTCTCTCTGAAGTGCACACAGCTTTATAGGTATTGCTAAAAGACTTTGTTTCCACTGAGTCCACAGTTGACAAATTCGGGTACCGCGCGAGCTGCTGAGCTCCAGCACACCAAACAGAGCACCACGAAATTACTCATCCTCCCTTCTAATCAAAACAAAGCTTTTAAGTGATAATATTTGGCTCTCATTACAACCAGTGCTGGACCACCGTGCTGAAAGAGATGAAATGAAGCTTTAAAAGGAAGGACAAAGTGGGAGCTGCCTAGGCAGGACTAGCTCACGTGGAAGCGGCGTTCCAGAATACAGGAACACAATAGGTCTCGTTCACACAATGAAAATTAACAGCTAAACGTTAACCTAAGCCTGACCCTCTTACCAGTCCTTCCAAAGAGACAGTTTTCAGTAAGTTATGTGCAGGGATTCCTGAAAGTACAGAATTATGGACTCGGGGGAAGGAAGGGAAGGGAATCACGCAAACACAAGAACTGGTCTATGTGGGCAAGTTGGGAAGTGGAGTGAATGGGCATAAAAACTAAGAAATATGCGCCGAGGTTTTTGGTCAGAACACTTACTCTGCATTAGTTGCAACCTGAAGAGATTTACACACACCATAGCTCTGATCCAATTTACTGTGGGTTATGAAGAACTTGGCAGGAACATCCTATGGAGCATATATTTTTACAACCTACCTTAGCTTTGAAGCATCTATCATTACTTCACATCGATAAGCTCATCACTGTTGCTTCTTCCCCTTTAACACAGGCTTTAGGATAGAAACATCCCATTGAAGCAAGTGAGAAATCTTTGCCTTCCAAAACATCCAGAACCCATCCTTAGCACAAGCTATCCCATGGCACAACCACCCGTAACATTCACCGAACCAACGTATACCCATTCTGACACCTGCACATTATACTGCATTTTATGAGGCCAGTACCGTACTTGACGCTGAAGCACCTCAGCATCATCCAGCAGCACAAAAATACCGTCACCAGCATCTGTTGTGTACTTTTTTCCCTCTCCCACCTCCACCCAGGGGAAAAGCCCAGGTAACAAAGCTTTCTGTGAAAAGGGTTTAATCATGCATGAATACATGCTGTAGAAAGAAAAACCAATGTGAAAGATGTGT
This sequence comes from Oceanodroma leucorhoa, assembly GCA_030449065.1. NCBI lineage: Eukaryota > Metazoa > Chordata > Aves > Procellariiformes > Oceanodroma > Oceanodroma leucorhoa. Next base: position 59,148 of record JASVER010000030.1, read on the forward strand.
ACTGCCTTGCTTGGTAAGTTCGATTTCGGAAAAATCAGACAAGATACATATAGCGAAGTTTCAGTGCAAATCACGGCGGTTTCATTCATTTCACTTTCRACATTATCAAAGGTCACAGAGAAAGCCTTGGGGGAGTTGGCACTCATCCATCTGGCGAAGCCCAGCCTGTATAAACGGAGCAGCAGAGACAACAAATGTCAACCTCATTTTCTTTCCAGGCTGGCTTCACGCAGACCTGAAACCACCYCTTTGCTTCAAACCAGCTTTTGCTACCATTTTCAAAGGGGCTCCAGCGATCGTAGGGAATACTTGACTTCATTCTTAAACACGCATCTCATCAAAACCTGACCTTGCAACAGTGCTGGTTGTTACGGTGATGGGCAAGTGTGAGGATGGGCAGTTAGCCACCCAACATCCGACAGCTACCAGGAATAAATTTTTCCTGCTGTTTCCCTCCACAATATAAACATAAAAATGTACACTTTTTTTAATTAGCACGCAAGTACAAGTATCATGGGAAGTATTGTGACAGAGGTTAATGGCTCATTAACTGCTCCTGTAGTTAATGTAGCAATTAATGGATTATTTCCACAATATCAGTTATTGCACTAACTCAGTACGAGAGTGAAGAATTTTACGGTAATTTGCCCTGTTTTTTTCCCCCCAAATCCATGCAAGACTGTTTCAGACTTCGGAGGAACATCATCAAGAACTAATAAACCTTCAGAGCAATTGGTTAGGCCTCACGGGCATCACTAAAATTTTCCAACATGCATGCTACATCAACTGCTTAGATATGTACTCACATTTATGCTGGAGTCAGTATCGTCTGTCTTTCGAAGATAATGCAAACAAACCAATAGAAAATTTCGTATTATCTATCATTTGGTCAAAAATATATCTCAATTAAAAGGGCAAGGCATTAAGAGACAGACTTAGATAACCTCAAGTCATGGCAAACATTGCTTCTGCACCCGAGGGCCAATTATACCTTATTGTTAGAGCCAACTTAACGTGTTCTCATGTTTCCAAAACCATTTGTGCCTCAGGCACTTAAATATCAGGAACAGGGTTTCCCTGCGGGCACTGAATCTAGCAGTGGAAATGAATCATGCTGCCTCCAAAAAGTGATGTTTTTAAATTCTTGACCTGGTTTTATACTGAATGCACTCAAACATTTCACTTATCCAAACTTTGTAAGCCTCTATGAAGTATCATAATTATGGCCTTAGATGCATGTTTCTGCTAAATGAAGGCTTATAAAGMATTTATTCAATTGCTACCTATGATTTCTCTAATGCAGCAACAAAATTAGCAGTAAAATACTACCCTTTCCACCAGTTTTTCACCATAACCCCTTTCAGTCAAGTGTTCAACCTCTAATGACCCCACTGGATTTAAAAACATTCCTGTTTATCTCTAGAATCCCAACACAATTAACCTAAGTTGAATAAAACAGACAGTTTAACTAAGGTTTATCTTATTTTTCCTTCACTGAGAAGGGASACCTGATTTTACACAGAAATGCCATATTTGTGTCAGTACACTGGCTACCCTGATTTAACTCAGCAGTCTGTCACAGCTTYCAAGTCTTTCTTAATGTGCAGTGCTCCAACCTTGTCATGTACTACATACCAGCTTTGAAAAGGAGTTTACTGTATCACAACTGAAGAYGTTTCAAGCATCTTCAAAACTACTTTCAGGAAGCCTAACTTTTTGCTGGAGCAAATCTGGTTCAGACACCTTTAAAAATCCTAACTAGTGTGACTGACGCAYGCCCCTGGAGTCTCAGAACTTGATATGGCTTCTCAAAAATCACTTCTTCAAGCCTTCATCTTTATTAGTTTTGACATTTAAGCAAGAAATTTAAAAACATTAAAAAATATGTAAACTCTCTGTTTGGAAGACTGCTACAGAAACATCCTGAAAGAATTCTCTCTCATGAATTGCCAGAGGCTGAATACAAATTTGATACGCGCATCTTTTCACAAGGCTTAAACTAGGCATCATTTACAGTTTCTTACACAACTCTGGGACAACTTCTTTGTTATGAATTGCAACTCTATYTCTCTCCTTCCATTAGCTACACCTAGAGTAGAGAGATTCCTGCAAGTAGGAATTTTGGAGTAGCTCGCTCAAGCACAYGTGTCCTAAAGGGAATATCCAATGCAAAGGCATTATTTAAGTCAGCTGTGAACCTAAGCTCTAGGCAGAAGTACACACCAGGCAGTTAGTCCAGTYCCCAAAGCACTCCTAGGGCTACATCTAAAAAGAGGAATGAATTAAGATCACATCTTTTGATTCTAGGCTATTGCTCAAGAGGTTCACAATCGAAACCTTCAAATGAAGTCAACACTCCAAGAATCATTCTGAACTCAGAGCTCACACAAAATTGAGGTATACAAAAGACATTAAATATTTATTATAATTATAGCAGCTTTACACAGGGAAGTTAAAAATTTAAAAATATCCCAATTTTTTGATTCATGATTTTTCTTCATGACAGTTGTCAGTAGGTCCCTGGGATATCTGTAGGCACCTTTAAGAGTTCTTCAACTTCTTCTTGTAAAGCCTCAGCTTTTTCACTCAGCAGCATCTAGAATGGAAAAAAAGATCAGAAAAGAAATACAAGCATTAGCTACAACTGTTAGACATGTTAACACACCAATGTTTCTTTCCAAACTTGCATCTGGTCTGTAAAAAAACTGCTGCTGCTGCTCAGAGGACCGCAGTACCTTTGCCTCAAAGGACTAACATTTTCACAAGTACTACTACCAACATTTTTCACTGTTTAGTGTATACCCATATGAAAAACACTAACACAAAAATTCATACAGTACACAGCTGGTTTTCTCAGTTCTGCCATCACATAATACACAAAATTTAACAGAACATAAACACTTTTGTCTAGAACTGTTAACAAGAGCATTTTTAACCTTAAACATTTAGTTTCCATGTTGGAATAAACATTTGTAAGTTGTACCTGCCAAGTTGCCAATCTCTCGCTTTATACAAAATTTCTAACTACAGCATTTTACATTAGACTTTTAGGACCCTCAACATCAATTGTTTAATCTACTGCCCTGAACTGTTTCTTGCTGGCCATTGGAGTATAACAGTCCCCCAGTAGCATGTGTAGCTTAACACATGCAAGCACTCTTCTAACTTCCCAGTTAGAGAAAACTCCACCAGTTTAAAATCTGAGCATAGGAAGCTAGATTGCTGGATTTGGCACTGATTTAGATGAGGAATCTGCATATATCCCTTTCTTTTGGCTCACACAGCAGCAAAAAAAAGCAGTAAGGGGCCTATGACAACATTAAATGGCCATGACCATTTTTTAAGCGCATAAACTCCAAAGCTAGTACTTTTACTCTGTGAGAACATACAGACCAAAACTTTGTTATTGACTGCATCATTTTTACACCAACCACCCATTCATTTATTCTAGGCATTCCCTTACTTTACCAAAAGCTTGCTATTTTAGCAGAATCAAACATGAAGCCGATGCCATTGCAACAGCAGGTGATTAATGAAGATTGAGGAGAGAAAATACTACCACTTGATAAATAAAATACTTCCTGTATTTTTTGTTTAGGCACAACTCAATGTTTGTTACAGATCCTTTCCCTTGGATTAAGTGTGCCTTAGAGGCAGATATTAAGTGAAGGCCGTTCTCATGATGCATATTCAAAATGGAAAACAATTAGAAAGGAAAGAGTAACAGGGCGTGACAAAAGCAACCTAAATAGGTGAGGTTAACCCTATACCTTGTTGGTTTCCACTTCTACAGTCCTGAAAATCCTGTTCTTTTATCACAACTACCACTAGAACTTCTGTAAGGTAAGTCCTGAGGTATTGGCAGAATCGAGCATTTGCAGTCATGATGACTCAGCACAGAGATCAAGGTAGTCATTTAATTCCTGCATTTCATCAGACAAGCTGTCAAACATTTATGCCCTTTGCTTCCCCTCTGAAAAAGAGCACAACTTTCCACTATCCTGTATATAACAAATTGTTTTAAGAAAAGTGTAAGTTTGCCTGTCATTCAGGAACATGAACGTAAGCAACTGCTCAATTCATTACTCTTAACCATCTTGGATAAATGATACTGTCAAGAAAATATTTCAATATATTCTTAAATACAGATCAGTATTTGGATCACAAATATCCACTAATGCCTTTACTAGTTAACTGAATCCTTCACTTTTAATGTCATTCAAACATCTGCTTTCGACATACTGAAGTTTTGAAGCAGGTTTTTATAACTTTGTTTCTAACTTACCTTTGCAGATGAAACAATTTGTTTGGCTTGACGTCGTGACAAATGCTCAATCATCTTGACCAGAGTTTCTGGATTTGCATTAGCCAAGTGGGCTAAAGTTTTGTATCCTGCATTATAAAGCTGTTTTGCTCGTGCCTGCAAGTCCAAAATTGTGTTAGATTATTAGAACAGGCAATAAGAATTACCATTAAGTGCCAATCTCTGCACCAACTTCAAACATTTCATCTTTGCATATCAATCCAATTCTCTTTGAGTTATCTTTCTAAGAACATGAATACTCACGGAGAATCTTTCCTCCCCAAAAATACAGCTTTACTGCTAAGATTTACCTCCCCATACAACCTTACCCAGCTCTTAGGAAGCCATTCTTTTCTCTGAGCCTAGATGATGCTGACTCTGCCATCCTCTTTTGTTATCATGTTTTCTGCATTCACTGTCATGGGCAGGAACGACTGTCTTACATTCTTTGGAGGTGTCTAMGTGAAAGGAGGGCTGATCTTATCTGAATTTTTTTTCACAGAATTTTCACAGAACAGAGCTTTCACAAAATTCCAGGAAAAACTATACTTTAAGTACTTTTTCCTTTAGTATCACAGTATCTTTTTAATTTCTCTAGTTTTGTGCAAAGTCATGGCTGTGAGCTCACGTATACAGGAGATACACATCACAGGAGAGATTCTCTGGAATTTGATTATTACCAGTGTAAGAGGGTGTGCATTATCTGCTTCTCTTAACTTGATTTGATCYTGTTGCTATGTAAGGTAGCCAAGCAGTATTTGCTTAACAGAGGGTCTCTGGGAAAACCTTTCTTTTGCAAAACAAATACTGCTAGAACTTTACAAAGTCTAAATTAAAATGCATTTCTACACTAGTAGTGGAGTAATTTAGTATACCCAAGGCTTTAGGATCCTGAGTTATGAAATAATACCCTTTTGATGAACAAGTGTTACACCTCCAAACATTTGGTCAATTACCTTTTGTGKTTTTCCCCTTGCCTCTTTTAAAGACAACAAGGAACAGAAAGACATTTATTTGATGGCATATATGGGTTTTTTTAGCATCCAACAGGTAACCATTTACAATATATTATCTTCCTCCATGGTAAYTGAGGACTATGCATGTTCATTGGTGCGAAGTAGGTGTCATTAATTTCACCAAAAATAACCACGAATTACCAGCAAATATTTTCTGTGCTCTATTTGGCTGCTATATGAACAGTATGACTGATGATGCAGAATCTTTCCCCACTAATGACTTAAATCTCACGAAAAGTTTTTAGATTGCTCTTTGAAACCTGTGCAAGTGATTGAGCAGAAAACCATTTTCTCTTTCACTACAGTAACCYTAAGATTGATTTTATCATTTCCTCCACAGAAATCTAAGCAAATCACGTCTGTTCAAGATGACAGYCTAGCTGCTACAAATATCAGCTGTCGGTATAGTTTTAACTCCAGTGCAGTGCTATTGGTTATAGCAATAATTTTGAAGACTCATCTTTAAAATATAACTTCAGCAGAATCACGCTGTCCAGGCTGTTTTTGCCCTTACACAGAAATGCTCCCATATGGAGTGAGCCATGAAAAAAAGACTACTTACCTTTTGCATCCAATTCAGAAACTTTGRTATATACAAAAACACTCATTAAGCTCTAAGTCTTCATCATTGTTTAGCTTCTCAGAATAAAACCTTACTGCCACTAAATTCAATGGTTTGCTGACAAACTGGTTCTACAATAGGCTGGACAGTCAAGATATATCATTTTGCAAAGAGGTCCAGCGATTACTTATAACCTTGCACTGAAACCCAAAAAGATTTTCTACTTTAATAGGAGTCTTCGATTCAGAGACCAGTTAAGCGTCTTATTTAAAATACATACAGCACTGCAAGTGATTTTAAAAGCCCAAGTTCCCAATAGGACTTCACATATTTGTGAGGATCTTCTAACTTAACTAAACATGTAAATTCTTATTCTCTTTACTCCCATGAACTGAAGAATCCCTACCACAAAAGAAACCTGGACTCTGTTTTCCAACTGAGCATACAGCTAAATTATTGTCCAAATACAGCATTTTCACTGTTGCTGTGGTAGCAGCCAGAAGAAAAACATTATTGGCTCCAGCTCACATTTCCTCAACAGACCACTTTTTCCCCMACCTCCGGGACTGTTGTGGGATATGCCAAATTCTCAATAAAAAACTAGCCTGGTCTTCCAGATATACTTGAAAGGCACAGTAACATTTAGCATACAAGTTTACATTGAAAAATCTCCCAAAGCCAGGTTTACTAACCTCTAGAACCCCTGCTACCTCCATCAGAGGGACGAGTTCTATCTTAACGCAGTATGTCAACTGCTTGGTAAGTTCTGTCAGCAAGGCTTTATAAACCCAGAATTCTTCCAACTCCTGCAGAGACAAAGATCACTAAAAATCAGATCCTAAGTTCTGTATTGGGGGGTAYGACTGATAGCTCTGCTACGGCAACGAGCATATATTTGGCTTTTAGACAGGGGAAGCGCTATTATTTCTAGTTATCCTTTCAACTAGCTGCAGAATTGTATTCAGCACTCTTCAGCTGAACATCCCAAACTTGGGGCAGTTCTGAAGGGTAAGCAATGCATTATTTCAACAGAGGAAAAGAACAAGAGAACAAGCCAAGTCAGCTGTTTTCCTGAGATGACATTCCACAACCACATGGCCTTATTTTTAAGAGAAAGGCAAAACCGTCAATTATTTCASCAACAGTGCTGATACTGATCAATGCCCTGTACAGTTTGTATATTTTCACATTCTCAGTGCATAAAGCTTACTTTTAATATAAGAAATATCACTGCATGAGCATGCTTTCCTGAACAGCAAAAATRATTTTGAACAGGAAAGGTGAAAAAACACAGTTTTGCCCAGGAARGGTGAAATATAACACCTGTGTTCAGCTCTAACGTAGGAGAACAAAACTCTAGATTTTGCAAAACCAATCCCAAAGAATTTATTGGAATTCATTTAACACACTACCTCACAGAAATGTAGAACACAGGACGCGAATGAGGCAGCAGAATTAAGGAGATTTTGCACATATCCTCGGGACATGTTAAATTTCTCTGAAACGCTCCATATATTGGTCTCTTTCAGTAGGGTATAAAGGACAAACGACAGGTAGAGCCTGTTTACCACAGCACTGTCCACATTCTAGGAATAAAGCAAGTTAGAATTCAGAGCCAATATCACATTCCAGATATTCCGTTAGTGCTACAAGGAAATTCTTTTCATCTCTACTTCTTCACATCTCTAAAACATGTCTATATTATACCCAAAGACATTAAACAACATTAAGAAAACCAACCAATGAGGTTAAAAGAATCTTAAAAAGTAGAACAGTAACAAAGAACACTAGCAGAAAAATAATCCAGAATTTGTAAATAATCAAATGAGATGACTAAACTGTCATCTTAGGTATGAGAAATTTCCAGCCTACCTTTCTGATGGCTTGACCAGAAGCCTTTTTTGTAATAAAGCTTTCAGGTACTCCCACAATATCCGCCACTTTTTGCTCTGCGGCACTTAACTGGCTGAACTAAAATAAGATTTTATAAAGAATTTTCAGATATTTAGTTCTCTTAGTATTACAGAAAACATAAATCTATTACTCAAAGTGAAACAATGTTTTTCAATATCCCTATATAGTACTTAGTCACTAGACTAGTACTATAGTCACTAGACAGTCAGATCTGCAGCTTCTTCGCCTACTTGCTTGAATAACCTGTAACTGTCCATCTCTGAATGCCACATTAACAAAATTAAATAGATTTTAGTGCTACCCTTAGCATACAACGCTACAGAAAAGGGAGYAGTTGAATGATGGGTGGATCTTACAGAGGGTGCAAGACTAGGATAAGGGCTGTGTTGCCAAGGCTGACATAAGCACAGTAGTCTGTAGGAAGGCATTGGTCATCGTGTAATAGTTGCAGTCACGGCTGGAGTTAAGCATTCGACTCAGAAATCAAACAAAGATTAAGACTTAACATTCTCTAGTGGATTTTGCTCCCTAAACTAAAGATTAAATGAGTGAGCATCAGAAGATAAATAAGCCTCTTGATTAATTTAATAGTGGTTTTCTTGCAAGACTACAATGATGTAGTTACATATAACTTGCCAGTTTATAGGAAAGTCTTGTTTAAGATTAACCAGGACTCTGGYGATGGCAAGGCTAGCGCCAAGGTTAGAGTCGGGATTTGGAGTACTGGCAACTCAAGAGATGTTTCATGCCACTGTTTCCCCCAAACAGGGTCAAATATTATAGATGCAAAAGAGAACTTAGGTTTTCATGCAATACAGGAAAGCACTTCTGCCCTGTGACTGGAAATAAAATAGCGTATCTAAACTTTTCATCAAATCGTTACCCCACTATCTACATTTCCTATGTGTATAAACTTACTTAAAATTAAATAAGCAGGATTATTATATGCCCCAATGCATGTTTGCTAGTAAATTCTCACCTGTCTCAAGTATATCATCCAATCTGGGCTACAGTTAGACGTCATATCATACGGAGTTGTCAGATACAGAAGATGAAGATTGCTCTCAAGAATCAGCCCTTCCAAACCTTTCTTCAATTCTCTGTAAAGAAGATTGCAGTATGCCAAGTCTATAGACCCTATAATAAGCACACAATGTATTGCAATTTTAAACAGGCATATAGAGTTAAGTGTGATTTTAAGTGTGATTTTTTTTAAAGTGATTTTAAGTGTGATTTTAAGTGTGATTTTAAGTGTGATTTTTAAAGTGATTTTAAGTGTGATTTAAGTGTGATTTTAAGTGTGATTTTAAGTGTGATTTTTTTAAGTGTGATTTTAAGTGTGATTTTTTTTTTTAACATAGAGTCAGTATTTCCTTTATCTTCCACAAAAGCTTGTTGTGCCATCTGAACTGAAGAGAAATAACTGTAACCTGAATAATTGCTCTAACCTAACATGAGCAGAGAAACAGAAYTGAGGAAAGGCAGTCACCTATTTCCATGTATGTCCGTTCTGTGTGTGGTTTTAGAGTGTTTGTGAATTGCCTTGGCTTTAATGAAATCCTGGAACAATCTTGTAGATTGAAGGAATCTTTCAGAGATTCATCCTATTCCAATTGCGTTCCATACCCCGTATCTTTACGCTATGACAGGAAAACAGAACTTCCTGATACACTCTCTTCTTTATTACAATTGGTTTAAATATCAGATGCTTCCTTTCCCTCCTAAGCTTCCCTCTCGGTCAAGAAATCCCCCTGTTCACAATACCTGTTCATAACAATGAATTATAAAACGAGGTCATGAGTAATTTTGATTACAATCACTAAATGAAATCTTTAAATCATTTTTTGGGAGGTACAGTTCTGGTTTTACTCCCACTGTGACCAATGTTATTACACTTAATTCCCATCATGTTCAGTCATGGACTACTTGTTTATTCCCATTTTCAGTCCAGCACATCATTTAGTAATCAAAACTGTCTCTCTACAACTTATCTTTCATTGCAGTTTCAGACTGAAGATGGGAAAACATATCGAACTTAGATAAGGCTGAGAAGAAAGGGTTTGTTGAAAGAAAGATTATAATAAGAATAAAAAAGTCTTACCTTTATATGTAGCTTTACCCAACAGCGTGACTGTTAGTTTACATTTGGAATCATGGTCCTTCTCAGATATTTTTTCTTTTATGAGTCCTTTTTCTATTAGATTTTCTAGCCCATCTTTAATTACGTCTGAGAGGCTCTTCTCTTTAGACAGCAGCTGCTGCTGAACACCCAGCAATGTACCACGCATAAAATTGTCGACTTCCTCACGGGTAACTGCTATCTGCATCAGTTTTGCAAGTGATTAGCAAGTTTAAAGGTGTCATAACACATTTCATAAGCTATATGAAAAAATTTACCGAATAGAGAAGCAGTTTGATATCCTGTTAATGTGTTTCTATACATGACAACAAATAGAATGATAGACAGTCTCTGATGGATCTGATGGGACTGCTCTCCATCTGTTCTACTATTCTAGCTACTGCACCATGTTAATTTGTTTCCACTGTTTCTATTTGTATTTTCAATCAAGTATCAGAAACTGAAATATTAATACTGTAATGTATCACAAGGTAGATATAATTTTGACTTTTACACGTAAGGAAATTGTCATGTTACATGATTACTTGATAACTGAGTTAAATAAAAAGACTAATCAAATCTTTGTCCTTCTTATCTGATTAGAAGCTGTCCTGAACTTGTAAGCCAATCTGTTTAAAAAGTCCGYTTTTTCTATAGAATCAACAGATAAGATTTTCTTTGCATTCCCAAGCACTTAAGGTACTCAGAGAAAAGTTAACTGATACCTTCAGTCCAACCAAAGATAACAACAGGCTCTGCATTCCCTTGGTTAACTCCAGCAGAAGATTGCTGTAACAATTCTCCAAAGGACTGTTAACTAAATCCTGAACCTAAAAAGAACAAGAAATATATTAGTTCAGGGAAAATATTTATGCATTAGCTTTACTGTTTTAAAAATACTGATACGCATGATTCAGCTTATAAGGAAAATAAGTGTAGACATCTAAAGTTTACAGTTCACACMTGAAAACAAACCACATAAAGGTAGTTTATAGGTATTATTACACAAGTCAAATACTTGCAAAGTTAAGTGAACAAAAATTAAGCTAGGCAGTTCAGCTCCTCCTGTTTATCCCACCAGCTTAATCCAACAATTTAAATTACCAGCAGCTTTCTAAAAATTACCAAGTGTTTGTCTTTTTCTTGCACTATGAGAATACTTTCTCCAGCACTGTCAATACCAGCTCGACCAGCTCTGCCAATCATTTGTTTATACTGGTTCTTCTTCAGGAAGTCATTAGCAACATAAGGAGCTCTGAGAATAACCCTGTAAAGAAGTCTTCAGTAAGTTATGCTTTATATTAAAATTACTAAAGCAGCAATAAAATTTTACAAATGCATTCTTTATATATGCCTCTTGCTTAATAACTAATAAAAATCAAATGCACCTGTTTGAACAGATGTGTAAATCAACCAGGAAAATATTAACAATTGAAGGTTTATTGAATAATAAGCCATGTTTATTATGTTTTGCAGAACCTTTAGCATTAGTCTTTACATCTACTCAAAAGCCTGAGTTTAAGAGTGAAAATCACTGAGATATAAAATAAACCCTTCTAAAAAACATAAGCAACACTGACCATACATCAGTTATGCTAGAAAGACAACACTTGTCTGTATGAATTTTTTTTCTCCCCTCAGTTGCATTATTCCAACATACACGCACACAAAACTGTATTCTTACCAAACAATCTTTGGTCATACAGAGTACGGCAGCCATATCATCAGCACTTTTATAACAAAAGGTAACCCATTTTTGTGTTAAAACATATTCAAACTATACCTCCTTAGAAAAGATTTATTTTACAATTCGAGCGTTGTTCTTAGGACAATATCTAAAGAAACCACCACAAATCCCTTATTCTTCTGGATAACATTACTAAAATACTGAAGCATTTCTTCAATTTATTAAAATTTCCTTAATCCATTTAGATAAGTGCTCTTCAGCTATGCATTCTGAGGGACTTGCTATTGATTCATATTTCCTACGTAAAAACTTTGCAGTCTTGTGTCCCGAGTTGAACACAAAATCCCTTATGCTTCCAATTTGCTAGTAAAAGCAGAAACATATTTTAAATAGCACCAATATTTCCAACTTATCAAAGCAATTTTTYTTACAAAGCAAAAATCAATGCAACAATGAAATACATTTCAGTTACTAACCTTCTAGCTGGCAGGTTGACTCCAGCAGCTAAAGTAGCTGTGCAAGCAAGTAGACACAGGACACCTGTAGAATATGCTTCTTCTATACTTTTTCTTTCATCATTTGTAAGGCCACTGTGGTGATAGGCAACACCAAAAGGGATTGTTTGCTTCAAAACAGGACAGACACTTCCATTTCCAATATTCTTTAGGTTCTTGATGAGATCTTGTTTCTCTTTCTCCCTGTGAGCTCTAAATTCTCTTGGAGGAAGAAAAGCATTTCTTTAGGCTTCAATCAATCACTAACCACTTAAAAAAAAAAAACACAACACGCTCACTATTCATTTCTGTTCATTATCCATTCCTCTAACATCTAGGTTGGAGAAATAGTTATTTCCAGTAACTTTAAAATAGCAATACACAGGAGACCTATCATGCTTCAATAGAACTCTTCTTGTTTATAAGCACAGGCACAGAAGGGATAAATACTGACTGGGTGTGGGTATCAAGTGCACTGAAGAAAGGAAATAGGGCCAGTATTAGCTCGTAGCGAAGATTATAGGTACATCAAAAATGGTTTCAATTTTGATAGCAAGGCAGGGGTTTTGTTTATTTTAATATAATTTCTTCCTACATAAAATTTTACTTTGCTAGACCATTGTGAGTTGATTAAATCACATATAAATGAAACCAAACACAAGTCTTACTTTCTTTTCTTTTCTTTATTAACGAAGCTTGGTTTAGATTTTACAACTTGCATTCATAAAGTAGGTCTGGAACTTAGCTACTCAATCAACTAGTAAGATACATGACCAAATACCAGGCTATAGAGAAAATGTTTGTTTTCTAAGCTTAGAGACCGGTGCCAAAGGGACACAAGGTTAGATTAATTCAGTATGCTCTTCCTTTTTTCTTTATTATTTATCCTCTAATAACCATTTTTTCAATTAGCTCGTTTAAAAAATAAGATTATTTTTTTTTGGTAAAACATTTGCTTAATGAGCCTTGAGCAGTTTGCTATCATTTAGGCAGTTAGCAACTTCACATGATTCCATATACAAAGTATTTATTTCTGATCACCAGGGAAAGTCACTTGCAAACTAGTGAAGATAAATACTAAGTTCTTGTCCTGGTTTAACCYCAGCCATCAACTAAACACCACGCAGCCGCTCGCTCACCCCCCTCCTCCGGTAGGATGGGGGAGAGGATAAGGTGGGCACAAGTAGGAAAACTTGTGGGTTGAGATAAAAACAGTTTAATAATTGAAATAAAACAAAGTAGAACAGAGATAATAACAATGATAACAATAATAAAATAGACAAAGCAGGCGATGCACAATGCAACTGCTCACCACCCACCGACCGACACCCTGCATGTCCTGAACAGCGAACATCCCGCCTTTTCCTGAACCACGCCTCCTAATTATATACTAAGCATGACGTCACATGGTATGGAATACCCCATTGGCCAGCTGGGTCAGCCGCCCCAGCTATGCTCCCCCCATCCACCTTCCCGTGCACCTGGCAGAGCATGGGAAGCCGAAAAGTCCCCRKTGCAAGCWCCACTCRGCAACAACCAAAGCATCAATGGGCCACCAACGTTCCTCTCATGCAAAACCCAAAACACAGCACACCACCCCCCCAGCTACTTGGAAGAAAGTTAACTCTGTCCCAGCCAGAACCAGGACAGTATCCACCCCTTATTCTATCCCTGATTTTGGGATATTGTCCTGGTTTCGGCTGGGAGAGAGTTAAATTTCTTCCTAATGCTGTGTTTTGGATTTAGTATGAGAAGAATGTTGATAACACACTGATGTTTTTAGTTGTTGCTAAGTAGTTTACCAGTGAAGGACTTTTCAGCTTCCCATGCTCTGCCAGGTGCACAAGAATCTGGGAGGGAGCAGAGCCAGGACAGCTGACCCAACTGGCCAACAGGGTATTCCATACCATATGACATCATCCTCTGTATATAAATAGGAGGCGTGGTCCAGGAAGTAATGATTGTGGCTCCCTTATCGGTCAGCGGGTGGTGAGCAATTGCATTATGCATCACTCATGTTGTATATTCTACTATTACTATTATTATCCCTTCCTTTTCTGTTCCATTAAACTGTCTTTATCTCAATCCACAAATTTTACTTTTTTTTTCCCCATTCTCTCCCCCATCCCACTTTGGGGAGGTGGGGGGAGCAAGTGAGGGGCTGTATGGTGTTTGGTTGGTCTTCCCCAGCATATTCCTTACGTGCACTACAGGGACTTTATCCCCCTCTACAGTACGTGAGGGTTTTGACCGAGCAGGGCCAGCTCGAGTCACAGCTCCCCTAGTGTTGACTAACCAGGTGGCCTTTGCTAAATGTGTGTCCCAATATTTGAATGTCCCACCACCCAGTGCTCTCAGTGTGGTCTTTAGCAGYCCATTATATCATTCCATTTTCCCAGAGGCTGGCCCATGATAGGGGACGTGATATACCCACTCAATGCCACGCTCTCTGGCCCAAGTGTCTATGGGGGTGTTTCGGAAGTGAGTCCTGCTGTCTGACTCAATTCTTTCTGGGGTGCCATGTCGCCATAGGACTTGTTTTTCAAGGCCCAGGATAGCGTTCTGGGCAGTGGCATGGGGCACGGGATATGTCTCCAGCCACCCGGTGGTTGCTTCCACCATGGTGAGCACATGGCGCTTGCCTTGGCAGGTCTGTGGGAGTGTGATATAATCAATCTACCAGGCCTCCCCATATTTATACTTCAACCATCGCCCTCCATACCAGAGAGGCTTTACGCGCTTGGGTTGCTTGATGGCAGCGCGTGTTTCACATTCATGGATAACCTGGGCAATAGTGTCCACGGTCAAGTCCACCCCTCGATCACGAGCCCATCTATATGTTGCATCTCTTCCTTGATRGCCTGAGGTGTCATGGGCCCACCAGGCCATAAATAATTCACCCTTATGTTGCCAGTCCAGATCCACCTGAGCCACCTCAACCTTAGCAGCCTGGTCCACCTGCTGATTGTTCTGGTGTTCTTCAGTGGCCCRACTCTTGGGTACGTGAGCATCTACGTGMCGTACTTTTACAAMCAGATTCTCTACCCGGGCATCGATATCTTGCCACAATGCAGCARCCCAGATRGRTTTACCTCTGTGCTGCCAGTTGTTCTGCTTCCATTGCTGCARCCACCCCYACAGAGCATTTGCYACCATCCATGAGTCAGTAYRSAGATAAAGTACTGGCCACTTTTCTCTTTCAGCAGTATCCAAGGCCAGCTGGATGGCYTTCACCTCTGCARACTGASTCGATTCACCTTCTCCTTCAGCAGTTTGTGACTTGTCGTACAGGACTCCATACAGCAGCCTTCCACCTCCGATGCTTTCCCACAAGGCGGCAGGACCCATCAGTGAACAGGGCATATTGCTTCTCATTTTCTGGTAGTTTATTATACAGTGGGGCCTCTTCAGCACGCTTCACCTCCTCCTCTGGTGATATTCCAAAATCTTTGCCTTCTGGACACTTCGTGATCACTTCCAAGATTCCTGGGCAATTGGGGTTTCCTACTCGGGCCCGCTGTGTGATCAGTGCGACCCACTTACTCCAGGTAGCATCGGTTCCATGATGTGTAGAGGGGACCCTCCCTTTGAACACCCAGCCCAGCACCGGCAGTCGGGGTGCCAGGAAGAGCTGTGCTTCAGTACCAACCACTTCCGAAGCAGCTCGAACCCCTTCATAAGCTGCCAATATCTCTTTCTCAGTTGGAGTATAGCAGGCCTCGGATCCTCTGTATCCCCGACTCCAAAACCCCAGGGGTCGACCTCGAGTCTCCCCTGGTGCTTTCTGCCAGAGGCTCCAGGTAGGGCCATTCTCCCTGGCTGCGGTGTAGAGCACGTTCTTTACATCTTGTCCTGCCCGGACTGGCCCAAGGGCAACTGCCTGAACTATCTCCCCTTTGATTGATTTGTTCAAAGGCTTGTGATTGCTCAGGGCCCATTTGAAATCGTTCTTCTTCCGGGTCACTTGACAGAGAGGGCTTACAATCAGGCTGCAATTTGGAATATGCATTCTCCAAAACCCCACAATGCCTAAGGCGGCTTGTGTTTCCTTCGTAATAGTTGGTGGAGACATGGCTGTTATTTTACTGCTCACATCCACTGGGATCTGATGACATCCATCTTGCCATTTTACTTTTAAAAACTGGATTTCCTGTGCAGGCCCCTTGACCTTACTTTGTTTTATGGCAAAACCAGCCTTCAGAAGGATTTGGACTATCCTCTTCCCTTTCTCGAAAACTTCTTCTGCTGTGTTGCCCCATACGATGATGTCATCAATGTACTGCAGGTGTTCTGGGGCCTCACCCTGTTCCAGTGCGGTGTGGATCAGTCCATGGCAAATGGTRGGGCTGTGTTTCCACCCCTGGGGCAGTCGATTCCAGGTGTACTGGACGCCCCTCCAAGTGAAAGCAAACTGTGGCCTGCACTCTGCCGCCAAAGGGATTGAGAAGAACGCATTGGCAATATCAATTGTGGCGTACCACTTGGCTGCCTTTGACTCCAGTTCATATTGAAGTTCTAGCATGTCCGGCACGGCAGCACTCAATGGCGGTGTGACTTCGTTCAGGCCACGATAGCCCACTGTTAGTCTCCACTCTCCATTAGACTTTCGCACTGGCCATATGCGACTGTTAAAGGGTGAGCGAGTCTTGCTGATCACTCCTTGGCTCTCCAGTAGAGGAATCAGCTTATGGATGGGAAGCAGGGAGTCTCGGTTGGTGCGATATTGCCGCCGGTGCACCACTGTGGTAGCGATCGGCACCCGTTGTTCTTCGACCCTCAGCAACCCCACAGCAGAAGGGTCCTCTGGGAGACTGGGCAAGGTGGACAGCTCTTTAATTTCCTCCGTCTCCAAGGCAGCTCTACCAAAAGCCCACTGGTACCCTTTGGGTCCTTGAAATACCCTCTCCTGAGGCAGTCTATGCCAAGGATGCACGCAGCCTCTGGGCCAGTCACCATGGGGTGTGGTTTTGCCACTCATTCCCGGTTAGGCTCACTTCGGCCTCCAATACAGTGAGCTCTTGGGATCCCCCTGTCACTCCAGAAATACAGATGGGTTCTGCCCTTTTATAGCTTGATGGCATCAGGGTACCCTGTGCACCGGTGTCTACGACAGCCTCATACTCCTGTGGGTCTGATGTGCCAGGCCATCGGATCCACACAGTCCAGTAAACCCGGTTGTCCCTTTCCTCCATCTGGCTGGAGGCAGGGCTCCTCTAATCCTGGTCATCAGATTCGCTACCCACTTCTAAGCACAAATCAGAAATCCCTTTATTAATATCAGGAGTAAGATCAGCCCTTCTGCTCTGTCTGGTGAACAGTTCACTGGAGACTGGAGCAGCAGTTTTTTTTGGAACTTTTGTGATTGTCTTCCTTTTGTGATTGTTTTCCCCTGTAGCTCACGTACCCATGCCTCTAGGGTCGAGGTAGATTTTCCATACCACTTCCTCATGTCCTCTCCATGGTCACACAGGTAAAACCACACGGTGCCCAGGATATGTACCCATGATATCTCCTCTATTGAGTGGAGGGACGCTTACTCCAAATAGCTGAGATACTGGCCCGTGCAGGTGGGGAGCAGGACATATCCTCTTTGAGCTGCTAGACCTCCTGAGACAATTTCTCCTCAGTAGAGACGCAGGCCAATAGGGAGGAAGAGAGACTTTCTTCGTATTGCCGGAGTTGGCCAGCCAACTCATTCACCACTTGTTCCTCTCCACCTTTCCAGGTCATTACTGCTAATGAGTTGGCATGCAACACTGGTGCGCTCTGTACAAACTTCCACCACCTGGGTCAGGTGCATCTGACTTCATCTGTGTCTTTGGATAACTGCTCGTTATTCAGGTCACCATAGATCACCTCCAGCACAGCTAATTTCCTCAGGTACTGGATGCCTCTCTCCATGGTGGTCCACTTGCCTGGGTGACACACAACATCTTCCTTGAAGGGATACCTTTCCTTCACGCCTGACAGGAGTCACCTCCAGAGGCTGAGGACTTGTGCCCCTTGTCCAATCACCTTGTCAATGCCCCCTTCCCTAGGAAGGGATCCCAGCTGCTTGGCTTCCCTCCCCTCTAATTCCAGGCTGCTGGCCCCATTATCCCGGCATTGGAGCAGCCAGGTGACAATGTGCTCGCCTGGATGAGGACTGAAATCTTTTTGCATATCTCAGAGCTCAGTCAGAGATAGGGATCAGGTGGTTACCATGTCATTTACGAGTTCTGCCTCTTCCTCCTCCTGTTCTCGTGATGGCCCTGGTTCATCTTCATCACTTACTAAATGAGCTGATTTTCTTGTGTATTTTCTCTTTTGTACAGGGGCAACTGACACCAGCACGGGTTGGTTCTCTACGGGTTGGGGTAGCTGCCGTGCCTGCAATGGGGGTTGGGGTAGCTGCCGTGCCTGCCATGGGGGTTGGGGTAGCCGCCGTGCCTGCCATGGGGGTTGGGGTAGCCGCCGTGCCTGCCATGGGGGTTGTTTTGTCATCAGATCCAGAGACCTTCCCCTCCCCTTGAGGGTTCTGAATAGTGTTGAACAGGGCTTGGTAGGCATGGGGCAGGCCCCAGCACATGGCAGTGATTTGTGTCTCCCTGGAATTGCCAGGGTGACAGCACACTTTATCCAAATATTCCACTAATTTTTCAGGATTCTGCACTTGTTCCGGGGTGAAGTTCCAAAACACTGGGGGTGCCCACCGCCCGAGGCATTTGCCCATGCTCTCCCACTCACCCTGCCACTCATAACTATCCAGCCTTGGGGCAGATCTCTGGATAATATTCTTAAATTGCTTATTAACCTTAGACAAAACCAAAACAATACTCCCAAGAAATACCAATAGATGTATCTTAACTACCCAGGGATTTCCAAGGTACTGACAAGTGATTTTAATGAAGCAGACGACATCAYAGAGGAAGGCAGTGAAGGTGCCATTCTCTAYTTCCTCCATAAAAAAGCTCTCAGAGGAAGAGGTATAATTGCTAATTGTCTCCATGAGGTGGTACCCAAAGTACAGTAACAGCTTCATTACAAATCCCAAATACCAAATACCCCCCCAATGCCAGTGTTTTAATAACAAATCTCCCAGGCAAACCATCACTAATCACTGCAGAGCACAGCAGACTACAAAACCCAACACCAATCTTTAGCATGTACAGCAAAAACAAGAGCATGGTACAGATCAGATGAATTCATATTGAGAAGAGATGAATCAATATTGTGACCGGCAACTGTTAACAGACAAATTCCTTAATATGCTCTAGTTAATCTGTTGTTATCTCAGCCCTTTGTGCCCCACGTTGGAAGCCAAAAAGGACTGTCCTGGTTTAACCCCAGCCAGCAACTAAACACCACGCAGCCACTTGCTCACCCCCCTCCTCTGGTAGGATGGGGGAGAGAATCAGGAGGGCACACGGAGGAAAACTTGTGGGTTGAGATAAAAACAGTTTAATAATTGAAATAAAACAAAGTAGAACAGTGAAAATGATAACAACAATAACAGAAAATACAAAGCAGGCGATGCACAATGCAACTGCTCACCACCCACTGACCAATGCCCCGCATATCCTGAACTGCAAATGCCCTGCCTCTTCCTGGACCACACCTCCTAATTATATACTAAGCATGACGTCACATGGTATGGAATACCCCACTGGCCAGCTGGGTCAGCCGCCCCAGCTATGCTCCCCCCACCCACCTTCCCATGCACCTGGCAGAGCACAGGAAGCCGAAAAGTCCCCACTGCAAGGTGCAAGCTCCACTCGGCAACAACCAAAACATCAACGGGCCATCAACGTTCCTCTCATACCAAACCCAATACACAGCACACCATCCCCCCAGCTACTGGGAAGAAAGTTAACTCTGTCCCAGCCAGAACCAGGACAGTTCTGRCCAATTGGTTCCATATATTATTAAAAAATCATGACAGAAACTTACTTCTTGAGGTACTTGCACACCATTGAAGCCACATTTTCACAGTTCTTTTTAGTGGGACAAAAGATTAGGCAGGAATATTTAGGAATAACTTCAGTAACCAGTGCAATGATGTGGTCAGGATCTGCTTTCTCAAGATTACTGGAATACTATCAYAAACAGAGATTGACAAACATTTAAACTTAGAAATTAAGTCATAAACTAAGTATTCAACACAAGTTCTCAACCTTCACTAGAATACTCCCATTTGCTTTAACGTGATGTAATTGCAAGAAGTTGTAGGATAAGCTTTTCTCCCAATYGTCACTTGAAAGTTTATTAACACGTCTAGCTTGAAATGAGGGATACATGGATGTAAGAATTAAATGCTTTGCTTTTCCCCTTTAATACTTCTTTTTTTTTTTAGCAACACCATAGCAACGTTACTTGTGCTACTGGCAGTCAGCCATAACACATAGCCATGTTACTTGTGCTACTGGCAGTCAGCCATAACACACATTTTTCTTTTTAAAGGTTGAAATGAATCCATACAAGGCAGTAATAAGCTGACAAAACCCAAAAAAGATGTCTTCTTTCAGTATCATCTAAGAGTGATCAACTGTTGAGAAAATCTACTCAAAACCATAAAGCATTGCATATCTGGAATACTCAAACCCACTGCTCTTCACACGTCAAAATACTGAAGAAACCTCTACCTTAAAGAGCGGTAAAGAAGTGAAAATCAGATTACACATTCAGTATTTTAAAGGCCTTTTTCCTCCCCAAAGCCTACCACTTTCTTTCTCACAGGTATTACTATCATGTTTAAGTAATTTCTTTGGTAAAAGCTCTCTAAACAAATCAGTGTAAAATAATACATTTCATAACTATATTTCAAAGAAACTATAAGCACTTCAGTTTTACCTTGAAGTTAAGGAGACGTGAAGAAGTGAAGCCATTTTCTGTTTTACTGTCAACTGCATAAATGGTGTCTCGTATCTTTACATATTCCTTTAATTCTACCTAGGSAGACACAAGCCATAAACAGAAACTTTAGTTCAATTACCAAGTCTTCTCTAAAGATTAAGCTRTTACTGATGTACAGCTAATGTTCTTTTCTAAGCATTTCATATACATATTTGCATGCACACGAGCACACGCTCCACCCCATCAAGAATTTTTTGTAAGTTAATTGTTTTAATTGTTTTAATTATCTGCCTTGAGAAAGTGCTTAATTTTAAGAAAAAAAATGGTACATGTTGTATCCCATGAACTATTAATAAACCATTGTCACAACAGCATTCAAGCACCAGTAGTACAGATTCTAGTTATATCAAATGAACTGTAATGATTTATCACAACAGCTGTAATTCAGAAATTGGTTTAGTCGAAGTGACACAAATGGCTTAACATATAAACAATATAAAGGCACGTGCATTTGTGCATTTACAAGTGCATAGTGCTATTTATTGTACTGGTACAATTACAAGCAGGCATTATATTACATTACACCATGAAGTTAAGCACAAGCTGTGATACCATCCTAAACAGATTTGCTATAATTTCAAAGCCAAATATCTTCTTTACTAGTTTATTGTATCTTGTATACAGACCGGTCTAAAATTATTAGTATAGTACTCCGCTTGCAGGAACTTCTGCAGGTCCCCAACATTATTTAAAGTTGCACTCATTCCAATGATTTGCGTGTTTTCTGTAGAACAGAAGTTGAGATAAATTTATTGCCACGTTCATAATTTTTAACACTTCTGCGCAGTWTTTAATTCATAAGCCTGCTTCTTCATCCTTAGTCTTTTTAAATGCCAAAGTAGCAGGTTTTGAAGGGGGATATAGCTAAGAAATATTACCTGAGAYGTAAACATAAAAAAGGAATCCTTCTCTATAGAAGCATTTAATTGGAATGGCTAAGGGGCTCCTATGAAGAAATGGAAGACATTTGACAATACTCAGGATTTCTCAGAGTAGTAGTATCAAAAAAGCTTCAAAAACACCCAGCCCATCRTTACAGGGTCAACTAACACTTAAATGAGTAAACACTGTTACTGCATGGAGTCATGCCATGTTTTTCAAAAGCGGCCAGAACACCACCAATCCAGAAAGCAAAAGTATGACTTCTCTCTAGAGATGCCATCACTACAATATTTTAATAACTTTAACTGCAGCCATTACTTACTACTAGTGTAAAGAATTTTCGCAAGAGTAATTTCCAGTGTTGCTCCACGACTTCCCTCACCAAGCATATGCAACTGTGCACGGAAGGGAAAAAGAAAATGCAAGAATATTACTGAGTTAAGAGTATGTCTACAAAAAAACCAAATTACGTAGTCCTAAACAAGTATTATAGGAATGTCTTTGTTGGACTTCCTCATGTTATCCCTCTGGTAAATTTTGACTGCTAACC
This sequence comes from Oceanodroma leucorhoa, assembly GCA_030449065.1. NCBI lineage: Eukaryota > Metazoa > Chordata > Aves > Procellariiformes > Oceanodroma > Oceanodroma leucorhoa. Next base: position 81,567 of record JASVER010000030.1, read on the forward strand.
TCCTTCCAGAAGTATAGCCTCACAAACAACATTTAAGAATCACGGAAAAATAAACCCAAGAGCAAACACAGATAATAAGATTTACCTTCCCTTTAACTAGACCATAAATGACACAAACAGTTAACTCCTGACTGTAAACAGTCAGTGTGGAGATCTTTGTATTCACCAGCCTAAAGCAATTTTAAACAAACGGTGTTTTAAGCAACACTTACAATGGAAGTTAATATAAAAAATTTTCTAGCAGCCAGCTGCTTCCAGAGAAAGTAGAAGTTAATGCTTAAGCTGCCTTCYGTTTAGAAGCTACTGTGTTAAAGTAAGGTCAGTCAGCCTGAAGCATTCCATGAATTAAACATCCCTGTTAGATGTTATACATGTGATTCAACCCCACAATCAACCCTTACTAGCACAACTCAGCCACACCACTAAAAAGCAGAATAAAGGGCAACTCTCACAGTCAAATGTTACTTGATATTTTTCTTTTTTTAATGTTTTATTTAGTCATTATTAATACCAGACACAAAGCCTCGTGGTTTCAGATTTAGGAGTTCAGTTCTGGGATTCATAAAATACATTCCCTATGGTTAAAATGATTTATGCTTTTTCTAATCCATTAGAGATGTTTAACTGACAAGTAGTTACTATGTAATCCACCATCAACCACTAACACAGTAGATCTCTTAATACAGAATCTATTGTCCTGATCTAGCAACAAATGCTTCAGTTAAAGAAGAATAACTTTCAATATTACAGAATTATGTACCAAAGCATAAAAAACGTAAAGTAGTACTAATTTCACGATAAACACTCAAAGCAAAACCAAGTAATCAAAAAACTGTTCTTTGCTAATAATTGCATATTATAAATATAAAAAATTGCATATTATAAATCTAAGTAAATCTTGTAGCATACCTCATCTACTACAACCAGACCAAGGTCATTAATTCGTTCTGTTTCAATTAAGGAATTCACTAGAGCATGTCCTTTTTCTATAGTWGCAATATAAAGAGACTTTTTTTTTCTCCTCTTGATTGGTGGAAATCTTCCTTTACTTCCTGCRTATTCTTCAACCAGGAAACCCAATTCTATTCCAAAACTCGATAAACCCCTAATCTGTAAAAAAAAAAAGATCAATTAGAGAACAAACTCATGCTCATTTTGGATTTCAGAGCTGCCTCRAGAACTCAACATGCATATAATCAACCCACACCACAATCAACTGTTTGAATTAGTGAAAACATATTAGCTATGACTACCTTTCCCAATTGCAAAGCTGAAGTGTTTACAAATATTATCAAATACGCATCTGTTCTCTAAAATTAACTTCTTTACACCAAAAAAATACTAGTTTTTATTTCAAGAYCATTTCTTTAACAAGTTGGGCAGTACAGCTCTAAGACTGCAGAGCTATACATAACATTGCAAAAAGCTATTATTTCAAAATTCAGCACACCTTACTTTATAACTCAGCATCTTCACCTCATAATTTAAGTCTSTTTTGTTACAAAATTACTGACCCTCAGAGCAGCATTTAGGAGAGAAGTCACTACTCACTTCCCACCATATATTTATGAAAATCATGGAGTTTGCCAAAATTAGTGTTAAAACCAGTCAAGTAACAAGGCATACCAGAAAAGATAAGCAGTATCAGAAACACTGTATGCAGACCTTTTCTTGGACAATGGCAACATATGGCAGGATCATCAGAACATCTTTCTGCCTGCAGAGTAATTCTTGGAGAATTATTATTTCAGCTACAAGTGTTTTTCCACCACTGGTTGGCAATGAGTATATTAAATTCTTTCTCTGCCGTAGAGATTCTAACATTAAGCAATCATGCTGCCATTCTGCAAAATTAGAAAAGAATTATTAGCAATCCCCAGGGGCATATTAATCAATATTAAAATGCCTATGTTTCATATAGAATACTTTAAGCCTAGTGTTTGAGAGTTTTTCTTCAATAAACCACTAAAAGCTTTCAGTGATCGAGCCTTCCAAAGTATTCTACAAGTCACATCAACCTTTCCCACCCATCTAAAAAAACCAAAATAACCACTTAAAACAACAAAACAGCCACTTTCCAAAACAGTTTGCATTAAATATTACCTTAACTTAAATATTTTTTCCATGGAATGGGTAAAACGAACAACACTCCCCTAGCAATTTTTTGTTTTTCAACAAACCATTAGTTACATTACCATAAAGTGTTTCAATCCCTCGAAATTGTCTGAGTAGATCTTTAACTTTGCTAGGTAATCCATAAAAAGGGCCTATATCAACAGAAGAAGATTCAATAGTTCTCCTAGCAACACAAATCTCTTCAGATAAAACAGCTTCTTTAAGTTGCTTGGTCTTAGAGACCTGCGGAGTCTGGGCTTTGGCATTTCCAGTCATAGCACTTTTCAGATGATCTTTAAGACTCTCAGTTTTAAATAAATCACACTTAGAGTCTGAGAAAAAGTCAGTAGGTCTGTTCCTGTGTTCAGCATCTGAACAAAAAGATAATGGACTCCTGATTTTGTCCAAGGAAGAATTCACACATTTATGCCTCCTTTCTGAGACTGGAGATATTTTAGAACCAGAAGAAAGTTCATCCATTTTCTCAAAATACAAAAGTTGTGATGAAGGCAAGTCATCTAAAATAGATTCAGTTGGTTCTTGATTGCTATCCACCGGGTCATTTTCATTCATTTGAAAACCATCTTCTTTGTCAGTTTTAAGGACAACCATCTTTTCTGAAGTAGGAACATTATCCTTTTTTTTCTGGTGAATTCCTGAATGAAGATTCCCAAGTATGATTCCTCCATCTGCTTTAATATCCATGTTTTTATCCTGCAGGTATTTGTGCTCTATATCATCAACTTGAGCTAGCAGAGAATCATTTCCACAAAAGCTGTCATAGTCACCAAACATATCTTCTTCACTATCATTACTACACTGTGAAAACATAACAATGACTATTAATACTCCAAAGTAACACCAAAGACAGCATAAGTCGTACAGCACACAGATCAGATGCAAGTCGTTTAAGTCTTCCCTAACTTCACAAGAAAGTTAAGTGTTTTTCTGATGTTGTTTGTGAGGAAAACCTAGCTTGACTTCYAAAGCAATGCATGCTTCAGCTCAGTGAAACTTAACCTACAAGTARACACGATGCCTGCATAACTACTTGGTAGTGATGATTTTTTTTTGAAGTTAAAGCCAAAAGGCAYCCCCTCTCATACCAAGCAAGGCGCTCCCCCCACCAACGTCACGCAGGCTCGCCCTGGGCCAAGCCACCCTCCCCGAGGGAGTCCCCCCGCCTCGATACCCAGCCCTAGGAGCCTGCCMGCACCCCGCCATCCCCGTACCGGAGGGGTCTCCGCCGGGGGCCCCTCACCACCGGAGCTCGGTCTCTTGTGAGCCACCGGCGAGCAGACGGCGCTAGGCTGCACCGGGGCCCGGCCCCGCTTGCGGACAGCGCCGGGGCGGTTCTTCCTCCGCACCGCGAGGCTGGGTTCGGCCATCAGCGCCGTCCCGTGGAGCCGGGGAAGGGTATCAGCCTCCGCCCCSAGACCGGGGCTGCGAGGAAGCGGTGCGGAGACCGTCAGGGCCGCGGCAGGGCGCGGCGAAGAACGGCCGAACCGCCGGGGCGGCCATGAGCAGAGGGCAGGCCCTCCCCTCCCCCACCTTCCCACAGCCCAACCGCCACCGGCAGCGCTTCCCTCACCCAGCGACTGAAATAGAGGGTCCGTGACGGGGCAGCGGCCAATCGCCTGCCGCAAGTAGGGCAGGCCGCGACGCCATTGGCCAGCGGATGGCATTTGTACAGGCGGCAGSGTGAGGGAGGCGGCTGCGGGCGGCAGACAGTGACGCGCGGGGGGAAGGGGCGTGGTTTGTCGGCGGTGCCCTGTGGAGGGCAATATGGCAGCGCGGGCGGCGGCGGYGCGGAGGCCGTGGTGCAGGCTGGTGCCCGGTGCGTTCCTTCCGCTCTCTCGTTCCCCCGCCCTTCCGAGCGAGGTGGCTGTGCCCGAGCGGCCGCGGGGGTGCGCGGGGTGCTGGCGTGGCCGGTCCTTCCCGCCGCGCCGTCACTAACCCTGTCGGTGTTTCCCTTGCAGCGGTGCTGTGGGAGCGGCCGCGCCGCCTGCAGCACGAGGGGCAGCCCGGGCGGTCCGACCAGGTGAGGCTCCCCGGGCTCCGTCTTTCCTGCCCGCCCTCAGCAGGAGGGGCGCCGGTCAGGCAGCAGAGGTGTCTGAAAGCGCTTTGCTTTGGTCTTCATGTAGCTCGGGCTCCTAAAAACAACTGAATTGGGTTGGTTGGCGCGTCCCAGAGCGGGAACCCAGCGCTGAGGGAGGTCACCAGCTGCTGAAGTTAAGGCGCCATTGATCTATAGTCCAATATTTTAACTGTGGTCACTTAAACCAGCTGTCCCAGTAACKCGAGTGTGGAGCAAAACCTTTGGCAGCACTAACTGATTTCCTGTATATAGCTGAGAAAAAGACTTAAGGGAATGCACTAGGTGTGGGTTGTTAGGCCATAAAAATGGGTTGTCCGGTACCAGCAAAAACGTTTAAAAATGTTCTTTCTGTGCCCAAACTCTACCTATGCCTGCAAAAATGAAACTTCTCCTTTCCCTTATATCTTGCAAGGATTTGGTGCTGGGTGTGTTTGAAGCTTAAGGAGCCTTTCAGGGCTTGGGAGATATTTGGGAATCTCTTTGTTGAAGTGTGTGAGCAGACAGGAGATCCCTCAGGCCATTTGCTTTGAAATTATTTTCAGAAGTCTCTTGTGACTTATCAGACAGAACTATCCTACTACCAGCTTCTGTAGATGCTGCCTTCTAAGTAAAGGGTGTAAGCACTATCTTACTGGTTGCTTTAATTGAGTTGTTACATGCTAAGATATAAAAGGCTGTGAAGCTGTGAGAAGTCTTCTAGATTGCTAGGTACCAATCACTGTGTTAGAGAAATAGAGATAAGAAAGTTATTGAAAAACTTCAACCATGCACTAAACACCTCTTTTGGTTTCAAGGCATGTTTTACCCAAAGGATAAAAATAACAAACATTCCTCATTTTCTTGCAAAGCTTACAGATGTTAATTATCTAATTTYAGCCCATACAAATGGAGAACCCCTATAAAGAGCCTCCTCAAAAATGTGTCTTATGTGGAATAAATGTGGACTAYAAGAATGTGCAGGTGAGTTTGAAAATTCCTGTCCTTAGATGAAGGTAACTGGTTTACTATTTTTAAATGTGTGTGTAGGAAGTCCTCAAGGATAAAAAATGAAAAATTCTTTCATATGTGTAGGGGTTTAAAACTTAGGAGTAAGAATGTGTGCAGGTAACAGTCAAATAATGTAGCTGTGATAAGCTGTTCAATGTGCTACTCCTATGTGTAGGTGTTACAACTTTTTATTTACCAAATAGAGTCCTCAATTCCAATTCTGCTGTCATATAGCTTAAATGTTATGGCATATAAAATACTGTCTAACTCCAAGCTATACTTTTTCTCATCTCCAGGTAGAACTGAGTTTTGTAAAAACAGATCAAACAATGAAAAATAGAATGCAAGTAGTATAATAAACTAAAGCTCTCTAAAAAAAGTTCTTAAACTGACTCTGGATTTCTTAATTTTAAATAGCTTCTTTCCCAGTTTGTTTCTCCGCATACTGGCTGCATTTATGGCAGGCATATAACAGGTATGTGAAGTATTAAATTAAGCCATTTACTAGGTAATGTTAATGTTCTTGTGAGTCCAAGTAACAATGTATCTGTTATCTTTTCAAAAGTAACTATTGCCAACTCTATATGTTTTGTAATAGTATTCCTGACTTAGTAGTCTTCATCAAGGAATGAAAATATCCCTTAATTACATGTTTTTTTGTGTTTAACACTGTAAGTACACATGCATTTTTCTAGGAAGACTTAAACAAAGCTAGAGGGAATTGTCAATAATACCACTTTCACCCTTTAAAGTAATGGTTTGGTTATTGTTGATTTAAGAGACTGAAAATTATTTCTCTCTTTAGGCTTGTGCGACAAGAAGCAGAAGGAAATTACAAAAGCCATTAAAAGAGCTCATGTATTTGGTAAGTATGATTATGCTTTTGAGTTTTGTAAGTCAAGCCTACTTTCCTATTAAAAAAAACCTTCCATCTTATCTTTTTACAGGATTTATGCCAGTTATGTTTAAGAGCCCATCATTTCTCACAGACCCCAAGATATGTAATGTCAAGTATCCAGAGTAATATACTATAAAGAAATAAACAATAAAACAACTTTTCAYGTTTATATACTTGTTTACTGGAAATGTGGTTGGCGAGCATAATGCATCACTGACTGAAGGGTGGACATCAGTTGCTTTTTTACAAAGTGTCAAGTCTCTAAAATTGTCTGAAGGAAGTATGAAAGATGAAAGCAATAGCAGAAATTGGCAACTGTATGGACCGCTTCCTCTGCTCACAGGTCTTGCCAAAGTTCAGGTGGCTGTTTGTCCTTTGCTGGATTGTGGGGAAAAATAAACAAGTAGTGGATAGCTAAGGATAAATTAAGTATTTAAATTGCGGCAATTTATGTTGACAGCTAATTTGGTTAAGCATGTTACGTGTGTTCATTTGATGCTCCCTGCTTCAGCTTCTGCTGAGGGAAGGGTAGTACTGCTTCTTCAACAGCAGCTTGAAATCGTATTACTCTGAGGCAGTATGTGACATGGTTATATGACTGCTAACCCCCTGCTAGCATAGTCTTTAAACCCTGAGAGAGCGTATACAGATTTAATTCTGGAAGGCAAAAKGAGGGAATGTCATCTGGACTGGTCTCTATGCCAAACAGGATTCATGCATTGGAGGAAAAAAACCCCTAAACCTGTATGTCTTGCAAAAATGCAGGTTTCTTTATCCCTGCAGCGCTATAAATTGATATGTCACTTGAATATGCTGGCAGTACCTTTTGGTACAAAGTCATTTGGACAAATCATGAACAGATCAGAACGTAGGAGAGTGTGGGTATTCATTTGTGTCTCTAACTTTTTCCAACACGTCCTCATCTGTTTCAGTGCTACTCAGAGTAAGCTTCCTTTCCTGGTCACTGTCCTCTTGGTCTCGAAGTAATTTTTGGTGAAGCTGCAGYGATCTGGATTTCTTGAATGACTTTGATCCTGTTGTGGTCCCTCTGACTTTACGCTTGGTTAGGTGTCTTGTTTCAGCTTCAGTGAAGTCTCTTTCCTCTACCATGAGAGTCAGTTTGTCCATGACATTAATATTATGRTCAATGTTACAGCAGTTCTTGGATATCTGTCGGCCTTTGAAGGAAACAATACATGTCTGAAGTCCAGAATGGGGGAAAAATGTTTGCAGTGCCTGACAAAGGAGAACATTCTCCTTTGACTCTCCTGGGTAGTCTCTGGCTTCTCCTGGAGAGGGAAAAAAAAACCAGCTAGAGTTGCAGTCCCTCTTGCACACTTCTACCACTACTATTTTGGCTGCCTCAAGTTCAGARGTGTTTTGTCCTTCTGCCAATTGAATCAACTTTAGAAGTCTTACTAAGACTGGCATTGCATTTATTTAACTTACSTGAACAACTTTGTTGCTTTTTCCTCTTTATTTCTTCTTTTAATTGGCTCACCTCTTCTAAGAGTTTCTCTACAGATCGTTCACTGGCTTCTACTGTGGAGCATATTTTCTGCAAGGAAAAGAGCACTGGTGGAATTAACAGTATTCACAGAARCTGACTTTAACCTTGTTGCAAAATCCTTAAAGGTACTCATGATTTTAAAAGTTGGACACAAAGTATTAAAAAGCTTAAGTGATGAGCTTGAGGTGGATTTTAGAGAGAACTTAAACCTTGTGTTGAATGAGGTGCAAGATGTTKTACTTGTTCCCATATAAGCAAACTGACAAACTGCAGATAGTGCTCCTTCAAAATAATCCTCCTGTGAGGATTTATCAGTACACTTGAGGATTTATCAGTGTACTTTTGATCAAATGGAAACTTAAGTCTTCAACTTTGAGAACTTAGTGTACAGCTACTAACAGTAAATGGAACTCCCTGATCTTTCAATATGTGCTTCCAAGATGCAGCTTTGTTTCTCATGTAGTGCAAGACGGTGTACCCTTTGCTTGACTTGGTTTTGTAGCACTGCCGAATGTAACCGTATAGGCAGGTATGCCTGACTTACCTTCAGTTCCTCCTGCAAGGTGGCATACATCTCATTTATCTTATGAACCTCTTGTAAGGATCCATCTTCATAAAAGAATTCTGACCTGTCGACCAAGAATATAATTGTATAATTGCCAGTTAATGATGCCASTGCTTACTTAGTAGGACCTATAATAAATAAAGCAGCATTTTGAGCTTCAGCACTAGGTGCCTATGTTGAGACAGACAGCTGCTCTCATGGCAAAGTATGGGACTTAACTAATTTCCAGTTTACCTTCCTTGGAAAGGTAAATAATTGTAGGAAACAGGTCAACAYGTGAGCAGGGTATGGCTGCAGCATTTGCAAAAGGACTTGAAGTAATACTTATATAGGAAGATAACTACACTTACCTTAACTGAAAGCTACAGCTATCAATAAATATGGTATATAGTGTACCTGTGTTGTCTTACTGCTCTCACAAAGCCAGAAGATACGCAGGAACCAGACACTGTTCTGTAACCTTGCTGTTCTGCCATACCCAAGTTAGTAACCACCAAAGGAACTTTCTGGAAAAGACTTAAAAAGCAAAAATATGAGAACATGATTTATTAACATCCAAAGGCCTCTCTTTGATAGTTAAAGGTTCTTGACCATTAAGCATCTTGCTAAATGTATTGCATCACACAYAGATGACTACTTATGGCTAAAGGCAAACTTCAAGCACAACAAGACTCTGACAAGACTAGTTTTTTCCCCTKTTTCTGGGTATGAGTGTCACAATGATGCAATACTTGATTGTTAAGCCTAGCCTATGGGCAGCATGTCTCTGAAGATAACTGAAAATTACCACCAATTTAAATATTTCAATGATATGTGAAGTTGAATAGTTGAAGTCCTATACACAAAAACAAGTTGATCAAGAACAGCTTATGTGCATAAAAGAACTGACAGTGTCTGCCTGTTGACACTGGCACTACAAATAGTTATAAAAGCAAATCCCTGAACAGAACTTCAGGGTAAGATTTCAGCTGGGCTCTAGCAATATAAGGAATAATCTTATTTAATGTGTAAGTTTTGAGGGTAAAATAAACGGTGTTAACAGTACTTCAGTTGCAACAAAGAAAAAACCAAACTGCTCCAAGTTATAGCACATGCTGTGCTACTGCTTTATTAAAACTAGAGAACAAACCAATTACCCTTCTTGTGGCCGATGTAAGGCATGTTCCAGTCTGTAAGTAGAACAACTTTCTGTCATCACGCTAGACGTTAATAAAAGGAATACAAGGCCCTGATTTAATAGGTGGGACTGTAAATTCTTATGAAGAAGTCTTTCCCGGAATGTCATGGTCTGGTCTGTGTTACGTCTGAATCTGTACCATCCTATCACGCTCTGCAGGCAGAAGAAAATTCATTATTACTGTTGAATCATGCTGTCCCTGTGTGTCATATTGAAGCAAGTTAGAGGACTCAGTACAAAGTCATGAATCTGAATTGTTCAGTGATGTGTACATATTCAAGCAGTTAGTTAACTTGAAATGCTTAAAACATCTCGGCCTAATTTCAATATGACAACTTCTCTCTTTCCTTCAAAACCATGTGTTGAGCTGGCCTGTTTTCTGAGCTTGTGCTCAAGCTGAAACTCTGCAAACTTGGTTCTGCTATTTTGCTGTTTGTCTCTTTCCAGCTTCTACTTTCCCCTTGTGAAACTTTCTTCTGTGGAGAAGACTCTCAATTTCTTTGGTCAAGCGGTGGTTAACCACTTGAGCTGACCTCAACTGATCTTGAGCTAGAAATCCGTAGAATTCCTTTGGGATACTTGAACTGTTCACTTGAGAAATGAGTAAGAAAAAATAAAGTTGAGACATATATGTAGGCAAACCYTAGTCAAAAATAACCTAATCTGTTTTTTCAGGGGGAAAAGATGACGCAGCTGCTTTGACCAGCAGTGTGAGGGACTAGATACAAGATTTAAAAACAAAAAATAAAAAAWMAWCTTGATACAAGAGGTATCCAGAACAGGCCCCAAAATCTGAGYAAGCTCCTTGGTATGGTTTAGGTTTGAAAATAAAATACCTTCTTACAGCCTGATAGTATTTTCTTCAGGGCAACTTCATTCAGTTCTCCTGCAGAATTATAAAAGCTAGAAGAAAATTAGGACAATTAGAAGAAAAAAAAATATGCTACTGTGGAAATAATTATTCCCTAGCAGTCTGGCAGTCATCTCACTTTAATAGCTCCCCCCTCTCCCCCCCAGTAAGCATAAAGATATGCTGACACAGCTGCTCTGCTAGGACAGTGCAGTTAATTTCATTACTCAAATAGCTACGTAGGTGGTCTTGTACAGCCCAGATGCTGTTCTGGTATCAGTGCTACTGGGACACAAGTTAAAGGTAGCATTTGTGTTCTCTCAACTACAGAACRGTAAGATGCCTTCAATTTGATATGAAATGCCTTTCTAATAATATCTGGGTTTATTAATTTTCAGAAAGATTTGAGAAGGAAATTGKCTTGTGATTCTCCCCTTACAGGGGTGCAAACCTGCACAGCTGTGTTCCCATCTATGATGGAACTCTWAATACTAGTCCTTGAAACTACTCCTGCCATGGGGCTAACAAGCRTTTCTTTTTCTGACCCACTTAGAAGCCTATGGCTGATGCTACCTTTTTATTTCTTTTTTTTTGAGGGTGAGGGGTTGGGATGTATGCATTTAGAAAAGCAATGTTTTTTTTCGGTATGTTGACATTATTCTGAAGTTTATATGGTATCATAGCTCACCCGAAGGTGCAGTATGCCATATCTCTATATGCATAGACAAACACCGAAAAAGGACATGAAGAACCAAAATAGGAATAACATAAGGCATTTTGCATCTGTAATTCCAAGGGGTTGATATGGCTACTGTAGTTACAGCYGGGTGATTTTCTCAGTAATGTAATACAAGTTTAACTCTTGAAGAGTTCAAGTTAGGGTTAACTTTAACTTTTTCATATCTGTTTACTTAAGATTCTTACCTGAACAACTGGTAGCATGGAATATGCTTCTGTATATCTGGAAAGAGAAGGTAATGTTACATTGGTTCAAGATGCATATTCTTCTGTATCTTATGATCAGAATTAAACTGGTAGAAGAACCAAGAAAGAAGTCTATATAATTTCTTAAAAATCAAACGCATTAATGTCTAATTAAATAAGGTTAAGAAAGGAAATATTTTTAAAAAATATTCTAATTCATTTTTCAAATGTAAAGGGAACCACTTATATAAACTGTATCTTTTATACATTTTTYTGTTTTGTCAAGTGAAAAATAAAATTGGGCTCTTTATTTTTCCCTCCCTTCTGTGGAGTGCAGGAGTAGTATGTAATATGAAAAATTTCACTTGAGTTACTCTGTGGCAAGGCATGGATGCTGTTAGCAAGAAAGATGAGGCTGGAGAACAGAAACCCATAGAGCAGATGATCAGAACTGGAAGACTGACTACCAGGGGAAAAAAAMCAGTAGGTGATCTAATGGCATTCTAAATCCTTTTCTTTTCCTAAATTCTCCRCTACTTTCATTTTTACAAGTTAACTAAAAAAACCCCCCAAACTTTGGAGCAGCTAAATCTGCCTATGAGAATGTGATGACGAGACTCTGGGTAACTTGATCAATGCCACCACAAAAAATTCCCCRCATTTTTGGTTCAGCTGTGAGACTCAGTGGAAGAAAGTGTTACACCTTAATGGTATCCTAGAGTAAAACAAGAAAATGGGATGCAATTTCTCCCTACCGTATTTTCAGGAGGATTGGAAAGAAGGCACATACTGTATTACCTTGTTCTCTTTCTTTTTGTGTAACTGCATTTTAAAGGAATGGAGTTAAATGTGTGTGCACGTATACATATGTTTTTGTTAAGGGCTAGTATAAAATGCACATCCATTCCAATCCCATGAAGACTATAAAGAAAAATACATCTGGCAYCTGCCCCATGAAATACACAAAGAGTTTGCAGCCTTCACACACAGTAGTTTATAGGCTCCAAATCAGGTAATAGATGCTAACACATTACAGTTCACATCACTGAAAAAGGCCAAGTTTTTCCAGGGCAACTGTAGTCCAGGAGAGTTTATGACGTGGCCAAGACAAAGGAGGAGTCTAAGCCCTAAATTACCTTTAATCTGACAAGATGTTTGGCAAAGAGACGCTGTTCAAGGAACTAAGAACTAGTATTTCTGTTAAATTATATTTTCTACAGTAAAATGGTCAATTTTTTTAGCAATTAAAATGTTACAAAATAACCCTTMCATGTGTTTTTTTCTATGTCAACGTGGACCTCAGGATCTAGCAGCTTTGATCTTCCTGTAAGGTATTGACTACCTTCATTCAAAACTGTAAGCAGTCCTATATTGCCTAAAACCAAGCACGGCATTAAAAATGTGGACAGACTAACCTATTGTATAAACAACTTCAACATCATCCATTTGTGAGTCAGTAATGCTGTTCTTGGCTTCACCTTTCACATCTCCAAGGAGAAAACCTTCCTTTATAGGGGGAGAGAAAAAAAAAAAGYTCACATGAACAGTAGCACTGAACAGGACTTTGTCTCTAGTATTAACAGTATAAACACGGTCTTCAGGGGAGGAAAAAAGCTGTCAAAATGAACTGTTTTTTTTTAAAACAGAGTAGGTTCTCATTCATTTTTCAATACCTGCCTGTATTTAAGGGGGGGAAAAAAAAAAGTTGGAATGGGTACTCAGCTGTCTTCCATTCCTCATGTTTTCATTCACAAGTGAACAGTTTGTGGCTGTACAGGTGATGCCCGCCTCCAAGGCTTAAGCTAGAAGACCTGACCAGCATTTTGGTCAGTCCTTGGCAGACACGGCGCTGCTGCCGCCACACCAGGCGTTCGGTGGCCCACGCCTCCTCGTTTTGAAAGGAAAAAAACCCCACCATTTCCCGGCATTTGCACGGAAAGCAACCTCCRCTGCAGCAGGCTGCAGCGGGGAGGGAATACACTGCAAACCCCTGGRTGTCCGTGGGGCCCTCCCCGGCTGGGAGGTCCCGGCGGGCCTGCGGCGGGAGGCAGCGCGCCCTCCGAACGGCGACGGGAACGGGGGAGGCCCGGCGGCGGGCTCCGCCACGGCGGCGGCGGGCTGCCCGCGCGACCAATGGCCGCCCCTCCTTCCCGCCGCTCTCCCCGCCCGCCCTCCCGTCCGCGATGTCCCCCCCATCCCGCCCCGCCCCGTCCCCTCCCGGCGGCGGGGCCCGAGGCACCCACCGTGTCCGAGTCGGTGCTGAGGTGCTGGAAGGCGAGGGCGCCGAAGACGAAGCCCGAGAGCAGGGCCGACGTGCTCTCGCCCTCCATACCCCCGACAATGGCGGGCCGCGCCGCGGCGGCGAGAGCCCCCAGCGGCCGCCGGCGGCAGGGCAGGGCAGGGCAGGGCAGGGCCCGGTCGGGCACATCCCGTCCCGTGAGGGAGCAGCGGGGGAGAGAGGAGGAGGCGTGCGGGGCCCGGGCAACGGCCTGGGGCCGGGCCGCTCCGGCGGCGGTGCGCGGGCTCTCCTCAGCCGCCTGCCCGCCTCGCGCTGCGTCGGCCCTCACCTCCTCCGCGCCCGCCTCAGTCCTCCCTCGCTCTCCCGGCCCCTTCCCGCCTCCTGCCCGGCGAGGCTCACTGCAAACCCAGCCCTTTCGGTTTGCCTTAAATGCTGCAATTCTTAAGTCTAAATTCCTCTTTTGTTTTCACCCTTGAGCTGAAACAATGCTCGGATGTAGGAAGGCTGTTCAGACCCCCTGCGTCTCAGGGGTGGCTGCTGGAGCAGAGGAGTGCGGGTGCAGCAGCAAGGGCTTGTTCCCGAGGGCAAGGTGAGGTGTCTTGGCCTCAGTGATGCCAGTCACCTGCCTGCAAGCTCCGGGACCTGGCATAGCTCCAGGCCGAAAGCCAGGATCTGTGCTTATAGAAGAGCCTCACTGATCTCTACTAAGAGCTTTAGTAAAGCATCAAAMCAGCATTTAAACCGAGCTGCCTGGCCCACATCATCCAGTCAGGAGTGTGGGTGGAATGAGCTGTGTTCATGTCTTCAGAGTGGGAGGATTGTGTCATGCCAGCCTGCAACATGAAAAGGCATGGCACTGGCTGAGCTCCTATCTGTCACAAGGTTGCACCTTTTGAAACAGGACATGCAGCTGTGAGTATGTCTGGCGGTGCGCGCTACTGTTTAGGATTGTGGTGAGAATCTTCTGAGTTAATAACCTAATAAATTGTGATAAGGAAGTAGTAAAATGATAACGCTAAACAATGATCTGACAGCAGTAAATTGTACCACTTCTTCCTAAGATATAGACTTGAGTTTGCAGAATGTATGTTTTGTCTTTTTTCAGTAGTCACACTTTGCTTCTTTTTAATATTTGTAGTAACATATTTTTTCACATTCTAGCCCGTGTTCCTGACCACATYGGCCAGAAGAAAGCTCTAGAAAAAAATTTCAGGAAGTGAGAGTTAAAAGTGACAGTGTTCTTTAAAACGTGATCAGAGATCCGGTCTAAAGGCCGCAGGAGTTTTTCCCCTTCACTTCAGGAGAGCAAATGTTTGATTTCATCCCTCACGAGGACTATAGGTAAACATATTCTTAGCCTTAGACATTCATTTCCTGACCCTTGAAATAGGATGTATGCTCCTGTGGTATTTCAAGAGGTGTTTCCATGATTTTGGGGTCTCACACATGTATTTTTAAATTTCGTATAAAATTAACCTTTTTAGTGCAATTTCTTTTCCCTTAAAACTTGTTGGCAAGCTTTAGAAGGAGAATGGTTAGTTCTGGCATATTTAYATTTAAATAAAATTCCTTAAGTATTATTTAAAATATATGTGAATGGTGCCAATATTTAGCAGAGGAAAATTGTGTGATTCTTACCTGTTGTCATAGTGGAGAGAGGGACCAACTAAGGCTTTTATTTCTCAACACGCTCATAAATGATCTAGATCTCTGAATAAGGGGGTAGCAAGTCTCCGGATGATACAGAATGATTGACAAGATTAATGGGAAAGAGCTAGTATGCGTTTCTTGCAATGCAGGCCACGTGGTATTAAACGAATGGGTAATAAGTACAACACAACTGAAGTGATACGTTGCAACAAATGACTCCATTATGGACCACGTTGCTATGGAGGCAACAAGAACAGATGGATAYGACCAGCTTCCATAGCCGTTTGTGGAGAAAATGCTGAAAGCGGACATGAATGCTGACATCTTTCAGAAATTGCCCCAAAGGACTCTGTGCTGTGATTGCAGTCACTCCTAAGCCAGAGCTGTGAGAAAATATTATGCATTTAATCAATGCAATAAACGTTGGGCATTGACAAATTATTCTGTTGCATTCAGCATTGATGATACGCAAACCATATACAAGATTTATATTGACAATATATGAGATGTGTATTGACAGTCATGTAATGCCTACACATCTGATGGGTATCTATACATTGCTGAGGCAAACAAATGTAGTCAGAACACATAGTGGATTTCCTGCTTTTGTGGTACAAAGACGCGAGCCTATTGTAAGCTACAGGATATGATAAATAAGGTTCTGTAATCGTTGCATTTATCTTGTGTGGAAACAATAATGCTTGTGTGGTCAGAGCTAAATGTGTTACAGTCATCCTAACGAGTGATACAMTACTTAAACGTACTTCAATGTTTTCATAATTCAACTGTTGATGGCCAAAGATAAACCATAAATAGCACAATCTTATTGCGGTCAGATATAAACACAGATCTGTTTAGTGGCGTAGGTGGGATCCGTGCAGACCTAAAGAGCAGCAGACATAGATCAGTTAGAGTATGAATGCAGAGRAGTGGATATTTGCACTTTAGTGCGTGAAGACAGTGTGGTTTCCCTAAATAAATATTGCACCTGACATTGCTTACCATGCAATMGGTGATCTTTAAGGTTATTTTGGCCTTTTGGAGGATTTTTCACAAATGAAGCATGAACCTCAGTCTTGATAAAAATTGAAACAAAACTACCAGAGATTATTTCACCCTTGAGTAGCAATCAGGTGAGGAGTTTGCTGAATGTGAGGTTGAAACATTGAGAAGATATAAGCCAAGACCAAAAGGGCCTTTTTTTTGTTACAGCTGATAAAAGGTTAATCAAAAAAGAGGTAKTCTTAGTAGTTCTCACGTGTGAGTACACAGATCAGAACTACTGGAGTGCAGAATGCTCTGGACAGTCCTGTTTGAAAGACTTTCTTACCCTGCAAAACATAATCCTGGTACCCCTGGATGTTAAGAGATGCTGAGAAATGAGCCCAGGTTTGCTYTCTTGACTTTGTGTCATCGACTTAGAGGGCTTTTCTAAGTAGATCAGTCTGCTTTGCTGTCTTTGTAGCATGGCAAAACTTGCATGGAAATACCAGGGAGCCCTACAACTGGAGTCAGAGGAACAATTTTAGCAATAGTAACACCTTCATGTGCCTAATGACAATGCTAGGGTGTACTTCTAGATGTAAGCAGCTTTTGATCATGTTGCAGCTCAAAACAGGTAAACAATATACCCTGTATATTTACTGTAAGAAAGAAGATCAACTGATAGAAGATTGACCATGATTGATAGTCATGGAGCCTATTGTCATTTGCCTCAGGTAGAAATATCTGTCTGTTAACCTGTGGGGAATATATTACTTCAACATCTGAAGCACCACCTGGCTGAAGTTGATGTGTCAGTGCTCTTTTGGAACAGTATCTGGTAGGGACAYACGATGTTCTGGTAGTCTGATAAGAAAGGCGTTACAAGAAAGGCRGGCTGGTATCGGCTGCAAAGACTCCTCTATGACATCCCTCCAGGCTTCTTTCGGAGTCTTTTGGAATAGTTAGTATTGGACAGGAAGGAGGCATTCCTGGAATGARTGGTTCCCAAAATTTCTGTGACTGCGTGATTCCTTCTCTTTAGAGGCCACATTGAGTGTTCTTTCTAGTCTGTGTCCGCAGTAGGTAACGTGTYAAAGGGAAGGAAAAACCATAGTGGTGCTCCTTGAAAGCTGYTATGTCCTRTTGCAGTTTTTATCTGTCCGCAGTRTATATGCAGCTGTTTGAAAGACGACTGCTGTATAGCCACTCCTGTGCAGGAAAAGGCTGTTTATACCTGATCTAACCCTTCCATATAAGGCGCTACAGATAGGCAGAGGTCAGTGCTGTGTTTGCTTCTCCTTGCAGTGAAAAAATAAATGGGTCATAATTCCGGTTCCCTCAGACAATTGCAAAACATTGCCTAATAATAAGAAATTAGTAGAATCACCTCAAGGATCAAGAGCCAAGAGTACGCAGCTGACACCCACTCCATCTCCTTCTCATTTCCCTAGGAGACCAGGAATATCTTCGTTGTTTCAAGTGAATTTCTTATGCTTGCAGGTGTCAATTTGAGATTCATTAAATTAAAGGGAGCTTTGCTCCTGAATTCCTCCTGTGTCACCAGCATCCCTTTCTTCTAAGTTGGATTTCATTCTTCCAAATGAACAGAGAGTTTTGCACATTAAGTGTCTTGCGTCTTCATCATAAAGAAGTGCTTGTAGTTATTTGGTATAAATTCATCAGCTGTTATTTACTGGACCTTACAAATGAGTGAAACTACATTCTGTTGCTGCATGTTTATTTGGATTATTTGCAGTACCTTCACACTTCTCGATAAAGTCTCTCTTCCAGTTTCAAAACAGACATGATTGCAGCAGGCTGGCTCAARTTGGTAAGAGGGATAAACGCGAGAMGGTCAGAGGAATGACATGCAGAAGCTCTGTTTAGTCAGTGGATGGCAGAGCTAATTCTTAAAGAAATTATTGTGCCGAGGAATTTTCTGTAGCCCCATCACAAACTGTAGTTATTCAGCTCATAGTGTTGGATGCATGGCTATTCATAGTGGAATTTGACAAACGTACATTTTAGTGGTTCTTTTGAAATAATAAAAAAAMCCARTGATTGTGATGAGGCTGTGATAAGMTATGCCAACTTTCTGACTGGAAAACAGGAAGCTGTGTTATGAATTGACTGGAGAAATAAAGAATTTCCTTTCTTCTTCACATCGTGAGCAAGTGCATCACCTTCATACAGGGCAGAGATACAATTCAAATCCATGTTTACTCCTATAGCAATCCYGAGTGCTTTGGAGTTCAGAAGTAGACCTGCTTTGACCACCGTGTCTCGGTTGTTTCTATGCTCATGATCCCAAGAGCAGAAAGATGCTTTAGGAGCTTTACCAGCCACTTCTGGCAGAAAATTAACCAAGACTGAACTCCTTGGTTGTGATTGGACCAATTCCAGTACTCAAGCTCATTCTTTAGTGCTTTTTGGGACAACTTTCCATTGCATCAGAATTTTTATTCCATACTGTTAATAGGTAGCCGTAGAGGCTCTTCTTGGTTTCAGTGACATTCCCAGTTTGTGTGGGTTTGTTGTTTGTGTCCCCCCCCCCCAAACCATGTGGCATTAAAGGTTTGCAATAGAACAGTAAGAACACTGAAATGTTTTGCATGATTTCAGGAGGTACAAAGCAGATAAAGCAAAGARTAAAGATAAGAAGAGACTTGGCCATATGGATCTTGTAGTGCCTTTGGGCTAGATAGTTTGACCACCTCAGTAGAGAGGCTACTAGCAGCTCTTCATCTTCTTTCACTTCATRTGGGAATGCCATCCCTACGGCCTCCTCTTTCACAACCCTGCAAGGGGCTGGGGCTCCCAGGCTGGCCCATGAATTCAGGGCGATGCTTTCACTGCAGTGGGTTGTTGCAGTGCTGCATGTCCAGGAGCAAACTGAGTGGAATGGGTGTAGTAATTGTCTTTTTGCTGTGTGGCAAATGTGACACGTTGGGTGAAAAGCAATAAGCTACCAAAGCCTCTCTGTTTTATTTGTTCCCCCTCCAAACCTGTTCTGKTTTTTTTTGGATATGCCTGTGATAGCTCATTCAGCAGCCCTCAGAAAACCTCGTATGTCTTGGACTGAGTGCTTTGCCAGGGAAAATTATAGCTGACAAAGGGCTGCAGTCCCATCATTCAGCATGATSGAAGGGTGAGCATGGGAGGGGTTTGCTTGCGCTCTGTTTTTTTAGAAGGTGGCAGGGAAGAATTACAGTGTCTGTGCTCCTGGTGTGGTGGCGAATATGACTTTGTAAGGGTTTGACGGRCAGTGCAAAGGATAAGGTCTTGCAGGATGGAAAACAATTCTCCCTCATTTAGGAGGGGAAACCTCTTCTTCCTTCCCCCAGGGTAGGGAAATCTGTCTTTCCCTCTTTCYTTTTAAGAAATGATCCCTCTTCCGTGTGCTTAGGCTTATTGCTGAGGCATCCCATTAAGAGAGTCACCACACCTTCCTGTTACTTCCTGGTGTGCTATCAATACTTCATTGCTCCCACCTTTCCTGCCTCAAATCAGGTCCCAGAAACTACCACCACCCTCCCGCCCACAAAGKTTTTTAGCACCCAGATGACACGCATACTGATTCCCTGTGCCGAGGCTGAAGGTAGCTATTCAGAGGTGCACTGTGTTGTGCCAGAGGATCGATGCCTGCTCATCCAACTCTCTACCATATGCCACCCTAGGGAACGTGTGTTAGCAGGGCAAGCCACTCGAGGAAGAACCAGAAGTGAGAACGTAAGGAATGGCAGCTAAACAGAAATGGGTAAGCAAAGCTGTTTTACAARCAATGAAACATTGTTCCTAGAGAAGCCTTTTGGTGAGGCAGGTGAGAAAKAGTGGGTAATGCTGTGCCTGGCAGCAGCAGTGTGATGGGAGAGTGAGGGGCTTGAGGTTGCCATTGAAAGAAAGAGCAATGGGAAGGTAGAAACAATTAAAAAACAAACCAACGAGGTTTTGTAGAAGATACAGAAGTCTCAGAAAGAGGTCAGCAAGGGGAGAGAAGGTAAATAATGAAAAGAAGATGCRAAAGAAAAGTTAGATTGCTGAAGAAGATGCGATATAGTTACAAAGACCTGTGGGATGGCATTCAGCAGCAAATCTGAAGATACAAAAGCTACTTGACTCATTATACGGCACAGGAAGCATGTCATGATATCACGTGAGCTTGTAACACGTCAAGAGCCTGCTTGTTGGTGCCTGGGTGCATGGTATAAGCTAGAGGACTTAGTGGCGGTGCAGCCCACTCTGATATCTGTGCTTCTGTTACTAAGTGGAGAGTATTGGGTACACTTTCTACAGAGGATCTTTGGGTCTGCTTTCATTTCTAAGGAATCCAGTTTGTGCGTACCAAGGCTGCTCCACAACACAAACCAACCAATGGTACGTGGGAATGGGGATATTCTAAAAGGACAGCCCCAGCTTTAAACAAGCACACTAATGTAAGCATGTGCAAAGGAAAGATCTTTCGTGGACCAGCGTATCACTRTCTTGGAAGTTATACCCTAAATGCTCATTCCACCAAGATTAGTTAATTTATTCTGTGATAAGGTTGTAAATGAGCAGCTGGTGGGCTCCTCTTAGGTTCTAGAGATACAGTTATTCACCTTCCTTTCTTCTGTGATGCATACAAAAAGGCAGGAGAGGGGTCCGTGTAAGGGGCTGAACTGGATCTTTCCTAAAAAATACTGCATTAAATTATTGGCATTTGATAGGATAGAAGTAGAAACCTGTTTATCTATTGTATTTCAATTCTGTAGTCAAATAGAGCAAAGGTAGGTGACTTGTTACTTYACCACAGTGCATTTTGTAACCCTGTAATAGAGTTTGGCTAATTTCTTGTAGAGCAGTGGAAGGAGCAGGTTTTATCGTATTGTCAATTCCTGCCTGCTGAAATTTGCATCTCCATTTCACAGGTGTTATTAGAAAATACAAWGAAATAAAAAAGCCTGAATTGCACYTCAAGCTTCAGTTTGGTTCCTTTGGTCAAATAGCAAAATGAGGCAGTCATTTCATCATGAAGTGGGAAGTCTGACTAAATAAGTCACWAATTTGAGCAAATGTCAGTTGGAGAAGTGCTTCCTGTGTATTAAATGAGTTTTAGAAGAGAAGATTTTCAGCAGTCTGAAAACCACACCTACTTGGTTCTGCATTGTAAAGTATTGGTGGGACACCTTGTGAAAACTAGTTGACACATTGACAAATTTCCTTATTGGCAGCACCTAATTACCTAAGATATATTATTACTTACTATGTTTTTTCTTTCTTCTCCCCTGTATTATATCTGGTGAGTAAATACTTATCAATTAAAAGGAAGTGGGTGGAGTTAGGGCGGGGCAAGGGGTAGAAATTACATTATCATTGAGAGCATCTGTGGTGTCAGGCTTCAGAGGACAGCAGCCTTCTTCTAGAGATAGCTTTGGCTCTTAGAATATGTAATTTTTATTTGCCTCTGTCTCTTGAAGCTTGCTGGATTCTCCACTACAGATGAGCATATATTCTCAGAAAGGCAGCGGGTTGGCATTTTGAAGGAGCAAGCATGGAAGAAAATAGAGAGGGCTATGGCCTTGCAGAGGGCAAGATTTTGGCTATCTGGACGATTTTGTTTGTGGTGTTAGTTTTGTTGCCTTCGATGTTTAGAGTGTCATTGGGGATTTCTCATTTCTATGTGAAAATTGTAATAAAAATGTTAGAGGTAAGTTGAGAATTGGGTTAAAAAGGTATGTGTTTAGTACAGGACACGTTTAATAAAAAAATAAAAATCTGTACATTTGAGATAGATGACATAAAAGTCAGCAGAAAGAATTCCATTAACTTGGATATGTTGTTTGCAGCTTTAGCTTACATGATAGTTCTTTTGAATGGTGTCTAGTTATGTGGGTTATAATCTGGTATCAGTTTTRGGTTTTCTTGGGTTAAAGTAGATTCCATGATATATTGCTTCTAGTTCAAGCTGGTTAGAATRCTTCACGCTATACTCATGACAAATCAAATATAAATAAAGAGATGTATTAGTTTATGGGAGTTGGTAAGTAACAAGAACATGTATTTTAGATGTACATAAGTTTCAATRGTTTTATTTGGATTATTTTAATTATATGGTATTAATGAGTACTGTTCTAGGTAAGAATACTGGCTGTATGTGTTTGCTTCTTCCAGTTATAAATCTGGGGGATCCAGCAGTCACACGTTCTGCTGTACGAGACTTTAGGAATCCATGCAACCCTCTAAAAGTGTAATTTTTCTAGAGATGAACAGCTCATGGCTAAGATCCTGATTCTGCTGATATCAGTAACAGTTTTCTGGGGCTTTTAATAAGCCAGAATTGCATTTAATTTTTCAAGTCTGAGTTTTCATATCTATCAGTGGCCAAAAGTAGTTGTTGTGAATTCATCATTGAACAGTGAAGCATTTCCATTTTCCAGTAGATTAACTTTGTCTTTCTGGCAAAAACCTGTTTTTCATGAATATACTTTCTACTCGTGGCAGAAAACTTATTACTAGTATTGTTACTATTAAGCTGTTAGAGCCTTCTGTTTGTGCAGTAGAACATGTCTGTAACAACATGATGCAGTTAATATCATGACTGTCTTACTTGACAATTCTGTCTTATTTCTGTCTTACAATTCTTCTGTCTTTTTTTTTTTTTTAATACAGATTAAGAGCTCTGGGGCAGGGACTGTCTGACTGTCTTTAGCTGTATGAACATCATTTAGCATAGTGTACATGACTGCAAACTTTAGGGGTTACTTATTTTTTTCAGACACTGATGTCAATGGGAAACGACTGCCTGCAGTGGATAGATGTAGTATTGGCTTTTATATGTGATACTTTTTTTTTATCAGCCAGTGGTATGCTAATTAAATTATCGGTACCCTGAGTAAGAGGCTTGTGGCATTTGGAATTGATTTCATCAGGCTCTCTCATATCAAACACAAACCTGTGCAGGTCTTTGGACAAATTTGCTGCTGCAGTTGGCAGACAAAATAATTTCTTTTTTTTTTTTCCCCCCCTGTGTATTTCCCAACTTTGAAGGACATTTGACCCACTCAGTGGGTGCTTTATATAGGAAGGCACTTCTCTTTAGAAAAGCACGTTAAATGTTTTTCTTTCCGCAGTTTTTGTAACAGGTTATGAGCATGATAATTTTGTGTTCACAATGTGGAGGATTAATTTATCAAAAAAGGTTAATTGTTACGTGATCAGATATGGCTTTTTATGTCTAATTCCCCATTGCCACAGCAGCTAATAACAGGAAGAGCACAGCTCCGTGTACTGCAGTTCAGGCTGGCTTGTTTTGTTCTTCAGTTGAAAGTTGTTCCCTAACTGTCCTGTGGGCAAAAAAGGAGTTTCTTCTGTTTTCATCTTATGATTAATTTCAGCTGTTTTCTTTGAAGTATTGTTCAAATGCTTCTCACGGTGCCTATGAGTAACTAAGAGCTATCTTGGTGGGAAATGGGAGGGAGAGAGGATGGAGGGAATGTTAGGTCGCCTTTGTTTGTGCTGTAGCCCACTTGGCTCTTCGGAAGTAAGGGTAGGGCTGGGAAATGCTGGGTTAAAGCTTGTGCATACAATTGCAGGGCCTGTTCTTGGAGTCCTGGGGCTCATTCACTGGAACATGGATGAAATTGCTGCTTGGGATACAGTTAGCTTTAAAGCAGGCTTATATGCGCCCTTTGTCAAGAAATGAACGACTTGAMGTTGATAGCCTAGTGAAGTGTCGACTTGTTTCTAGCTGTGATRACGTTATCTACCTGAGATCTTGCTAACAGGGTAATGCACAAAGACCATCCTTGGTTCCTGTTGTTAGCCTGAATGGTGAAATAGGATGCCTTACCGGATAGTACACTGAAGATGCTAAGAGCAGATGCTTAGTCATGTATTAGCACACTACTGACTATATTGCAGGGATATCAGTGCTCTGGGAAGTACCAAGCAACTGGTTGATGTTTCACCGAAAATCCAACCTTGAGCACTATGACTGGATGTGTTGTGTTTGATTGAGACTGTTATGTAGACCAGCAAAATTAATGGAAAACTTCTCACCTGAGAACACTTGATATTTGATTCTTACAGCTGTAAAAGACTATGCAAATTGGGAGGCAGAGGGAAAACATGGTTTATTTTCCTCTATGTTTTGTCAATTTGAGAAAAATAAGAGACTGAAATCAAGGACTTTAAAGTCAAAAGGTATTTTTTTTCAAAGAAAACATATCTGTAGCCCTTACTGAATTTACTGGGAGCTCTGGGTGTTTTAGGATAAAGGCCAAGTTTGCAGATCTATTACTAAGCAATGAATAATGGTGGCATATGATGAGATAAGTAATTTTGATCTCCTGACTTCACCAAAGTGTTTTAGCAGTGTGAACAGTGACTGGAACAAATGGGCAAGACAYAATCTATGTATGGAAAGAATTCATACCCTTGGCTGCTTCTCCATCAAGGAATCTAGATACTTGTTTTTTAGAAACAAAACAAACCAAATCTTTTTACAAAAGCAAGATTCAAGGTTTGAAAATTTGGGGGGTKATTGTTTTTGTTTGTGGGTTTTTTGGTTTTGTGTTTTGGTGGTTTGTGTTGTTTTTTTTTTTTTTGAGGGCATATGAATAGTATAATAGTAAAAGATCTTCAAGACAGTAATTTCTCAATTGCATAATTGTTAGCCCAYAATTACTATTATTACCATTCATTCATCCTTAAAATATTTCTGGAAATGATAAAGATAAATTTCGTTTGGTTTCCAATAGGGTTATTATTTCCTATATGCTTGTAAGCTTTCATTTGTGATATAACGTGTTTTCTCTAAGCTTTGTATTTGCTTGTCTGTAATGGGGTTTGGTGGAAATGACGATACTAGCAAAGCTGTGCTAGGGACATTATTCCAGCTCTCTAGTGTTGCAGCTGCAAAAGAAAATGCGTTTGCTAGAATGAAATCTACACCACGCTCTTGTAGTCCTGTGGAGAGTCAAATAAACGTGTTAAACAGCTGTAGCTCCATTTGCCAAGAATCTTCTGGAATTTTGAGATCTGAGCTTTTGTATGAAATCRGAGTATTGTTGTTTCTTGAGAAATACTCACACGTATGAAAGACATCAGCCAGCTAATAATTGTAGATATTCTTTGAATTGATAGCTCACTTGTACATTGAGGTAGCTAATATGCTGTAAACTCCCACTGATGTACRGGCAGATGTTGTAGACACTTAAGCTAGTGGAAGAAGCTCACTGCTGTGCTTTCAAATACATGGTAATCCTGAGCTAGCCACTGYATCAAAAAACAAAGAAATTATACTTGTGCTTTTATCCCAAACATTTGTTTGGGACCCTTCTCAACCTATTTCATCTGCCCTCACTAGAGCAGCCAGGAGACTTGTGAGTGCTYTTCACCGTCCGATTGTGGACAATCACTGCTTGCACATCCTCTCAGACCTGCTATGTAATACGCAGATCATTTGATCTGGGTTCTTGTTTGGGACATGAAAGGGGAAATGAGGCCGGACAGAAAGGACTGTTGGATGAAAAGGTCATAARTGCTTGATCTTAGATGGTGATTTTAGCTTGCGCTAAATACCTACTGACCTTCTTTTTGTAATTATATTGGTAGACTTTACATGGAGTAATTGCCCCAAGGCCTTTGTCGCACATGAGAACGAAGCCAAGAGGATTGAAAAAAGCCAGTGTAATGAGTGATTAGAAAAAAGCTTTTGTGAGAACATGGGAGAAGAGGTAGTAAAATAYGGGAACGTAGAGGAAGAGAGGCAAAACCAAATTATTACACAGTACGGAAAAATGGAGTACTGAACAACACACCAAATTGTACTTAAAAGAAAAAAGGGAGGAAAAACTRCAAGAAGAGAGATTTTTAAAAAATGAGCATTCCATATTGCATAGCTTTTCATGCCATGTACTATGAAGAAAGTAATTAATATAATGAAGTATTAGGCACACTTATTTTGTTCAGAATGTAATCATAGGAAGCCTCAAACAAATGGGCTGTTGGAATTAAGCTGTCAAGTCTTCAGTATTCCAGCTGGGATCATCTGCTGGATGTTTGGACGCCTTGTGTCCTCATCACTTCAGAAATGAGAGGGAGGAAAGCACAGCACCTGAGTTCTCATTTGGTCAGCAAACTTAGGAATGAAGTTGCTCCATTTAACACTTAAATTCTGTTAGTTGCAACATCTGTGTTTTTGTAAGGTATTTAAAACATCCTTTCATTATTGTTTTGCAACAAAGACCAGCATGACAGCTCTGTCTCAATACTGTGCAAAACAAAGGCAATCACAAAGCCTTATTTCATAGTTTAAAAACAAATTAAACTTACAGAYGCTGCCAAATGCAGAACAGCATAGAAACTACTCTGCTGGGTCAGTCCAGAGTTTGACCCAGACAGATAGCCTGGCTTTGACAGGCGTCAACTCAATCGCTTGATTAAAAGCCTAAGAGCTGGGTGATTGTACGGCCGTATTGCCAGGAATACCCTCTCAGCTGCTTGTTGCTTCAGCCTCCCATGCTGATTCATGAGTTAGGAGAGTTTTGTGTCCCATGATGGTTTTCATCCATGTTTTTATGTAACTGCTCCCATTTCAGATGACCTCTGGCAATATGTCCTGGACAATAAACTCCACAATGTCACTGTGTTTTGTGGAAATATGTTGCCTTTTGCTTGCTCGTACACTTTGCCCAACACTTTCATATGATGCTCCCCAGTTCTTGTATTAGAAGAGAAAAACTGATAACCGTTCCTTTTGCACCCGCTCTGTGCCAGCCCAGACTTTGTAGRCCTCTGTCATACCCTGTCTCAGCCAGCTCTTTTCTAAGCTAACAAGCCCTGTGTAACCATTCACCTATTGAAAGCTCTTCCTCATCTGCCTTGTCCTCTGCCTTTGTAGCCTTGACAGACTATTTAATTACAGACTGTCACTTTTGTCCCCCTGTTTCTCTGTGCTATGAGGCAGGACTTTATACTTTACTAGTAAACTTTTTAAATTTTTGTTGGTTTTGACTTGTCTTGCTCATTTGAATTAGTTAACATATTTTTGTGAGTCAGCTTGGTCAGTCATTATCACCCTTCTTCTACCTGGGATTTAAAAGCCAACCTCCTTGAGATATTCCAAATCCTTCAGGGCGGTATGAGCAAGCTCACTTCTGGCAGTGCTTGCCAACTGGCAGGTGCCTGTTCATGTAGGAGGACCGTGATGGGCAAGATAAGGGTGGTGGACAGGTAGACAGGAGACAGGGAAGCAGGGAGTAAGGCAAAGGACTATTTGCCAAGCTAGATGATTTTTATTTTTTCCTCCCTCGTGTCATACAACTATCCTAAAGGATATTGGGGAACGGGTGAGGACTAGCAGTACGTTATAAAGAGGTTAAGTTTGCCACATGTCTGCCTTTACTTTCTTCTGCAACGTTCCTGTGCCGTATGTTCTTTCATTTCTCAGTGTGTGGGCTGCTGTTTCCATGACATCCCGTGGCTCCCCAATTCTGAATGGCTCTCCATGTGTTGCAAAAGATTGAGACAGATGATGTACCAGTTTACCTTTCCTAGGGAATAGTTGGAAAGCATAGACAAGGTGAAGGTCTGGGTTTTTTTGTTTGGTTGGTTTTTTTTAATGGTGTTATAACTGATGGTTTGCATGGAGTTTAAAATATCACATCACTGCCTATTCTGCTTTCTCTTTTTTCTTTTATTTTAAGATGGCTGGTAAAAAAAAGGTCAACTAAGGGTAACTAAAATATCTTAACTATGCCGTGATAAAGTGTCCCTTTTTTGTTATTGACTTAAACTTCAATAGCTACAGAAAGAGCTGGTAGAGAGCACGCAAAACTTAAGGATGATAAAAAGCTAGTCGATATTGTTGGCACATGCAACATGTTGTAACGTGGTGAAGACTGTTTGAGATCAAGCTTCATGGTGACTCAAATGGCTGCACGTGTCAGTAAGAGGAAAACAAACTGTTTAGCAAGAGTTTATCCTGAAGCAGAAGGATGTATCCTTATCTGTTGTAGGTAGGAAGCCTTAGTAGCAGGTGAGGACATAAGTTGAGTGGGTCATTGATTCCTTAATAATGAGCAGAGCCTACATGCAAGCATCCTGTGTCCTTTGTTAGGGCAKATATCTTGATACGGGAAGACCTAGTACTCAGGAGAGCTACTATTTTTATGTCTATATATGTATGATGAAAACATTCAAAACGATGAAAACTTCAAAAATTAGGCATATTGGTATATTTGATTTTGCTAATGGAGGAGTTTTATGCTGCTCTGCACAGGGAGGAGAAACTTGGTTTAGCTCAAAAAGGTAAAGACAGGGAAGGGTGAAAGCTCATTACCAAAACTACTACTTCAGAAGCACTATGGATACAAAATGGTCCCTCCTCTGTTTTCTGTTAACAGAAACTGCATGAATGCTCTAAAACTGTGGTAATCTCTTTTATTCTTTAAAATCCATTTTTAGATCTATTTTTCCAGCATGTCTCTAATGTCAGTGGTAGTATTTTGCATCATTCTGTTGCCTGAAGCTAACTGGGAAAGAGTTCTGGACCCATGGACCTCATAGAGTCTCTTAGGTAGCTCAGTAATTTGTGGGGTCCCAGGAAAAACACAGCTGCCTGTGTCCTGAAAAGAAGTTTGAGCCAAACAATTTTTCCTGAAAATGGCAAAAGGTAATCTATGTAACAAATGAAACAGGAGGCGTGCAGGACAGCCTTCAGGCTGAACTTGAAAAATAAAAATCTAAGACCTGGCTCCAATAAGAGAGGCTCGCACAATTCACCTAAGGTAATTACAGAATGCCTGGAAATGATGAAATTAAAACCATCAACATCTACTTTTCTTGTTTTGGGAACAGTGGGCCACCCTGCAGATTGAGGAGGGAGTAAAAAAGCAGAAGGCGCTGGCACTTGAAAATTTAATCTCCACTGGTAAGATCTCTGAATGAAGGTGACACAGCACTATTTGTCTTGTAAAAAGGCAACTATTTTAATATCTCACCTAGAAAAGAGTAAACAGAAACATAAATTGCATCTGATGTTGAGTAAGAAAAACGGACTGRCCAAAATGGAGTTTGATGGGCAAATAACTGCTGAAATTACAAACCTACAAAAGAGACCTTAAGTATGTTATAAGCAAGATAATCTGTGAATGACTGAGTCTTCTGAATAAAAGGTGTTMGAGTCTAGTGTGGGTATAGAAAGACATTGATGGCAAGCATTTGGGAAGCTGTCCCCATTTTCATGAGTATTTTGTACTTTCTGACTCCATCAGCTCTCTCTTTACAAGATTAGGAGGAATGAGTATTCTTTGCCCTGATATTGCTCTGTATGGATTCTCTTGCTTCTTGTAACTCCTAGCATGCAAAAAGCCAGGGTTTCTCAAGTAAAGGAGCTACACCATCCCACAGATCACGGTTACAATTTGCCCTCTTCACTAGGCGTGGGGATAAAATCTGAGTAAATTTTTTTTTTGTCTTCCCAACTATTTTTCCTTTCTTCTTTGACCAAAGGGGACTGGGTTAAGTTCTCATAATAATCCTTTTACTTGTAGCGCTGTTTTTAGTCATTAGTCACGTAGGCTGCTTGGTTTGTCAGCTAATGAATTTCAGGTCTGATGATTTCCTGGACATTGAAGGTTTGACTGAAGTGCAGCTGGAGGAAAGTTTTGTGATTCTGATCAGGGGGTAGTATGTTGATTAAGATAAAATAAATGTATTTTGAATAATGCATATTTAATGTCATCCAATACCCGCACCCGCCCTCCCCCCAAAAAAAGGTKGTTGGTGGTGGGGCAAACAAGAAAGCCAAGTGTTAGCAGGTATGAATCAGTACAATTTTAGTCACTGTAACCAGCCAGAAAATAATCTGGTCTCAGAGTGACCTCAGCAAACATCACAGACTTGCTGTTTGGCCATCCTATGAGGCGTAATTTTACAGATATGGAGTGTGAATGTGTTGTCATTCTTCCTGCACAATGCTTCCGTGTTACACTATGTACATCTCAGGGGCAAAATCTAGACACTTTGAAGTTTCTTGGTAGTGAGGCAACTCTTAAAGRAGAAGGGATGGGGGAAGAGAAAAGGCTCTGAGAAAAAATACCAGAGGAAGGTGTTTGTTACAGCTGGGAAAAAGTAAAAACTAATCAAYAGCTGCAAGAGAGCAACTATACAAACACTGCCTGAATTTGAGTCAAGGCACCAGGAGGGATCTGCAATCTTGGCAGTGCACTGTTGACATTTCTAGGTGTGTGTACATATGTTGATTGGTAATTGATAATGAAGTAGGTGTTGTGCTCAAGGTTTTATTTGCAGCTTGCTCTGAATGCTTTCCTCCTTTCTTCAACAATTTAGTGGTGTTATATGGCATAGGATTAGAGAAGTAACGGTGGAACTAAATGCCAGTATGTAAATGAGGCATAACAATGCAATTATGGTGCTTGGAGTAGGAGGAGAGCTATTTCTAAAAAGCATGTGTATTTTACTCTTTTTGGAATCTGTATTGTCCATTCCACTGTGTGGAAGAAAGTCTCATTTCCTCATGCAGGGATCATCCAGAGAGAGGAAACCTCCATGGAAGAGGAGATCGCTGGCCAGCGCCGAGGACGCTTCAACCTTGCTGATGTTATGTACTTCTCCAAGAAGGGGTGTGAGGCAGTTGCCGAAGACGAAGTCACYCGACGGTTCTCCTCTGAGGAGCTGGTGTCCTGGAATCTCCTCAGCAGAACCAATGCCAACTTGCACCATGTCAGCTGGCAACTGACCATTGTGTGGGTCACTGGGATCCTAATGCGGTATTGTCTCCTGATGCCTTTTCGGTGAGCCAGGTGTAATTTGCTGGGATCTGTTTTTCATGTTACTTCTTACAAAAGATGGGAAATAATATGCTATTGACTAGTGCAGAAAGGAGAACCTGGCATGACTTTGTTTTCCAACATGCCATYGAAACTCAAATATTCCTAAAAGAAAAAAAAAAAGAAAAAAAAGGTGCTGAAGATGTACATTTCTCATGTTCCGTATGTTTTATTAGTAATTAATTTGTTTTTTAAATCCAGCAAAACTTTCAGAAATGATCTGGAGATTTTGTTATGTCAAGTAACAACAGTTTCAACTGAAAGGATCAGGTTCTACTTGTCTAAGAGACAGGGAGACTGCTGAACACTTGGGATTTGAAGCAAAGCCAATGCTCAGGGAGCACAGGGCTGGATAGAAAAAAGAGACATCCACTTGGAATGTATTAAATTTTCAGACTTTTAAAATTTTCTTTTAAGCAAAACCAGCCTTTATCATATTAACCAGTTAGATATTCATGGGTTCTTGTAAAGAGCAGGAACTTTTAAAATTTCTTATTCCTTTGATGGGAGGACAGTATATTTAAGACATAGCTGCAGTGCATAGAAGTATTTCATACCAGTCAATCACATAGCAGAGCTTGTGTGCCTGTGTGTAAACTTAGATATGCAGCTTCAGAAGACAACATTTATGTAGAAATGGCTTCCRTATTGGTTTTGCTCAGCCATTAGTAACCAATGACGTTTAACTTTCATGATTATATAGTAGCTTAATGCTTGGGGTGGAAATTTGTACTGAAATTTCTGCGTAGGTTTGTAAAAATGAAATGATGAGTCCCTTTTGGCACTGAGAAATCTCACTGCATTAAAGAACACTAGCCACTACTCGCCATCCTCTTTGAACACAATGGCTTCTTTACCATGTGATAGCTTCAGATCAGGGAGTGGTGCTGTTTGGAAGATAGGCTCCAGGCAGCGCGACGTTTTGCACTTGGTGCAGGATTAATTGAGTGAAAACATGTGCTTATATTATCCTGTTGGCCTTAACTGGTTTGTATTGCTAGCTAGATGCTATTAATGTTGGAGTGAAGCATTGTAAAATGGATCAAAGGGTTACATAAAACATTTTCTTGCTTGCTCTTCCAGTTTTGCTTCTTACCATTTAATTAAGATTGTTTTACTTTGTAGCGTCTGCTTGGCTGTTTTCAGCATCCTCTTGCTGGTCTTGGCCACTACGGTAGTAGGACAGTTTCCAAATGGCAGGTAGGTGTTTGCTGAGGGCTCTTCCCATTTCTTTTTTATTTCTTTAAGGATTTGAATTAGTGTGGTGGAATATAAATCTACTTGAGTCCAGAGGATTAACGTGGACTATCGTGGGGTGACTTTTCTCTCCTGTAAACTCAGAGAGCACTATGAGAGAGAGTATGGCAGTGGCATCTGAAAGTGAACATGCAATATAAGCCAGGTGGATACTGCTGGAAGCGTGTCTTAGAGTGGAAAATAGAGTATGCTCTACTTGAGTCATAATAGGGCAAGTAAATCATCTGTTCTGAGCAATTCTGTATTAATACTGTGAGGTTGTTATGTCCTGTCTGTGCAAAAACTCAAATGTGATTCACCAGCTAAATATTTTTATATTAAATTAATGTTAGTGAATGAGTCAATAGCAGTTGCTTCCAGAGAATAATCTATAAAACAAAACCCTGACTATTACCTTCTCTGCTTTGAATCTGGTGGATTTAGAATAGATTACAGTAGAAGAATGGAACAAGAATATCTTTGATACCTGATAAGCTCCTCCTGCGTGGCATTGTTAGTGCAATGAATCCTCTTAGTACGGTCTTTGTAATAACAGGTATTTGGAATAATTTGGAAAGTTTACATTACATTGTTCTATGAGTGGCTACCTAGAACTGAAAATATATGTATGGCTTCATTTCTTTTAGAGTTAAATGCTGGCTGAGCAACCAGGTTCAGATGATGTGTGCCACATTAGGTGTCCGATGTCTGGGGGGTCTTGTTCACTTCCACAACAGGTGAGTGGTGCCACCCTGCTCTCCTTGGTTTGGTATTGATTTCTTACGGTACTCAATGTCTCAAGTTTCAGAGTGGGATTCTTATTCTGTTACTGCACAGATACTGGGATGGTGCAATTTGATCCAAGAAGCTGTTTGGATCATCTAGACTCTGTCAAGATGTTTGCATGCCCTACTGTGTTTTCTGTTGTGTATTGGCAGGGTATGCAAAGGTGAAGTAGTATTGTGTTCTTGGCTAAATATACACTTAGACATTTTTCTCAATATTTGCCGTGAACGCGTTATAATCACACGCAAGAACATCGCCATAAATGTTCAGCTGTTCTATTAGCCAATTTGTTTGGTAACTAATCCTTCACCCTCTCTTCTAAAGTAAGTTATGGATGGTATTTCAGTAAGTTTTTGTAATAGCTTGCTTAGTGGTGGAGCTTTATGTAGTGGAGGCTTCTGAAATATTTTTTTGTTTGTGCTTTAGAAAACAAGCAAAATCATGCTCTAGTCTTTTCTTTTAGAGTTTTAGTGTCCAAATACTCTTTGATATATGCCTCTATGAATGGTAATGTATGCAGCTAAGATGCCTACTCCAATGAAGTCCCGTATTCTCAGCTAAAAGGAAACTGGTTTTGGTGAAATGCCAAAACTACTGAAATGTGAAGGGACTCTTGAAAGTATGAGGAAAGATGATTTATCTGCTGTAACGTACTGCCAGAAGTTTTAACGTATATCATTGTAATATTAGTATTTTAAAACGTTTTGTATTCTTCTGCTTCCTATGGATCTGCAGATAAGCTGTGTGCCTGAAATGCTTGTGTCACTGAGAGTCTTGATTGTGGATGTGTGCTCCCTGGATGGGTCACCTGATGGGGCCTGTAGTC
The DNA here is from genome assembly GCA_030449065.1 of Oceanodroma leucorhoa. NCBI lineage: Eukaryota > Metazoa > Chordata > Aves > Procellariiformes > Oceanodroma > Oceanodroma leucorhoa. The sequence continues at coordinate 115,246 of JASVER010000030.1, forward strand.
TGGAGAATAAACACTAAGTAATTACTTTTATGGTTGTCATTGCAGGGAAAACAGACCGCAGCAAGGAGGCATCTGTGTAGCCAACCACACGTCTCCATTAGATGTTCTAATCCTGGCCAGTGATGGATGCTATTCCTTGGTATGATCAAGAGAGTCGGTAAATATTGGTAATGTTGAGATGCCCGTAGATGTAGTGTTGGGTAAGAGGATAAATTTACTGGTAGAAAGAGTGGGATTTGATAGCATCCAAACTCGCATTCAGGACTGCAAAATAATAGACACAGGCAGGCGTGTGCACACTTTTGACCAAGAGGATTGGTATCATTTGTGAATGAGCTTAGAAATTGATGCATCTGTGTTCAGAATTTTATCATTTGAGTGTGTGTTTGCATAGTAACCAGTTTCTTTTGGGCTTGCAGGTTGGCCAGGCACACGGAGGGCTTCTGGGACTTATTCAAAAGTCTTGCATGCAAACCACTCAGCAYGTTTTGTTTGAACGCTCAGAAATGAAAGACCGTCATCTGGTGAGGAAAAAGTAAGGTAGTGAGGTGTTTGCTTAATTGTCCCGTCAGGTCTAGTAATTGTGAGGTCCAAGAGCGAGCTGAGATTGTTCTCACCYTGCACCTCTCTTTGGTGGGCAACTGTAGGTTGTCATCAGCATAAGGTTTGGAACTGCTCCATCAATGAAGGTGCAGAGTGTCGCAATCATCTACTGAACTTTTGGTCGTTTGCCCTGTAACCTCTGGGAATTTCCACATTGCCACWATCGCCCTGCCTGCCACAGGCAGGAGCCCGTTCATTCAGTTTTGASGCTGATGATTCGGGATGTCAGGACAGAAATCTGAATTCTGTCAGCACTTCTGCTTCCCAGGTCATGCCTTGCCCTGGTACGTTTTTCATCAGCTCTGAGCATCGAAGTTGGTTATACTGCTGTGAGTACAGGATAAAGGGAGGCTGGTTGTAGGAGGGGGGAAAAAAAAMCCRAAAACCACCCCAAACCAGACAAACAAAAAAASCCCCGAGTTACCACCTAGCTGCTAGAAGCTGGAAGATCATCCTGGAGAAGAGTCTTAATATGTTTGCTTAATGCCTATACTGCTCTCCAGGCCTGCAGTATCGATTCCTGGCAGAGACAGCATGTTGGACTKTAAGGACATTGTGGCATAATTGCTGGAGGTAACTTAGAGATTTGATTTATATTCATGTTTTAAAGAAAGGYACAGCACTGAAGAAGCTTTCAGGGTCCAGTGCAGCTGGTATGYGAGGAATCCATTCCTTATCCTCGGCCTTGTCTCCACAACAGTTCCCTAGGCCTGTAACCTTAGATGTTAGTACATCGGGGGAGCTTGGTGTGCTGAYCCTGAGAGACACAGTACGGAGGGTGGAGCGGAGTGGAGACACCGCGGCCAGGCTCTGTGAGATAACGGGWRCATAACGGGGACTGAGAGACACCATGGTACCAAKAAGCTGCACATTCATTATCCYGARTCAGCGGTCTGTCACTTTTTTGACAAAATGCTGTCCTTTTGGYGAACWTTYCTTCATTACAATACATTRTAATACCAAAACACACCTCCATCCCAAAAGCTACCTGCCTCCGAGGTGCGACCCCGCCTCACTGAGCTTGCGCTCTGAATTTTTTCTGGTCTATACCTTTAAATCGAAGCGAGAAAGTTTTACACCAACCATAACAAAGGTATGTATGATTAGAGTCACTCAAGCTCCACCTGAAAGATAACAAATAATATAAAAATAGCGCGCGAAAGAGCGAATGTTAGGGAAGATACCATCGCCGTGTACTACTCTAACATCTGGGATCAGTTGACAGGCTGAATCCATCTTCCCCCCCATCGGGACGCCTTTGGGTAAGATTTGGACACTTAGTTATACCAAGTGCCTCCCCGGGAAACTTAGAAATCTCTATATAGAGTCGCTTTACATCTTTTAAAGCGTTTTTAGCTAAGTAGTTTGTACTTATACTTAGGCATTTGCACGTGCTTTATATGTAGTGATTTTTATCACCGGCAATCCAAAAGAACCTGTGTATCTGTTGCTTTAATAAACTGCACTGCTCATTAATCTAGTCGTGATAGTTCTCATTGAACRTGACTAAACCCTTCTGGTGTGGCCGTGGTAGTTCATGGAACRCGACTAGACTGAACAGGTGTATTACGTTATTTGTGTATCTGTGATCACGATAGTTCAGTGTGCTGAACGCGACCGGACTTATAACAAATCTCGGGCTACTTTAGCCTTTTCACGCTACAGGCATGCACAGGATTGACTGAGTATGGCAGTTCTTATATTCTCAGGTGTTCTGTTCTTAGTCATCCTAAATCTTCATCAAATAGGGTGCAACACAGCTAATATTAAGTAAGTGTCTATGACAGTTTGTCCTTAGAAAAATGGAGATGGTCCCCCCGTGCTGGATCATTCTCTCCTTTTTTTGATATCTGATGTTTTKTTTTTGTTCTTTAATGCAGACTGGAGAGGAACTGCATGTCTTGAGTCATAGGAAAGACAAGTGTCTCAGAAAAGAACAGATTTTGTATGTCAGTAATCTGCTTAGTGGTAATACATTTGTTTTTAAGTGATGCAGCAAATGTAGTAAAATAGTGGCCTGTCTCTGTTAAGAGATGTTAAGATGCAGAGAACCATTAGATACATATAAAACTGATGTTACAAACCTAGAAGGCATGAAAACTTGAAATATGGAATATACTTCAGTCAAAAGAGAAGTTTGACTGTCTTCATAGCCGGAACCTGTCAAAGATAAATGGGAAGTGATTTTTACATGCTTCAAGTACCACTGTTCTCTGGCTTCGTGTTAATTGGGTTAAAATGGTGAAATAAAACTGCMTACAGTTTTGTAGAAAACCTACTTTTGCAATTAGCAAGAGAGAACCTCTGAGATAAAGGCCTGAAACTAGCACACATCCTGGCTGAGGCTACTGACTGGCAAAGGGCAATTGGGCAAGGGCTTTTCTTGTCCTATCTAAGAGGTAATGGATGTTTAGATTCTTGGCCAAATACAAATATGAAGTATACACTGAAATTTTATTTTCTCTCCACAGAATTAGAGAACACATTGCAGATAAGGCCAAATTACCCATTTTAATTTTCCCGGAAGGTAGGAAACAACTGTATTGATTTTATTGCTTTTCTCACTTCTTGCCACTGAGTGCATTTTATTATACCCAGTCTTTACAAGCGAGGTGTTTGTTTTTAGTCTGTAGGATTAATTAGCTCTTGTGAGATATTAAAAGTCAGATTCTAGTATTTCACAACAGTTTTATGATAGTCTATTTGCTTTAGTGTATAGCATAATGGAAGAGAGAACAGGCTCTGGGATTATGTTTCAGAACTAAAGCTTACTTTCTCCTTCAGCAACATAGGTCTCCTTAAGACAGTTTAGGATTCATTTGCTGATACTTTTCTTAGAGTGGATTAAACTCTTCATCTGTATTAATTCTGGCCAGGTACCTGCATAAACAACACATCAGTAATGATGTTTAAGAAGGGAAGCTTTGAGGTAGGAGGGACCATCCATCCGGTAGCAATCAAGGTAATGTATCTGCAGTTTTCCAAACGTGGAAGAATTATTCGCAGAAGCTTCTCATGTCAGAGAAGCTGTTCATGTGTATACCTTAAAAAGGGGYTTGTTCTGTGTGGTTAAGGTACTGAATAAGCCCTGCAAACAGAATCTTTTCATGGTGCGCAATGTCTTGCAGTTCAGCRCAGTATGGGCAATGTTTCACTATCTTTACAACTGGTTAGGAGCAACCTGAAAAGCACAGTTGCAATTGCTACGCTGCGTGTTCAGTTCTGCCTGCTCTTTCTGTCCTCGGGCTCCTGGCTCTTGTGCGCTCTGGGGATAAAGGCACTTTTCTTGGCACTTCCGAGGCTTTCTGAGTAGCTTTAGCCGAGTCACCCTAGCTCTAGATATGTTAGTTACTTTTCCTGGAAATATAATGTTGTCTAGTCTTATGGAAATTGTTAACACTGGTGTGAGCATTTTCAAGGAAACTTTTGTAGTCAGCATATATGTAGATGACAAGTCTTTACATTTTGAGTAGATGTTATATATAACTATCTTGTTATAGTTGAGATGTGTTTCAACGTGTCTGTCACAGTTCGGGGTCCTGCATTGCTTGTAAAGGTTAACTGTTAGAAACTTGTAATAAATGTTGAAACGTGGAGCTTTACTCTGAGTTTACTGCTGCTTTTAGAAGGTGTGATTAGATTTGCCCCTGATTGAACAAGTTGAACTGTGACTTCGTGGCCAAAAAAGAGCAGCTTACATGATTTAAACTAAGGTAGCAGATCACGCCCTTTTGCTTATTCTTCTTGTCTTCTAGTATGACCCCCGCTTTGGAGATGCATTCTGGAACAGCACAAAGCATTCCATGATGACCTATATTTTTAATATGATGACCAGCTGGGCTATTGTCTGTAACGTGTGGTATCTGCCACCAATGGTCAAAGAGGTACTTATGCTTTTGGATGTTTTGAAAATGCTCGTAAAATGTTGTCTGGGAGGAAGCCAGCACGGTGTGTTGGCATTATGTTTGCAAATCTTTATTGACAACTTAATGGACGAGGGCCAGAAAGCAGCACTGCAGTCTTAAAAGTAAGTGAGCACAGATTTATGTGGGTTAGTTATCTTCAAGTAAAAACTACTCTTGCAGATATTCAGATGTTTCTGCACCATGCTCCCTATTGCTCCCAAACAGCTTCTTTACTTGAGTGCAGCTGCCTTGTGTTCCTCTGCTCCCAGAGGCTGGAAGAGACGTTAAAATGTGGTTTTATGCTGCAGGGGTCCTGCCCCTCAGCCTGGCACAAACCTCCCTTTTTTTACTCCAGAAGTGATATGTAGATTCAGGCCTTCTCTTCACTCCATCTTGGGGTGCTTCTGCCTTCTGTGTCCCTCCTCTACCTCCATCTGCACAGCTTCCTCCCACCTCCTTGTTTCTCAGCCCTGCAGAATATCCAGCTAATCCTTTGCCCCGCAGCTTTACCCCACAACTTGGCACAGCCTCTCAGCCCACTGCCCCCGGATACCGACCTGACGCTGACAAAGTTGTYAAGGCCTTTGCTCCAGCAATGCCCCAGTTTGGTACTGCCTAGGTCTTTGCTCAGCCCTAGCCTTGGCAGGGAAGCTGCTGTAATGCCTGTATCTTCAGTCCTCTGCACTTCGGGCAAATGGGCTCCTGTCAACTCAGAATAATTCGCTGAWCCTGAATGCACCAGGCCCCAACCCTGTTCAAGGCACCCCCTCTCCTCCGAGGGTGATCCTGKTGGTGTGTTCCCAGCTTCAGACTGATGCTGAAGTACTGGGAGCAGATGCATCCCCTGCTGTGGACAGACCTGGGACCTCACGCTGTGTGTCGTTTGAGATTGCCCCAGAAACCACAGAGCCTCCCGCTTAGTTCTCTTTGGCATCAAATGGTGGCAAACCAGGCGGCSTTCCCCAGGACCGGCTGGGACTGCCCTTGCAGGTCACGTTTGGCTTGTGGGCCTGGAATAAACCCAAGTGCCCGCTGTCGGACAAAAAGTGTCTCCTTAAGCGAGACATGGAGAAAATGTTTAAGTTGCAAAGCAAATCATTCATATATTTTTTTCAGGAAGAAGAAGATGCTGTTCACTTTGCCAACAGAGTTAAGGCTGTCATTGCTGCTCGGGGAGGAATGTCTGTGCTTCCTTGGTAAGAAGCAACACTTTTGAGGTTGGGTTTAAAGCATATTTAGGTGTTCTGTATTCTGAAACATTAGCCTGGAATCTTTAGAACTTCTTCCAGATTTGCTTTGCCTGGGCTGTAGTCCATCACCCTTACTGACTCTGAGTCAGAAAATATTGCTTTATTCCTTGAACAGTTCCACTAGAATAAATAGACTAATATAGTATAAAAAGAGATACAGGAGCTGACAGGTGGATCTAGCCAGCAGGTAGTATTTGGTGAAAATAAATTAAATGCTGGATTAAAGGAAAGGCATTGTTTGTGTTGTGTCGTAAGTCTTGGCAGTATAGATCATTTAGYATTGTATTGCAAAAGCCGACATTTAGGGTGAAAACTGCTTTGACTACATGTCTGAATATCRTAATGTTTTTCTGCCTTGACCTTGAAGTGAGCTCAAGGCTGTTTCTTTTCTGTATCTTTCAGGGATGGGGGACTGAAAAGGAAAAAGGTCAAAGAGTCTTTCAGGGAAGAACAACAGAAAAAATATTGCCAGATAATAATAGAAAATGGATCTGTGGGAAACGGAAATGTTTGTTAAATGGTATTTATTTTATCTCAATTTTCCATGACYTATCTCCACCAGAAAATGGGCTATTTTTTRTATTAAAACYGACATATTTCCCTTCTGTCCCTGTAAGATATTTTGCATATGACACAGAAGGGAAGCCATGAAGAGATAGTATTTTGTATGAAATAAGGATATCCTTTTATAAATAGGAAGATTTACAATATACTAGTAAAATTCTCCCCGATGTTGAGAAGAATCTGCAATAAAATTACTTAAGTTTATTAAAACACCATTTTCTAAATCTTTGTGTTACCCTGAAGATTTTCTTAACTCGGAATAAAACACCTCTGTACTCCTAGCCTCAATCAATGACTTGGACTAGCAGGTTTTTTGTGAGCCACAGTCACTGTCTTGCTGTAGAGACAGATCTCCTGATGTCAGAAGACATTAAGCAGTTCACCAAAATACRTTTTCCGAATTGCAAGTTGGCGAGGAAGTGTTGGATGTCAGAGGGAAAGAGGCAGTCGCTGACTTTCTCCTCCATGTCACAAGACCTGGGGTGGCAACGTAGGAAGTTTTCTAGGGTCCCACTGACAAACAGTGCCCAGGGCAGCGCGTCCCTGATGCCTGGGTGTGTGATGCTGGGATAAATTAGTCACAGCCAAGGACAATGTCGTAGAAAAATACATGGTATTTTTAAATTATATTGTGTCTTCTGATTTTGCTCTATCCCTTTCTGTGTCTGTTTATATGCATTACAGAAATTAAAGAAAACCTATGATGTGACCTCTGTTATCTTCTGTTGTAATTACTTCTGGATAGCCACCTGCTTCTTACCACTTGATGTGAAGGCTACTGATTTGCTCTCTGACAAGCCCACCCTCCAGAAATAAATAGAGCAAGTGCACTTAAGGAATCTGAGATGGAAATATTTCCATCATCTGTAGTATTTCTTTGTATAAAATATTTGCTCTCCAGAAGAATCTGGCTTCTTTAATGATCTGAACATCACTACTGAAGCACACACAAAGTGTTATTTTGCCCAAGTTGCTTTAAGACGGGTGAGTTGGTAAGGACAGTTAATAAGGTTTACGTGACAGCAGCCCGTTGACCGACGTCTCGGCAGAGATGGAGGACCTGTTGTGGTGAGCCCAAATTCCCCCTGCAGAAAGGCAGGTGCACAGATATAACCCTGCCCAGCCCTGGAGAGTCTAGAAAACTAATATTCAGGGAAGGGGCTAACAGAGGTGGTAACTGCCCTGAGGCTGCATGGCACAGAAGTAGCTCGGAACTGAGCTCTCCTCTTCTGTGGCCAGGCCTGGCTTATCATCCCTGGGTTTAGTTGCTACAGGTATGTGAATTCTCTTGGCGGATCAGTCAGTCCAAATTTTGGTGTCATAGGTAAGCAGTAGGAGAAACTGGCCTTTTAAAAAGCTATTAGCCACCCAGGTAGGGAGAGTGCTAGCAGTATGTCTACAGAGGAAAATTGCTTCGGGCTCTCCTATTGTGAAAGAGGTTTGCTTGCTCCTGACTGTACTAAGCTGTGCCTCCATGTCTGTTGAAGCTGTTGATTTAGTTTCCAAGTATAAAAACCTGAAGAAATGTGACAGACTGTCCTATAACTGGTAGATCTCCTCAGTGTGCCAGAGTTTAAAATTGGGAGTTTTTCCTTCTGTGTGACTGATGTCCGAGAGTCGCTAACAGAGACTGCAATTGTATGCAGGGGGTTCAGACAAGTGTTGGGAGCATCCTGCCCACCCTACTGTCTGCCTGCTTCCTGCTCAGAGGTAAAAGGGRAGGCAGAACAGGCAAAAAGAGGGGCCAGAGACAGGAAAAGATGGGGAGATTAAGAACTAYTGTTGGAGCAGAAATTTTCTCATTTGGGCTCTGTTTCTGTAAGACATTAGGAGATGATGTGCCTTTTTTCCTGTCCTACAACACTTCCCCAGCTCACCAAGAGGAGAAGAGCCCTTGAATGCGTGATCCTCATTATGGTTATGACTCCAAGACTGGTGAAAGTATAGCTCAGACCTCTGAATGTACGAGGATTACATGTTACTTGTTGAGCTGTGGGACGAGTGGTGGGGTTGTTTGTATTTTCTTTGTCATTTTTTGGCTGTCTTGACAAAAGAAGCTAAAAACTCTGTGAAGTAGGTACTTACATATAGAATAGGGAAATTTAAAGCAAATGATGAACCCAAGAACTTGTCAATGACAAGAGCGAAGTGTGCTTTGTTATCTGCTGGTAAAATGCCAGCCTGACTTGAAATAGAGACTACTTCATCTTGCCCTGCTTTAAAGAAATGTTTCTGGTTTTTGGTGGCAATTTCTTTGCCTACCTTCCATCTCCCCCTTTCCTTTCTCTTGATACTCTGTATTTCATTTGCATTTGTCAGCAGCGGCCTTGACAAATGCTTTTAACTGAAATTGTATACTGCCCTTAGAGTGCTGAGGTGGTGGAGGAACTGATTGTTTTCCAAAAGGACACCACAGATGAGTGTGTCTTCCTCCTCCAGCAGGAGGGCATGGTAACAGGAAAAAGAACACATTCTCATGATAACACGTGAGTGGGAAGCTGGTGAACTGCAGCTTATTGTTCACAGTCACTCCTCCTCTTTGCTTATCTTCCACTGGCTTTGCAGGAACCACGCTTCTAAACTGAGCATCTTTTTTACTCCATACCTTTGCAGGATCAAATGTAGCCTGGTCTCATGCTAATTTGTGCCAAGTGATAGGCTTAGATGGAAGAGAATGAATATTTCAGTGGATCAGGCACTCAAAAAACCCCCTCAAAAAACCCAACTTCAAAAAAAAATAATAATCTGTCAGTGTAAGTAATGTGTGGAGTTTTTTTATTTATTTATTTGCTAGCTGTGCAAGCTACATAGACAAGATGTATCACCATCTTGGAGAAGCCTGCAGCTCTGTCTTCCCTGAGGACAAACTTCCTCTATTTACCATTTAATGTATTTGCCCGTCAGCCCCTTGTCCAATGAGCCTTGCACTTTTAATTGACTGGGTGGCCTCTTCTCCAAATAAAATGAGGGCCTTCTGACACAGCTAATCAGTGTAGAGAAGAGCTACATTGTAAAACATAGCGTTGCTTTGTAACTTGGTGCTGCTGGCTAATACCTAGGTATGAAGCATCTTAAGTGATGTCAACTGTTGCTGTGGCACTGATGCGTCATGTTGATGAAACTGAAACAAACCAAAGTGGTCCTAGGTGTGTTTATCCCGAACTTCCGAGATGCCTAAGACAGTGGGCCATGAGTTAAAAATAAACCTATGTTGGAATGAGTGAAYAAAAGCAAGCCCTCTTGCTATGTGGGCGAGTCTGAGACAGAGAGTCAAAATAGCTGCTTATGGTAACTTTTGAAGACATCACTGCTGGATCAGCTGTGTGGATGGAAAACTGGATATATTTAATAAACACCGCCTTTGGGTCCTTAACACAACTCGGGCAGCRTGCCCAAGGTGCAGTGCAGAATCTTTGTACACAGATTCTGGGTCCTGGGGCGGTCCGGGACCTTAAGTCACTTAGGCGCTATCCTGCTTCTGCACGGGGCTGGAGCTGTGTCCCCTGTATTTAGAGTCCCGAAGCCTTGGATAAGTACGGGCAACTCTCAGAATTCCATAAAGGCTGGGTCACTGTGTCTAATGCACCTCTCCTTCCACAGGCAGGCTTCCAGCTGGAGCTTGAGAAGGAGCCCTCTGAAAGCATCTTTTTGGATGTTCTTATTACGAAGTTTTCCTTGGTTGGGAGTAGAACTTGTAAAGACGATTTATGCTTTGACCCCTTTAAACTAAATGTGCAGACTGAAATAACTTCAACATCTGGCTCATATTTCTGGGTTTTCATTTCTGGACTAGGAGGAGGTTATTTGGACATTACCGCTATTCATGTTTAAAGTATATTGTGCTGCTCTGCTACAAGGGTAAAGTACCCTGAAACAGGTTGTAAGTATGCAGCGTGAAAGCAGCGTAAGGTGAGTTTCTCTGTAAATGACTGTCATTGCCTTAATGTATTTAAGCCAGTTTTTTAGACAGGTACCCTAGATTTCCTGGGCCTCCAAGTACGTAGGTGACTGAAATACAAGATGGGACCAGAATTTTTGAGGTCTCTTCTTATATATGTAAATATACATATTTTTTTCTGTGTAGGTATATATATACACACATGCTTTGTGCGTATGTAAAGAGATGCCCGAATGCCTACTATTRGGAGCATAGCGTGGACATGAGAAACATGAGTCAATTATAACAGCAGAAACGTTACGGATTATTAGAAGACGTAGTGATAAGCAACTTAGTGACCTCTTGTACTCTGTGAGAACTGAATTGGAGTTTGCTAAAACATCTAATGATCTTTCACTGTAATTTACTGCATGTTAAGACTGATTGATGTAGCTGGAGTCCTTTATTCTCTTGACTCCAAATGTCTTTTTTCTACAGCTGAGTCTTATCTTTGGGAACGCCTGAAATGCTCTTCTCTCGCTGACTTCTGCTGACCCGCTCTAGGTTATTGGGAGACACCTCTTTTTCCTGACTCCCTGTTGTTTTAAGACGTGTTTCAGTAATTGTACAGCCATGTATTGTAAGAAACGTGCAAAGGATGCCATCTAGTGTCATCTAGTTAGTGGTAGCAAASTCTCCCTTGCGCAGCCGCCTCAACGTTTCATTTAATGCAGAGTTGCCCTAAATCCTGATGAACGAGCCAGTTATTTCTCCTACATTTCCAGGAAACCATGAAAACGTAGAAATAACTCTGCACACCCCAAACACCGGATCTTTGATTATCGGTCRTGGTGTACTACCCGCAAAGCTTGTGCTTGTTCTAAGTTTCAGCAGCCTGTGTCGTGTGGGGTTTCCCCAGGCCGTCTCTTCCCTGCGACGAACCAAAATCAGAAATACTTCTGTCCTTTAGTTGCTTCAAAATCGGGTATGGGTCTAACCCCTGAGCTTTTATTTGTATTTTAAAATTCAGTAGAGGCGGCGAGCCTGGRGTGTTCCTGAAGGCGGTACGACACTTGTGTTTGCTGTGATGAGCTTCTTCAGTACCTTGATGCTGTTTGCTCCTGATCTGGGACTGGGGACATTTTCAGAAGRAAACATGTTTTCAGGATAATAAGAGAGATGTTCTGAACTCGTTTGCCACCAGCACGCATTTCCTTGAGCTGTAGCGAGAACAGCGAGCAGTTAGTGCCGAATTCGATGACCCAGCATTTTACTCAAACTCTTCCTTGTGCAGCCTGCCCTGAACGAAAGCGAGGAAAGCAGCCGGGGCAGCTCTTCACCTGGTGTTTGTTTTTAGCCTCAAGGCACTCTGAGGACCATATTTTGGTTTTGTGTGCAGCGTGAKGCCCCATTTCAAGGAGGCCAATGGAGATGGGTCACAGGTGGGTTACGGATGGGACCGCTGGGTTTTCTAGCATCTCCGCGGGATTCGCTTTTGGCAAGGTTTGTGCTGAGGTGAAATACYCCTTGCTCAGGCTCTTTTGAGCACGTTTCCCAGCTGGGGTGCAGATTGTGGAGATGAGCCGTGAGGGGTTCACGGGTTCATTTGGTTTTGGAAAAGCAGRCTTAGAAGCTAGTGGACATACAGTAGAGACAGAGGCCTACCTGGCTCTTTGCTTTTTTATTGYTGTTGTACAGACAGGAAGGACCTTAGCTTTGTAGCCATTTCTCCTCTCCCCTCCTCCTCCTCCTGTATTTATTATTCTATTTAACGACGGCTCCTCAATTAGTGTACCRGACTCCTTTGTGAGCAGGGTTCATCGTGATCAATTGTCATCAAGGCTAGCGTTTAGTACATCCAATCAATGATGTTCTATATAATGGCCCTGGTATTGACTGATTTCTAATTTTACAGTATGTTGAGCCCTGTTGAACTCTTTTAATATGATAATTGCTTTACTAATCAGTAGTCATGATTTGTGCGCAATTGCGGATTATTGACAGCAGTTGATATCCCTTGGTAACTGTATTTGTACAGAAGATGCATGTGGTGAAAGACATTTAATATCTACATGCTGGATATTAAATAGAGTAATATTGGGGAAAATACTATATCCTTGCATATCGGACTTTTAAGAAATAGGTTATTAGATAATTTAGAAAGCTATATTTCTTTTTATATGGGATAGCTATTAAATACTACCTTTGAAGTTTATACAGACATCTATTAAACAGCTTATTTTGTAACTACGTCGTAAGCATTCATTTGTTCATACATTAACTACTGTGTTTATCAATTATATAATAGATTTAAAAAAAAATGCTCATCATATATGGCTATGGGCAGTCTGCTTTACTCATATAATTTATAACTTTGCATAAGATCTAAGGATGTACACGTATTCAATAAAATAAACTATGTTATACTTCAAATAACCGCTCCRTTTGTCTTGTGTTTTATTAATATCATTTTATAAAACACACCTACAAGGGATTCTAAGAAGAGATATCTWTATTAAAAAAATACATTTATGTTAGATTTGAGCTGAGGCTGATTTCTATCCAGATGCCGTCTTACACATTTGGGATTTTAAGTTATTCTTTGCATGTTACACCCTCACCCTTTGCATTGTACACGCGTGAACGCGGGAAGCCGGTGGGCGCATCAAGGCGTAGGTTACACTGCAGAGTCTGCTTCATGTGTCTTGCTGTGGGACCAGGAGGTGGCAGCACCGTATGCTARCACTGCCAAGAGGACTAGAACCTTATTAATGCTCTTTTGGGAAGTACAAGCTTTAATATCACTTAAGGGAAAAAAAAAAAGATGAAAAGGTAAGTTAATTTACTAGCCATCGGCATGTTTTGTCCTTCCATAAAATACTGGCATGAACAGAAAAGTACTGTATCAATTTAAGTGGTAATTTTGTTATATTGGAAATTTAAGTTATTAAAGAGATCATGAAGTTCTGGAGTAATACATCTATATTTTTTTCTTCACCGTTTCTCCTTTCCAGTGCAGTAGAAAGCCAGGCTGCCGGGCCTCAGATCACAGTGGACAGTAAAAGGAGGTGCCATCCTTGTGGCGCGCTCCTTGTGTTGATGCCACAGACTCTCACAGGTCTGCTGGGTTGTAGCGTTTTTGCTCTGGAGATGGTGTCTGCATCTCCGCCTGTGCTTGATGCATAGAACCGCTCAGATACTCACAAAACTCCTTCTACGTTAACACAGCGGTGAAGGTTTTCTAGGTGGTTTGGTCAGTTGAGCACAGACGCTTTTAAGGTCATGAAGGGAAGACCATTGCTGAATTGCCTTCTGCTGCTCCTCTACCACTACAGAACCRAGCTTTAAGTATGCACTCAAATATTTTGTTGTATAAAGGCCAGCGTATTTAGMAACTTGCAGGTACAAGCACCGAGACCTCTCGCTGAAGAACGTGCAAGTGTATTGCTTGCTAGAAAGGTCTCAAGGTCCTGCTTCCAAGTCTAACGAGGAGTCTCAGCAGTTATGCTCCAAGTGATAAAATCCTGCTGTAGATGGGAGGCCCAATGACCGCAAAGCCTGGGCTTAGGGTATCCAAATGAGAAGTGCTGGATGCTGAACACCTGGGAACATTTCCCCCTGGGGTTTTTTCATATGCCCATTGCATTAGAGAAGATCCCTCTCCTCCTCCTTCCCCCTCCAGCATTGAAGACTGAGTTTCTCACTGAGTCACCTCAGCACAGGCACCTCTGAGACACTCAAGGCTGTGTGCGACGTGCAGTTTCTGAGACCTGCGGTTGTCTCCACGGCGGTGTGTTTTCTGTTAGCTGTTCTAGCTCGAATCCCCTCCATTTCTGCTTCCTTCTGTTAATGTCCTTCTCRCGTGTTCACATTTTCCCACTCGTAAGGAGAAAGTAAGCTCGGGGCTTTTAACGGGGTTTTAATTGTAGCAGTATTGCTAAACTCATAGAAACCTAAATTTCTAAATTACGGAAGTTAAATTTTTTGAGGTGGGGCACGCCTGGGTGCTGTGTTTATGAAGCGCACGGTGCTTATGAGCCCTCGTCCTTGCTGGAGACAACACACAAGGCTGCAGCTCCCTCAATACACGCTGCCAGGCTTAAAGGGTATGTAGAAGCCGGGCTACTTGTATTTATTGCCAGTGTAATAAGAATTGGAGGGCCATGACAGCAGAAGGTAAAATTCTACTTAGGTTCCAAAGTGAGGCTGAGAACATCCGACTCCTCGTATAAAGGGTAYCAATTTTTACAGTGAGTTATAGCAACTACAGGGGTGGAGAGCAAGCACGACCTGCCTGCAGCCAGAAGAGAGACGAGAGAGTGCAGARTTCCCCCGAGTGGTTTGCTGGCTACCTGCCATTCCTCAACAGCAGAAGATAGAAGGGAGTACCAGGATAACTACCCTGACCCTATTTATTTCCAGTAAAATACAGATATTTACATGAGATGAAACTGTTTGATATTCTRAAGCTGCCCGGCTCCAGTGACAGGAGACAAATGAAAAGCTACTTTTTATTAGATCTGACCTACCAGAAGCCAATAACTTAGCAAAGGGAGAGTGTGACTGCCACGGGAGGTGACACCGTCCAGGCTCTCTTCCCGAGTCGGTTCAACAAGATTTCCCTCATCCTGGAAACCAAGTTTGCAGCCACGCTCCACACCGCCAAAACTTGATAGGCTCTGATAATTAAGCAGGATAAAAATAAGTATAGCCAAAGGAATGTAAAAATAAATTGTTCAGAAAAGCAGTGTGGTAAGACTGATGAGAATTTTACACGTTTTTTCTCAGCCTTTGATTCAATCCAGCCCCTTGTTAAAATCATGCATTACATTACATAGCCGTGCAAGTTAAGGCAATAAATGTATTCTTACTACAGACATAAAAATACATTATTACTAGTGTTTATAGAACAAAAATTAAGAATCTTGGTAACTCCTCACAAAGTTAAAAAACAAACCAAAACTTTTTTGATCCATTTGGAGCACCTGGTTTAGATAAACGTGAAGCATATAGTTTCAACTGAAGCTTTTTTTGTATGTACTGTACTTTGTGAAATAAATTGAAAAATAAGGATATACGAAAATGTTTTATTCCAAGTTTATCAACTCTGATACATTCTCATGTGTTGTTTCTTTCTCATGGTTTACACTTTTTACCGGAAAACACCCCACTAGAAGGCATGACTACCTGTAGCCTTTGTACGTAAAATAGGCCTTCAAAAAATGAAAGCATGGAAAATTGTTAAAACTAGCACTCTTTCCCTGTCTTCAGTGGAATCATGCTGTCTGACCTGTGCTGAAAGTATGGTCCTAGTGCTTGAAAGAAAGWAAGTCCTCCTCTCTTGGGGAAAACAGGCTCACTGGTAAAAGTGAGGCAGAGAAATGGTATGTTCTCACAGGCTACAGAGCAAACAAATAAAATGTAATGATGGAATTAATTTGAAACTAATTTATCAGTAGATAGGTGATTAGTGGTTTATAACTGCTATATCTCTCTAAAAGACAAAGGCCACTTGGCAAAGAGAGCAAGCTGTGTGTGTTTGTGTTTTGTTTTGTTTTGTTTTTTTTTAAATAAGTCAACAGTTTTTGCAGTTAACAGCCAGTTATTCTTCGACATGAGTGCAAGATACGTGCAAAGGATGAACTTCAGCACACTGATGATAGGACTTTGCCAGCASCTCTATCACTAGGAGGAGGCTGTCAGGTTAACAGGCATGTTTCCTCCCTCCTGTCTCAGGCAAAGAAGGTGGTTCTTCAAGCAACTCAAGAACCCAATTGATTTTTTTCCAATTTAACATTAATGGCTTTGTGAATTATTCATGCAAACGTGGAGGGGAAACCTGGATGCAATAAAATAAGAGTTTCTGTTTACGTGTGAGTCCTGCTTCTGTCCAGCTTACACGGAATGGCTGGCTGTGCCTAAACCTGCCTCCTGTCAAAATACCTTTTMGCCAGCGTTTTTTCCCCACCGGCGTGTAATGACAACAGGGATCAAACCAGTCACCTTCCCCTGCTCTAAAACACAAATGTTAGTAGAGATTGCTCATTTCCTACCATTTGTTTATGGAGCCTGCGGACAGTGGCAGTAAGTCCAATAGCCAGGCTATCGCAGCAGAAAAGCGATCCCTTAATTCCACGTGATGAATGTTAGGTGTAAAGGTCTCCAGAATTTTCTTTTGATGCTTCAGGGACACTGATGGATTTCAGCCCTCTGAGACTCAGGAATTTGCCATATGCCACCAAATTTGACATACACTGTGCTGAGTCAAGACTTTTCTGCATTTTTCTAAAACAGAGGTTAACAGGCATGTGGACTAAGTCAAATTCTTTATTTTCAGTTTTCAAGGTTTTGCCAATAAATGCAAAAAGCTTTGCCTTGCACAGGATTATCTGTATTGCAATTCTTGCTTCAGATGGCAATGTTAGATGTTACTATCTAAATGAAGATACTGAAATGTAACGGAGATGAAATCTGTATGACACATGACTCTGAACGCCATGTTGTTTTCCTCAGGAGCTAGACAGCATCCACTGTTGCTACTGCGGCTGCATCTGTCCTTTGGATGGAGACTTCTGCTCCTTTAATGCCAGGTAAAAACAAACAAATGAACAAAGCCTTTGGCCTCTGCCATTCGCACCCCAGRTGAAAATTCATGAGCAAGTACTAAATGCCCTGTATCACTTTCTGCTTGTGAAGCAATGGACAAAATACAAATTTAAAATAAGCTACCCATGGGTGTATGTGTTGTGAATAACACCCTCTTTGGAAAGTAATGTTCTTTTGATTTGTTTGTTCCAGACTTTGGGCACTCTTAATTGTCTGGGATCCACACAACCCTATAACACTTGAAAACCACTTGTAGTACAGCTCTTCGGAGTAGGGACTCTTGCATTAATGTGCGTATGGCACCGACAGGCTACTGCCTTCAGTCCTAACTGGCCCTTTCGGGCATGATCACAACTAAACAGAGGAATGAAAACACTGAAGTGCTGGTTGACAATCTCAGATCTAGCTGAGATTGTTTCTGTGATTGTGCCCAGAGGCTTCATCACGGATCATCCTGCCTCTGCCTCAGAGAAATTATGAGGCAAGGAGTGGGAGGAGAGGTGAGATGCCGAAAGCAGAGACGACTTGTCCAAGATGATGCAGTGCCAGATCCAAAAATAGCCAGAATCCAACGCCCTTGTCCACATGACTCTCCTGGAAATAGTTCTCAAGGCGTTGGAGTCCAATTCAATTTTTTCTGTGGATCCTAAGCRCTTGGCTCTTAGATACATTTCTGATCTCCTGAATACGGGGAGGGAAATCAAATGTCCTTTTTCTAGGAAACACCTATGAAAGGTGCATGTGGACATTAGGTTGAAGGCCATCTTCCCGGAGGAAAATGTTCTTCCCTTCCCCCAGACGCTTCGGCAAGGCTGCCATCCCTCTTCTACTTCAGCTTCTTCCTGCTAACACCGCTTATCTTGGTATAGATTGTGTCATGCCAAGTGCTGTACGACTGCCGTGCATRGGCCTGGGCAGATAAACCCTGCTCGAGCCGTTTTCCATAAAGTCTTGTTTCTCTTGGCGTGTGCCTGCTCGGTTACCCTCGGGCCGGTCCCTCAGTGAATCCCTCTCCCCAGCTCAAGGCACRAGACGCGACGCAGGTGGCCCAGGCGTGCTGCTGGCTTGAAGTGCCGACCTTGTCCCTTTTTGCTTTTTTAGCTGTCTTTATCTATTTTACTGTTCACAGATTTAGKAACTTTCTCTTTTACTTCCCGAGCTGCTGTTTTCGGCCTTCCTATGGCTTTCCTGCCCGGGCACCTGCCACGAAGCACGACGGCCCGCCGTGGCAGTGCCGCCGCCCTCCCGCCCGGCTCCGTACGAGCCGTTCCTCCCGCAGGAGGGGTTTTTAGGGCGGACCTGGCCTGTTTTTAGCTGCTTTCCGTCCCGCAAGCATCACCTCCCAGGGCGAAGCCCCATTCCCCTAGCCCCCTGCTTCCAGAAGAATGCGGTCGCTAAGGAGCACCCTCTGTTCCCCTTTACAAGAAGACACTCGCTGYAGAAACCTCTACGTAAATAAAATGCCTATAGCCCTCCTTCAACTTCATGCAGCGGCGGGGCGGTGCTGCCACCCCCGCCGCTGCCCTCGGCCGGCCCCGGGCGGGCGGAGCGGGGCGGGCCGGGGGCGGGCCGGGGGCGGCCGCGGGGCTTTAGGGCGGCGGGTGGCAGCGCCCGCCCTCTCACTAGCGGCGGTGGCGGCGGCGCGGTCGTGGGGCGCTGCCCGCCATGGAGGACGTGGGGTCGGCGGTGGCGTGGGTGGGCGCGGTGTGGTTAGCGCTGGTGCTCGCCCTCATCGTGGTGCCCTCGGCGCTGGGCGTCTCGCTGGGCATCTCCGAGGCCTACATGTGGGTCCTGATGAAGACTCTGGAGGTAGGCGGGGGCCGCCGTCCCCTCAGACCGGTGCCCTCCCTCGCACGCCGAGCCTGTCCCGCCGCCCCGGGGGACTCCAAAATGGCGCCCCCGGTGAGGTGAGGGGCCGGCGTGAGGCGGGGGGTAGCCTGGAGACCCCCCCTCTTTCCCCCGGCCCGCGCTGCTCCTCTCTGGCTGCGCCCCTTCGCCTACTGGCGCCGGCGTTATTTGTGCTTCGTCCTAAGGAGATGTGGCGGGCCCCGGCCGGCCGGGCACGGCTCTCTACGGCCGGAGGAAGCGTAGCTGCTCCGGCGGCGGCGGGCCCCCGGCGCGGGCGGGAAAGCCCCGCGGGCAGGTGTGAGGGGAGGGGAACGGCTTTTCCCGCCCCTCGGGCCCTGCCCTGGGCTGGGGGGGCCGGAGAAGCCTCTGTCCCCCCCGACCCGCCTTGGGGAGCGAGGGCAGTGGAGGAGAGGGGGTAGGTCACGTCCTGTCTGGCATCGTCTGTGTCCATTTGTGGTTTTGGAGTTCAAGCCCTGAGGCACAAGCCTAAATCCGTATGAATTTAGGGGTTGTGCAGACTTTGGCGTGTGCTCCTTGAACCTGCAGGAGCGCAGAATAAACCTTGTTACCTAAGGCTGTACCATGTCCTGGGCGCGGTTTTCTCTGCTTGGTGTCAGCTGTTCCCCACCTGGGAGAAACGGTGCGGGGTCATGCTCTTGGAGGGTATAAATGTCTGGCAGCATGCCCAGCGCCTGCGATGGCGAGTGCCAGGAGTGCTGATGCTCAGAGACGTGGACTCCCATCCGAGTCGAGTGTGTCCAGCGCCTCAGTCGCCATCTTCCCCCGAATTCTCTGGGAAAGTGARTTTCTTGCAAAGGAACTGCTTTTCTGGACGGGACATAGTTCATRTGTGTGTGAAAACGCTCCCTCTGAAGCTCATAGTGGTGGTGAGGAAGAGTTTTTAAAATGGCTGGTGGAAATGATCTGATTTAAATCTTTATTATGCCTTTTCCAGAGAGGAGGGGAAACCAAACCAACAAAACAGCTGTAAGGAGGAAAAGTAAAATGATGCAAGGCACAGTGTGTGGCAATGCAGTATACATCAGTATATGACTATGGAAAGTRGGTCTTGTCTAATTTCATCTTGTTCCATGAGGTTTTCAGTCAAACCTTGCTCATGTACTTCGATGCCTTCAAGCTCCTTGGTGCTCGGCTAATAAAAATGGCATYTGTTAAATACATCTTAAGTTAAAATGTTTGAAGGCTTTTGGTGAGAATGAAGTTGCTTGAAGTACTTTCTGGGGCCCTGAATAGTATGAGGATAACTGTTAAGGGTAGAAGATGCAGTTGTTACTGGAAAAAAACTTTTGGGTACCAGAAGCTGAGGAGGTGAAGGTCACACTGGCCTGAGGGAGCAATCCAGATGGCCTAGTAAGATAGCCTTGTTTGGAYGACTTGCCTTCACCTGTGATTAACCACAATTTACATTCTTTATTCTTAGATCATTAATCATTATTTTTTAGTGTTATCAAATGTTGTGACGAGGTGTCTCAAAATGTCTTGGGCTGAAGTATGGAGAAGCAATTGACAGCATGTCAATGATGGTGACTTGTTAGGCTAAGAGTAAGAGCTCTTCTGATGCCTAAGGGAAGAAATAATGACTTATCTTGAGAGTTGCCATTACTTTTGCATGAAATACTTTCTGGAATTACACGCCATTCATTATATTAAAAACAGATGATGTATCAATACATAATTATATTGTATCTAAATATGATATATTTAAAAAAAAAAGCCAATGACAGATTGGGAAGTCTTCTGAGAAGAGTCTGGTAAGTTGGACTTGCTGCAGGAGAGTGAAGAAGCTCGATCCACCTAGGTGGACTTACYGCAGCTTGGCCTTGCTTTGCCTGTGAATTCTTTATGCCCTCAGAATACCTGCATGGGGAGAATCCCTGAAAGAAGGTGTTTTGTTGTGAAATGTCTCCTGTTCCTTGGCTCACAAGTCTGTCTTGGTCAGCAGCCTGACAGAGACGGGCTGATAGTCTGCCAGCCGGTTCCAAGCAGCGCCTTCCGGAGCCCCTGAAGATACGTGTTGTCGCACCTGACTTTTCCCTGCCAAAAATCATGTTAACAATGGAAAGTGTTAAATACATAGCCGCTAGCCTTGTGCGGTTGCCCGAGTGTCTGAAACTTCCTGGGCTGTTGAACTAAGTATGCAGGCTTTCTACTGAGCAGCAGTAGTCTGTTTTGTGGCTATGTTGAGTTATAGGATGCTGCAGTCTCTGATGGCTGAGACCTTTTCCAGCGCAGTGGTTAACTTAATGGCTTCCTTAAGCGTCCTCTTTGTCTTCCAGCCCTGGATCTCCCAGGCAGTCTCCCCTGTCACTTTGCCGGAGGGTGGGCTCTTGGGCCTGCAGAGCGCTCAGTCAGGATGGCACTGCTGCTGATGCCTTTGTTGCCTCTTTGATGGGCTAGATCGCAGGACCTGTCTGCAAAGTGGTGGCTGTTTGTGCACCCCAGCTGAATACCAGGTTGCTCTCTGGCTTTGCCTGTTTGTATCCCACACACTTGCATAGTGGAAGRACACAGTGACTAAGTGGTTTGTTTCCTACACAGCATATATTGTCAGGTGGCAACATGTGCTTTATTAAAGTCCAAGTCTGTCAAYGTGGGCGCCATACTCCACGACTAAGTAGATGGAGAGTCTGCAGTTTGCTGTGGCATATCAGATGAAACAAGGTATATAAAAATGAGTCTGTGGTGTTGTCATCTAGCTGTTRTATGGAGCAAGTTGAGGATGATACTGGACTTGCGCTTGAATTTTTTCCTGCCAATAAAAATAAATCTGTTCYGCTTGTTTCAGGAGGGTAGAAGCTTGTTCCCAGTGCTGCAAGCATGATCCAAGAAAAGGGAGGGAAAAAGCTCCTTTTAAGAACAAAGTGTTCTTGTACTTTGACTGCCTGACACTACTGACAATGGAGATCAGTTGGTGCACAACAGCTTTTTCTCTRTGCTGGGCTGCCTCAGCAAGGCACATGCTTCCAAGCAAAACGCAGCATGTACAGACAGCAGTGTTGAGGATGTGCTTCTGTTGGGTTGCGTTGTAGGTTGCATTTGACCCTTAAGTACTGCACTAGGGATGACCAGCTTTATGTGGAGTATATAAGTATATTTTTTCCAATGGCATAAGGGGGAAAAAGAGCAGAAAAGCATGACCAGCTATGCTAATACCAGAGGAATGCCATACAGCAGGCAGACCACTTGCTGCTAGAAAACCTGCTTTCCCCATCACTTAGGTATTCCTTAAAGTACATTAACTTGCTTCTGAATTGCCTTACCAAACTAAGCAAACTTTTAGGAAACTGCTCACTTTCTTCTGCCTGTGGCTTCCCTTTTAGTGTTAATAAAAGGATCTCTGGCACCATGTTAGCATGGTTTTGGTTTTGGTGTTTTTTTGTTTTTTTTTTTTAAATGTTGGATAACTGCCACAGAAGCATCTCCAGCAGCTATTTGCTCCTACGAGGAGCTAGTCTGGGCTAGTCACGTGCCATGCTGATGCTTGTGAAATCCCTTGCCACAGAAATCTTTCCTATTGCTGAAATGCTGGGGACTCCTCCTGCGATCATCACAGTGTGCTGCATTTTTCCTTGTTTGTTTTTAAACATTGTCAGATAGCTTCCAGTTTTAAATTTAATGTGTCTTTACCTGTTGGTCTCATTTTTCATCTGTCTTAGTCTGTTGCCTCTTTTATAAGCTCTGCTATGAGTTGGGGTTGATAAGGCACCTGCAAGCATGGCATTTGAGCTCTTGCCAAGCAGTGGAGAAATCCAGCCTTTCAGAAAGTGATTTATCTTTCATTAAAGCCCATAGAGCAGGCAGTACCACAGAGCAATCTGTTTCTCTATTTCCATCAGTTTGTAGAAAATCTGGAGGCCTAGTTTGGACTGTATGCCTATATATTTGGCAGTAGCAATGAGCCCCCTGAGTGATAATCYCTGTTTGACAGATTGCAGCTCACCTTGTTAAGAACTAATTCCAGTACTGTTGTGGTTTTTTTTTCCAGTCTGCTGTTTTCTTTGGGGTGTGCTTAGCTCCCTGAGACAGTAGGGTTGACTTGTCAGCAGCACTTGTACAGACTGCCCTGCTTGCTCTTTCTAATGGGAGAACATTTCTTGTATTTTTTAACCGTGTGGTGTGTGTTACTTGTGAAATATTAAGAAACGAGCTAGCCTGAGGGAAGTGAAGTTATTAGGTCACATTTGTGTTAAGAAACAGCCTGGCTATAAACTATTTTGGGCTAATGGTTTGTTGATGGCTGCAAGCGCTCTGAATGTGGCTCCTCACATTCCCTCCCCACCCCCGATCTCTCGAGACTCGTCGATTGTGGGCTTGCAGTTAGCAGAGAAAGCATTTCTTGGGTGGTTGGTTTTGCTGGTTGTGCTGTAATGCACAACAGATGCTTGAAGTTGTAGGTGTTTTTCACGTTCTGTAACTGATCCATCTGGGATTAATAGCAGCCCCTYGTAACAGAAGCAATTTCTAATAGCTTATTATGCTGCCCTGCAGGGAATGTGCTTTTGCTGGACAAGGGTGTAACATTATTCAGTAGCTAGGAGGTGAAGCCAAAGGTACTTTTTGCATTGCAGATGACCTTGGCAGTGTGAATGGACCTAAACTTGAGAATAAAATACCTGGGGGGGGGAGGACCTTTCAGTGCCTGTGGTCAAACAGCCCATAGGTGGGGTGGGCTGTTATGTCCTGTCCCAGGTATGCCAGGCTGCAGGTTCTTCCCATGAACTACTGTCAGGATTGCACGTGGTGCTGAGTATAAGGGTGGGGAAAGGAAAAGGAGAACGTGTCAGCTAATAAATAGGTGAATCATTGTGGGTTTTTGACTGTTTCCTCTTTAACTCACTGGCCTCTGAAGCAAGCTTTGCTGACTAATGTCATTGCGCAGTGTCAATGAAGGCCTGTGTGTAAGTGGTATCCTTCAAGGACAGCCAGGCAGAGGAGAAATGGAGAGCTCTGAAGTGAGAGAGTAACTCTGAAGGCTGCCAGCTCAGATRTTAACAAGAAGCATGTCTTGGAGATGTGCCTGATGTGAATGATGCACTCTYGTTTACAGGGCCTGGACTGGCTTTCGGAATAGTATTTTAGCAAATCTGCTGCATAATCTTGAAGTAAATTCCTGGGCTGTATTAACCTAAACCCCAGTCCTATGAAGGCCATTATGTATGTTTTCAACGGGTTTAATAATCAAGGCTCCTTTGACATAAGTAAGATTGGCAGAGCTGGGGGTTACCCTCTGCTGGGGTTGCATCACTAATTAATGCAGCATCTTTCTGGTCAACAACCCCGATCTGCAACTGCTCTCAATTTCACAGCATATGAACACTGGGATTTCTGATAYTGTTGATGAGCAAATGCTGTTTAAAAAAAATAACAGCAGCTGTATTCAGAGCTCACCTTAAAGTAACAGTTTGAAGCTGGTGTAAAAGAAGCTGCTTGGCATTTCTGTTGCTGATGCCCTTGGTGTTTTCCTATAAAGCTGGACTCTTTGTTGTTCTTTGGGTACTTGTCCACCAGGAAGTACTTGCTATACAACTCATGTGTACAGAAGAATTTGGAAAGCTGCTTGGAGGCAGGGACAAGGATGTCCCATCAGAATGAGGAAAAGATGGCATGGGAGACCACAGAGGACCTTTTGCCCTCATTCAGAAGTGGTTGCTCCTCMTGGTGGTGGTTTCCTCTCCTCCTCACACAAAACAACCCAATAATTGGCATGTAGCTTTTGCTGTGTTAAACAATGTAGTGTTGTGTAGGAGGTGCTATGAAACCTTCCTGTTGTTATTGAGGTTTGGAGAGCCTCCAAGGAGGAGAGATGACCTAAACTAACACATAAAGCTTTGCTCTGAACATGACCTGGCAGTGCCTTTAAATAGAGCAACACCAGTGATCTAACTCCATATGACTGCATATTTCAGTCATCGCCACTAATTCTCTCCTCTTCCGAATAATTGTCAAGCATTGCTATTAAGYCAGAAGTGATATAAAGGTGATAAACGGGGTGAAAGGCAAAGCTCCATCTGTTAGGGAAACAGGGGAAGTCCCTGAAGCGATCCTAGTAACTTCTGATTGATCCTAACAAAGTATCTCTAGATGTGCTTTCATGAAGCAACATGCAAGCTTGGCTTTGGAGGTAGTTGCCTGTCTGGCAACTCTTATCTGGAGAGAAGTTTTTTTTGACATTTGTTGTAAATAATGTGTGATTTTTTTTTTTTAATTTTTTTTTTTTTTTTGCCTCTGAGGTCTAACTGTATCTTTCTCAAATACTACATAGGYCCTATATATGTGGGAATTGCTTAGTGATGCATAAGTGAAGTTGATCTTCTGGCCATTTTGTATAGGCAGGAAACCTTCTCAGGGAAAGGTTGATATATTTTCCTTGCCTGGTGAAGTGTGGTATCTGCAGACTGTGTCTTGTGTGATTAAAGCACCCAAGCTACTTTGTCCTGAGCAGTTGGAATACCAAAATTTCAAAATCACACCTGTGGTGGTGTTTGTAGTTTCTGTGATCGTGCTGCTTTCTAACTTTACGTGTTAGGTCATTGGGTAGCCCCAGCTGCAGAACTATTTTTAATCTGTTCAAGAYTGTGTTTTATACTCATTCCCCAAAACTGCTTCAGGAATCCCTGCTAGACTTAGATCTGCACCAAGATACTCAAGACTGTCTGCTCAGCACCAGCTTCCAAGCTGGGAGAAGCCACTTAGATTTGTGTCAATRTTACTGCTGAGTGATAAATCCAAAAGACCTGCCAGTCTGCTTTTTGCTTATCTCCTGAGTAGAACAGAGGCTATGGCTTACAATTGTTTTATGCTTTTTGATCTCTAATACACAAACACATTATTTTCCCCTCTGTGGGATGGATCACYTTACATTGTGATAGCTCTTTGTAGCATAAAGCTGTTCTTTAGCAAAGGAACCAGCTGAAATGACGATGGATGGTGCAAATCCCTAGCTAGCAGGAAGGAAGGGAAATTACTCACATTGCTGCATGTGTTGTCTCTTGTTTTCCAAACTGGATATAAACAAACTTTTCACTTGATCAAAGTTCAAATTTTGGCTTTGATGATAGTGCCTTTATTTCAGGTGCCTGAGAATAGGTGGAAGGATTATATTAAGTAGAAATGTCTTGCTGCTTGGTTGCTGGAACATGCGTAGTTTTTGGAAATATGAATTGAGGGAGGAAGAAAGCTGACATAAAGGACTTAAAACTGGTTTGCTGTAGCACCTGGTAGACATGGGYCCTTATGAATGCCCAAAGGCTCCTGGCCAAGAAGGGGAGCTGGTTTCTTCCTTGCTGGTTTTATGAAGCATGCTTAAATCCCCTGGGAGATCTGGCACCGAAAGTAAAACTGCCTCAACTATTGACTTGTGGAGCACAAGTCAGCTGTCCCTGGAACGCTCTGTGCAACCTTTGTACGAGATGCCATGCTGGTGTCAAGCTTGTGGTGGTGTTCCCATCTCCTGGGAAGGCATGGGTAGAGGGCAGAGGGAACTATCCTCTCCAGTCTTTCTCTTTGTCCCTGTCCCCCCATCTCCCAGCTTGGGTACTGCARCTTTCTGGAGTTAGGTGAACTTGTGGACCAAAGGTCAGACTACTTTGGAAGCAGGRATGTACTTCTCTGAATAGGGTAGATAAATGTATCTAAGCAGTAGCAACTTACTTGGGTTACATGACCCTGCAATTTCTGTCTGCTTTGGGAAGAGTCCACTGCCTCCTTTGCATAGCAAGGTGTCAAAAGATACTGCAGTACAGTAGGATGTTACAAGMTTTTGAACATTACAAAGGCATGTCTCATTAGCCTGCGTCCTCATGGCTTGTGCTGAGGCTCAAACTTCTTGAYGCTGTGTAGCATGAACTTGTAACTGTGGGATTTCTGTAGCAAGAGCATTGTGAAGGGACTCTTGCATGCTCTTTCTGAGCACCAAACTGAAACTGTTCTCCCGGGTTTTGCAAAGCAAAAGGTGGCAGTGCTAGGTTTTGATTACCTGTTTGAGAGAATTYGGAAGATGAAAACTTATTTTCTTAGCTAGTGTATATGGCTGAGACCATTAGCCAAGTATGTTCTTACTCTTCTATGTAATAAGTGACTTACCTGCTTATGGAGATTTTAATTTGTTGAATACAGTGGTTCAAGTCTGGTCAGAGGATGATTGCATCAATGATTTGCTGRTCTGCCTGTACCCCCAAATCCATTTAGTAGAAGAAATGTAGAAATGGAGGTATTGTGCATAGTTTCTTCCTTGAACAATGTTTCATTTTAGTATTTCCTAGAACTTTTATGGCCATAGCACTGCCAAGGATGATATGTAGCCGGAAAGTACTGAGTTACTCCCACAAGCAAAATTAGTTCCTGGAACAGCTATTGCCTTAGTAGCAGCAGAACTGAGAAAACAAGTGAATATATTGGCAGGGTAGGTTGTGATTCAGTGAGACCTGATACAGWAAGCAGTCCTGGCTGTTCCTGCGAAGTTATGTGGTAGAGTAAGGGTACTGACCCTTCAAAAGGGAACTGCATCTCCAAATGCCCCACAGCTCTGTTGGAGGGAAGAGGTGGAAAGTGCATGGTTTGGCATTGGTCTGGGTCCTTTTCTATGCTGTTAAAACAAAGTATGCTTTTGATACTGCTTAAGGACTGGGGAGTAAGTTGTTAAGGTTTGAACAGGATAATATCCTGATCTTTTGATATGGGCTCATTTCTGCCAGGTCAGCTGTCTGTCTTGGAAATGCCTATTGTAACAGTATTCCTAGAAATAGGATTAAATCTCATGGGGGAGGAATTAATGTGCATAACGGGGAGCCACAAAGTCAGTCCTCTTTGGCTGAGCTTTCCATCCCTTTGCAAAACTGCCATGTAGGGAAAGGAAGAATCCAGGCCAGAAGGGCTACTCTGTCATCACGGGCAGGCTTTGGGGTGGCAAAGGGGTTGTAATCGTTAACCCAGGAAAAATGAAGCCTGACAGGAGGTAGAAGGGCTATTTAAAAGCACTGTGTGGAACTGAGTCAACTGAAGGTCAAAAAGGCCTTTTGGCCTGAGAACAGGTTAAACTGGCTCCAACCCCATCAGGGCTGGAAATGAGAGGAAGTCTCCTGACGCCTGTGTGGTTCTGCCATGGGGGTTTGCAGGGAGCAGAGCTTCTGGGAACCTTTGACACTCGTTGGGGAGCAGAACTTACTTTATTACCTGTTTCAACCTCATTCCCCCAGCCCACCCACTAGAAAAGAGCAGGTTAACAGCAGTGAGCTGGCAGCCCTTCCCAAGGGCAGGCGAAGGGGCTCTCTGCAGCTGTACACTAGAGCTGGTGATTTGGCCTGTTTCTCTGCTGCTCAGAGCTCTTAAAACACCAAGAAATGAGCAGCAGCAAAGTCAAGGGAAATTTCAGTTTTGTACAGCTTGGAAAAATCTTGGGTGCAATCCTCTTTGGACTGAGACTGAACTTAAATGAGACCGCCCATGACTGCCAATACTGTTTTGTTTTTTAGCGGAGTTAGCTGTGTGCAGGCCTCAGTTTGACTAAACCCAGTTAGGACTTTTTTTTTGCTTGAGYATGGTGAAACTACTCTGAAGGAAGACAAGTTGAGTTGTGATGTGTGTGTTGTGTGCTTAGGGGCTGCTGTCTAGCTCAGCTCCCGGAGCTTCCYACGTGGCCCTGACTCAGTGGCCGGTGTGCAAGCAGCAAGGCTGATGGAGGCCTATCAGGCTCTTGGTGGCTGTGTATCTGAACTGGAACTGAAACATCTGTGAAGCACCGAGTCGCCTCTCCGAAGACTGGCAAGCAGAGTTGGGAAGTAGCATGGAGTGGTTTTTTTGATTATTAAATACACCGAGGCAATGTTTCTTCAGAGAAACTGTGTATGGGTTTGTGAACACATCTGATGAAGATGGGTGGTGATTACCTGGTGAAGATATTATTTGAAAATCACAACCTTTGATTAACTGTTGCTTTTTTATGTGACTTTTCTTAAGTGAATTCTACATTTGTGACATTAATGTTTTCYTTCTCTTCAACAGTGGGCCACTATACGGATAGAAAAAGGTGTCAAAAAGCCACAGCCACAGATGCTAAAGACTCCTGCTGCTAATGGTGAGAGCTCGGGGTAAAGTCAAATTGATAAGACTAATGTTCTAAAGTAGGAGAACTGAGTCCTTTTCAAATGGAGAAGTTAGATGTGTGTGTGAGAGAATTGGAGAAGAGGTGGGGTAGTTACAAGCTAACTGTTACATCTAATTGTTTTGCAATGCTACTGGCACAAGAACTGTTCCTGCAGAATGAAATGCTTCTTTTACTGGCTCGTACTGAATGGTTGAAAAATCAGGGGATGAGGAAATGAAGGGTATGAAATAACATTAAGTTTAACAAAACAAAGTAGAGCTTAAGGTGGAGACTGTCCTCAGTTGAGGGAAACTTTTGAGTTACAATGAGCTTGATTTTTGTCTTGAAATCTGTCTTTAGGTCACTGCTTGCAGGGCTGCTGGCTAACTATCTCAGCCCTAACAGCATCAGAGTACACTTAATAATCTCTGAGGAGATCTGAAGGTTTAGAGGACAGCACTTTTCTTTCCCAAGCTTAGTACTCTTTCTGTTGTAGAACTGCAGGATGGAAGTGTGTGGTSTTATACTTGTTCTCTTTTTTCAGTCTGCTGCTATTCACCTTTTGCCCCTTGGAGTTACCTCAGTGTTTGCCAGACGAACTTCTTACACTCATTATCTGTAGAAAAGCAGCTGAAGAGTTGCTTCATATTTCTTCCTTTAGCCTAATTTTGAAATTAGTTCTTTTACTATATCTTAACCCATACTGTGCATCTGTCRTGGTAGGCTGTACTAGGTCAGAGTTGGCTGTAAGACTTTGGAGCTGTAAGCGCAGTGAGAGCAGTCTGAGTTTGCCCAGGAAATAGGAGAAGGCTGAACAAAGCGTTGCAGCTAGTGCTTTGTTTTCTCCTGGTTTCTGACTGCCTCGGTACTGCTATTGATTTGCTCGTTTTTGACAGCATTTGACAGCAGTGTCAGCATTTTCTGTGTGTTTCCTCATTAGGCAGCACAGCTGGAAAACAGGACCAGCTTGCCACTTAGTAGACGAGTCAGTTGTTACCTGATTCTCTGAATTAGCTCATGCGAACATGATACAGTAAAGGGGACTGAACTGCTGAACTTGTATGTGTCTCATCTCCAAAGGAGTATCCTTATCAATACTGTAAACACTGGTATTGTACTATCTGCAGGCCAGGCATAAAACAGGCTCTGATGGTAGCAGATCCAACTGTCAGTTTGCACCTGTAATAATAAACTGGAGGTACTGCATAGCAGCTCTTAAAACAGGTTAAAATTTGTCTTAATTGCTGACTTTAAAGTGGCTGAGAAAAAGTATGTCCTGTATCACTCACCAGTGTCCTGAAAGTTGTGGGKTTTTTTTTGGGGGTGGRGGGAAGGCAAGGTGAGTGATCCTYCCAAATAATGTCAGTGCCCTGCTATCTGTTTCACAGGTTGTCAGTGATGCAGCAAGATATCCTTTTTCTTCCTGTAAGGGTGATAGTGTCCCATCATGTTGTGGGTCAGTGAGAGGGCAAGAGATCCAACTGTGCTGCTTTAACCATACAGTAGGTCTTCTCTAGGAAAGAAAGGTAAAGGGAGAGAGGAACGGGCTAGTAGGTCATGTTCTGTGAGCTATCTTTCCRTAAAATTACAAGTACCTGTTCTCTCTGTATGTGTGACTGAGGGGTGTATAGTGCTAATCTGTGCTGTAGTTCAGAACCTGGACTAATCTGGGTGCACTCCACTGTCTGGAGCATTAGTGATAGTTAGTAAAAATGGCCTGAGGTAATTCATATATATGATTGCATGCAGGCTATGTTCAAGCGGTCTTATGGATAGGGATACACAATTGCAAGGGTGGCCTGAAGCACACTTTTTAATGTCCTTTTATATTTGAAATTAAAATTAAAACCTTTCCCCACTGTAGGTGGCTCTTACTGCAGTAAGCTGGAGTCTGACTATTCCTTACTTGAGAAGGTATGGGGAGCAGGGGAGGTGTAGAGTCTGCAGTGCCAAGCTGTGCTCTGTATATTGCTCTTGGGAGYTTTTTAAGCATAGGACTAACTGACTTGTGATTAGGAGTCTGGGTTTCTGTGTGTGGATGAAAGTACTTGAGGGCCAGGGCAGGTGTAGGTCTAACAGTGCAGTATATAAATTGGCATCCCCTGAGGTGGCAGAACGTGAGCAGGCAGAGAGGCCTAATTGCATTACACAATATTTACTGAGGGAGGAGAAATTCCCAGTGATAATGAATTACGGAKTAGCTGATTAAAACAGGGTAAAGGTAAATGTCTACGTTTGTGTATGCATATGTGTGTTAAGTGCTGAAGGGGAATGTGTATCACCTCTTCCATCTTTCCTGACCATCCAGTCCTCACTAGGAGGTGGGTCAGGATGGAARGGAGCATTGCAGATGCATGTGCAAGGGCAAGTTTTCCTGTTCCCAGGCAGAGCAAAAATGGTCCTCTCCAAAGACCTTAAAATCCAGTGTCCCTCAATATGAAAGACAAGAGAGAGCATGACTGAGGAGACACTGCCTTTCTCTGCAGTACCAAATCCAGTGTATTTCACATCTGTTGGCAGAAATGGGAGCCAGTGCCTGTGGTGGTGTGATAAGGAATAGTCCCAAGAGAATTGTTGACTGGTGTAGCTGCTGTGTGGGGAGTTACCTGGTGCTGTCACCGCAAGGTCCTTCTGTGTTAGAGGGCAGCATGTTTATGTGCTGGGCCCAGTGGTAGCTCTTGGCTGAGCAGATACTTGGAGTCTAAATGTCTGTCTCATTGCAGCTGAATAACCATCTCTCCGCTGTCAGTGTGGGTGTTGRCTGTGTCGAAAGGCAGTCCTCTTCAAGTTGGTGGGTTTAAAAAACACAAAAATGCTGTTAAGTCAGAATTTTGAAAGTKACATCCACTAAAAGAAAAGCTTATGCAAATAATGTGACTGTAAGTAGATAGTGTCAAATTTGAGCCTGGTATAATTAGCTGACTAGAGTATGTGAGCTTGAAGKCTTGGGGCTTGTGCTGTGACACTGAATAAAGCAGCGGCTATGCCTTTTGTTTTGTTAGGAGTGATGTTTGCTGTACTCCTGCATAATGCTGCCTTTTAGCTGTCTTTTGGCAAACTCAGCTCTGCGCATGGCCAAGGGATTAAAGGCCATTAAATGTGACTTCTGATTACAAGAAGGCTAAGTACATCACCTGAGCAGCATGTCTTTMGTTCTGTTCATAATACCTTCAGGTGCTGCTGAGACCTCGGCTTGGAGTAGTTTGTCCCAAGGCTGCAAGGCAGCTTGCACATGGGGTGTCATACGACAGTGACAGCGCAGGCTGGTGRGGCAAGACATTACAGCCATGCTATCTCAGCTGTRCCAGCAGTGGGTTAAACCTGAACCYTGGGCTGGTTTCAGCCAAGAAATAGGAGCCAGGGGAGCCAGTTGCTAGGTTGATGCTGAACCGGGGGTTGGATAAAGAGAAAGCATTCCCAGTTTGCCTGGGAACTGGAGAGAAGAGTGGTACTTGTGTGATGGGTGCTGGAGAGTTCCCCTGGCCAGTTTCTTGGCTACGACCTGTCTCCCACCCCAGCAGCAGCATGGAGCAGACAGGTTAGGCTAACTCGCCTACAGTCCTGGATGTTTCACAGCTTAGAGGTTTAAGGAACTGACTGAGAGAAAAATTGAACCCCAAACTAGAGGTCTGGTTTGGGTTTAAAATACAGCATAAGTGTAGTCCATCTTGCTAAATGTTTGATGTGATGCCTCCTGCTAAATGTTTGATGTGATGCATGTTTGTATAATTTAGATCCTGAAGGGCATGTGGGTGTTTGGGTGTGCTATATTAATGATTTATATTTACAGACTAGTGATAGGACAATGCACTGAGATGGTCCACTGGTGGAATTGCAAGTTTTRGCTGCCAAGTTCAGAGCTGAAGGTGCTAATAGGTTTTGTTGCAGTGTGACATCTCTCTTTAGTGTTTACTTCAGTGATGTGTAGGACTTGTATCCTGGAGCTTCTTGTGTTATCCCATATGTATGTTACAGTGGAATACAAAGATTTTCCATGTCACTTGTAATTTAAATGTTGCATGTGATTTACACAGCAGATACGTTTGCAGAGTTTTTCTGCTGGCAAGACTTCCTTAGGATGCAGATTTCCACATTGTGGGATGTGTATTTGTGGAAAAGTGCCTAGTAGCTTGAAACAGTTGTGTGCTTCCTCCTTTCCCATTTTTTATCTCAACACGGAAGCACAGAGATTATGCAGTTTGTCAGAGGGTGTCTGACAGAGTGGCAACCTGAACTTGGACCTCTGTAATCCTAGTTGAGTGTCTCAGGGGATGGTTGTTCTGGTTAAATGTTATTCTAGATTTCTTCAGTCATCAATTTCTGGAGCCAGACTTGCGTCCCAGAAAGCAGCTACTTGATCTTTATATTTAGCTTACACAATTTGTCCTTGCCTTTGAAAGCTCTAGTGAGAAATTTGTGCTTATCAGACCATAAGTATAAAAAATGAAGAGGGGGGAGGAGAGGGAGTACTTGCTATTTGTACTGCAATTCTGAACTCTCCAGGTATCTTTTCTATTGCCAGGCATTATGTGGGCAGAGTTCAACTGACACACAGCTGTTGGTTCCAAACTAAATTATATCAAGGCACCTCTAGGCACAACTTTGATTTTTGTTTTTTGGAGCGTTTTTCTTTGTTTGATTTAAATTAAAACAAAAAATAGTGTGATCCTGTCTGTRCTTATAGAAAAGGCTTGTGCTGTGAAGGGAGGGAGGTGTGTTTGGTTCAAAGCTGGTCTATGCACAGATGTCAGGTAGCTGTTGCGGTCTGGGGCTTTGGCAGGTRGCAGTAAAGCATGTGTCAGCTGAATGTGGCTGTGGGATGCCAGAATGTCTGACAAGAGATRGGCCTAGGCAACAGGGAAGCCTCCATGGAGGAGACTGAATGCCCTTAAATACACAGARCATCAGGAAAAGGGAATGGAAAGGCCAAGGTCTCACTTGGTTTCCTCTGGAAGCATAAGATGGTCTTGGATAAAGTTGCTGAGTTGAGGGCTTGTCAGATGTTGGGAAAGGGTTTGCCTTCTTGCTTCACCTTCAGCAGGCAACAGAACTTGATGTATTTGCTGCTCAAGGTATTTGTGAGGAAGGGGAGCTAGAACTGGCCTACTGAAGAGTATGCTGTGTTCAACTACCCATCTGATCTTGCTATCTGTCCTGGTTTTGGCTGTGAAATTTTCTTCTTAGTAGCTCGTATAGTGCTGTGTTTTGGATTTAGGATGAGAAGAATGTTGATAACACACTGATGTTTTAGTTGTTGCTAAGTAGTGCTTACWCTMGTCAAGGACTTYTCAGCTTCCCATGCTCTGCCAGGTGCACAAGAAGCTGGGAGGGGGCACAGCCAAGACAGCTGATCCAAACTGACCGAAGGGATATTCCATACCATATGACATCATGCTCAGTATATAAACTCGGGGAGTTGGCGGGGGGCAGTGACTGCTGCTCGGGGACTGGCTGGGCATTGGTCGGCAGGTGGTGAGCAATTGCATTGTCCATCACTTATTTTGTACATTTTTTAATTATTGTTATTATTATCCCTTCCTCTTCTGTCCTATTAAACTGTCTTTATCTCAACCCATGAATTTTTTTTTCGATTCTCTCCCCCATCCTGCTGTGGGGGCAGCGAGCGAGCAGCTGTGTGGTGTTTAGCTGCCTGCCGGGCTAAACCACAACACTATCATAGGAGGGGCTCTGACAGTAAATTTGTCTCCTCGAGTAATGCAGAGCGGCAAGTGATTTGGAGGATGATGACTGTTACTGTATAGAATTATTTCCTCATCTGGTTACCCTTTCCTTCCCAAGGTATCATTGAAAGAGATGAAACGCCTATGGAGAAAGAAATTGCGCGTCTGCATCGAGCGGACTTCGAATTCTCTGACATTTTCTACTTCTGCAGAAAAGGGTTTGAGGCCATTGTGGAAGATGAAGTCACCCAAAGGTTTTCCTCTGAAGAGCTGGTCTCCTGGAATCTCCTCACAAGGACTAATGTCAACTTCCACTACATCAGCCTGAGGCTGACTGTTGTGTGGGTCATTGGGGTTATAGTGCGGTACTGCTTCCTGCTGCCCCTACGGTAAGCTCATGGGTGCTGAGGGGTTTTGTCAGTCTGGGAACATGTAAATGTGTGTTTTCTTGGGAAACATCATCTCAGCTTTTTTAATCCAAAAGCAGTGTTAGCAGATACAGAAGATGAACTGGCTTAAACTCTCCTTTGAATGGTTAAGAAGCCATTCAGAACACTTACCTTGCCATTTACTGTGGAGARTAGATTAGGGCTAGTGGTCATCTTTTCTGTGAATGCTTCCCCTAAGTCATGTGTATTGGTAACATAAGTGTAAGCTGGGTGAGCTCTGAAACTCCCTGACACTATATGCATTGGGGTATCTGAATCTGCTGCCTTTGCTAGAGCATGATTTGAGCAATGTGTCAGGGGATTACTGAGTTAGAGAACTGGATGTCAAGTATCTGAGGAGTAATTGAATTTCTGCAATCCCTTTCCATTTTAAAGGGGAAAGTGATATTAAAAAGAGCAAAAAAAAAAATACTTATTTTGATTTAATATCTATTTTGTCTGTAGCTTTACCCTCGCTGCCATTGGGATTACCTCAATGATTGTGGCRACAACAGTGGTAGGACAGCTGCCAAACAGCAGGTAGGTACTGTGTGTGGTGGGTGAGGGACGAACTTGCCGAGTTGCATCAGTGCAAATAGCTCAAGATTAGGACTGGACAGATTTTACAAGTGATAGAGACTACTGAGATAGTCCACTCTACCCGCAAACTCGTGGCCTTGATTTTAGTGGCATTTTGAACTTGGGCTAGAGGTTGGCTTCTTGCCAGGCTTGGCACTGAGGTTGGTGGTTTCTGATGGGCTTCTCTTGCTGTCATGAGAGACTGAAAGGGAGTGTTGTGGGGAGGATAAAAGTGCTGGGATAAAAAATACCCAGTGGGGAGATCACAGCCTTGCCTASGTTAGTGAGACCAAGGGTATGACATGTCTTGGCTAAGCTGCTGTAGCAAGTGAGTGGTAGAGCTGGGAATATCCCTCTGTGCTCCAGAGTACTAGGAAAATTTCAGCCCTGAGTTGTGTTGAGAGGGCTGGAGAATATTGCGCGTGTGTCTAGCTGCTTTCCAGGATCCTCCAGGTGCCTGTGATTTCTTCCAGTGTGAAAAACTATCTGAGTGAAGTGGTCCACCTCACGTGCTCCCGCATCCTTGTCAGAGCTCTGTCTGGTACTATCCATTACCATAACAAGTGAGTGAGCTGATGTTATGATAGCAAAAATGTGTGTACACTTCTATGCGTGTGAGTATCCCATTTGAAATGGGACAGCTCTTTCCTGACCCACAGGTTAGTGTCACACTAGATGCTGACTCGTCTGACAGCTTTATGGAACTGTTGTGTGTGTAATGTGGTGCTTAATGCACTAGTAGTCTGACAAAAAAATTATGTGATTGCAGGGAAAACAAACCTCAGAAAGGAGGAATTTGTGTTGCCAACCACACATCACCGATAGATGCAGTCATTTTGACAAACGATGGATGCTATGCAATGGTATGAGGAGATCYGTGATGACCACAGCAGAGGGAGAGAGGCCAGGAAAGGGGAAGATTGCGGGGTATTGGTTGTGGAGTTTAATACTTAAATTTCACAGTAGAGGTGTTAACTTGAGCACTAGTCAGTGGGGAAAAGTATAAATTGTGTKGAAGTTGGTCTACAAGTTACGTACTGGTGAGGTTGTCCTGGCAGTGTCAATGCTAGGCTCTTCATCTGGTGAAATACTTGAGATATGCTTCCACGCATGTATCTAGATCCTTTCAAGTGAATGCATTTTAATAGTTTTTGTGGGCACTGCCCAATCCTGGTTTGCRGTCTCCAGCGTGTTTGGGTTTTTTTCGAGGGGGGTGCAGAAAAGGAAGTTCTGCTTTTCAGGTGTCTTATATGCTGATGTGCCTTACTGGGCTTGCAGGTTGGCCAGGTTCACGGTGGACTGATGGGAGTTATTCAGAGAGCCACGGTCAAGGCCTGTCCTCACGTCTGGTTTGAACGCTCAGAAATCAAAGACCGCCATCTAGTGACAAAAAGGTGAGATGGGTTGGAGCCGGGGGGGGGTTGCAGTGCTAGTGTAACYCCGGTACCTACTACTGCCTGAGAGSTCACGCCCGGGTATGTAACCCCCAAAGAGCCGTTGAACAATCATAGACCCAGATGCGGAATTAAAGCTTTGGAAAGGCAGAAGCCCAAGAAGCTGATGAGGTTGCAATGGGAAACGGGGAATTTGGAACCTTGGGATCTCGAGAGGGCAAAAGGCCAACWTGCGAAAGCATCTTCTTTTAGCAGGAGCAATATCTAGTTGTCTTATTCCAAATGATGATTGCTGCTTATAAATGCTTATCACAGGGATAGGAGTTATCTGTACTTCCACATTACTGTAGGCTGGAACAATGCAAGGTATTGCAAATTGGTAGATATAGGTAGGAGTGGAAGCAATCAGTATAGTAGTGGCTCAACAGCAGTTCTTGGAGTGGGTTGGAGGGGTGGTACGCAGCAAACCGGATCATTCAGAGTGACCCGAATAAGCTTGCTTGTGTGGGCTTTGGTAYGGTAGACTGTGGTCAAAATGTCAGGTTCCCAGGTCACCAAAGAAGGCTTGAAAAGTTTATACAGGGTGAAATGGTTCAGACCAAAGGTTCTGGTAAGGTCTGGATTGCAGCAGACTGTCACAAAACATGTCATTTGGGTAGCCATCAGCATAATAACTAATGGCTGATGAATTCAGATACACATTTTGAGAGGAAGTGAAGATACTTCAAATTCTGGGATTTTCTGTTGAAGAGAAATACTGATGAAAAAATGGGCTTTCTGTGACACGAATTGTCTCAACTTCATTTGGAATTGTGAGCCACTAGAAATAACAAGCTTTGCTTGTTTGGGTGAGGGGCAAAAACGTGTCTAGTTAAAAAAATTGAGCCGCTTACAAAAGCGGTGTTCTGCAGAATGTCATCAAAGGCATACCCATGAACACTGTAGTACAGTGAGAGAAATTCTTCCTAATTTTTAAAGAACTTTTAGGTTAATTTTGACAGGTTAACTTCACCTCCCTGGCCTCTGTGCAGCAGGACAGCCTTGCGAAGTCATCCAAGTGTTATTCAAGTAGTGTGAGCTGTAGGCATTTAGGAGTCCTCTGCTGGTAAGTAAGCAGAGCCTGGATGGACCACTGCACAAGACTTTTTTCCTTATGTAGGCAATTTCTTGCAGGTTGAGTAGTTGAGAGTTAATTGGACTGACTTAATGGTATACATTTGTTGGCTTCCCTGACAGTCGTTGTTAAAATAATGTGAAGGAAAGAAAACAGGATGTTGCCTCAGTGTAATGCACCAGGGGCCTAAGGGATGGCTTGCACAAAGCTTCAGATTTGTCAGAAACAGAAAGGCGAGTACAAACTAGTGTCCAGTAAGAGGCTTTGGTTGCAAACAAATGCGTTATATGTAAAGATATTTYTAATGCACCTGCCTGGGGAAAGAAGAGTGGAAAGGAGCTATTTTTTTTTTTTTAAGCTTTCCTTCTGCTTCCACAGACTCAGGGAACATGTGGCGGATAAGAGCAAGCTCCCGATCTTAATTTTTCCGGAAGGTAAGAAGCTGAACTGCTCCTTATCTCCATTCAGTGTAGATGTCATCCCTGTTCTCTTTTGATGGCTTCTGGTGCTCAAATGTATCTTCACCTCTGTCTTAGATTTTATTAGGGCATTCCTATTTTTCATCTTTAATATGAGATTACACGAAGACAACACAATACTGTCCCTGGCTGTTGGGTCTCCTGGCAGAAGCTGTAGGCAGAAGAATGGGAAGATTGTTTCTTTTGCCCTATGAATATCAACTCACTGTCTTACAGATCTAGCCTCAGCCTTGTGCTTTTTGTCTCACACATGTTCTGGCTTCATTCAGGGAATCAATCACAAGACAAAGAAGGAAAGTAAGCAGGGGAGAGATGCTTAACTTACTCATAAAGGGCCTGCATTTGCTCCTCAGTGAGTGTAAGACCTGTATGATGATGTAGTGTTGCTACTGAAATGTGGTAGGCTGTGTGAAGTAATGACTTTAGTTTCTCTTCTGGACAGGCACCTGCATAAACAATACATCTGTGATGATGTTCAAGAAGGGGAGCTTTGAAATAGGAGGGACAATCTATCCTGTTGCAATCAAAGTAAGTGGAAATAGCTGGCTGCTGAATTTCGAAGTCTGGGATCTGTTTTTGTCAGGGTGGTAGGAAGCTGTCTCAGTACAGCTGYTAATGAAAGCACAGTAGCTCTGGCAGTTGGCTCTGTGCCGTGGATGACTCCTAGAGTGTAAGTGGCTGAAATGAGAAAGTGAAGTCCTTCAGCCTATGGAGCCTGGCTGGTAGGACCTGGTGGGGTCAGCTTCCTCCTCCAGAAGGCTGGAAGGAGGGGAGATCCAGCTAGTCCTTCCCAGTGCTGAAGGGAAGAGAAGCATGCTGCTCACAGCAGACTTAGCTCTTTCGGCTGTTCGGGCAAATGGGTGACATCTGCTGCTGGTTCTGTTGTGTAATCACAAGCAGCACTAATAAGCGCAAGCTAATTTTTCTAAAGCCTCATTCTAAGCAAACGTGTCAATTGTGAATTTTCTCTTACTCTGGCGTGTGACTGAAAGTATCCACCTCAGATCTGAGACAGGCTGTGATGGTCTGTGGGGAAGGGGTTTTATCATTTGTTTTTTGTGATTCCTTACAGTATGATCCTCAGTTTGGAGACGCATTCTGGAACAGCAGCAAATATAACATCGTGAGCTATCTGCTGCGAATAATGACCAGCTGGGCCATTGTTTGCCATGTGTGGTACATGCCACCAATGGTTAGAAAGGTAATCTAGCATCTGGTTGACTGAGCACTGTTTAAGAACCTGACTGTGTCTGCAAGTGTCTTTTTACTCTTTTTTTTTTCCCCCAAAAACCCTTACCCGCCCCATGTCTCCAGATCAGTTTTATACTGGACTTTTGTTGGTGTTGCCTTTGATGCATGATTGGACTTAGCTTTTCCTGATGCAGCTTGGTACCATCAGCAGTGCATCAAATATGCAAAGGATAGCAATAAATATACTGCTATTCACAGTAGCAATGCTGTTAACGTTCCATCCTGTTGGAGCAAAATTTTCCCCTAATTTCAACACTTCAGGGGAAAAATGAGCTAAATTATTGGAACATCAGTTTGTGTTGGCATGATAAGGGACAAATCGTTTGGCAGTGAGCTAATTTGATGAGGCAGCAGATGAAGTGTGTTATGGAAGTCTGTTTCAATTCACTTCTCTCTGCTTTGATTATGTTGAATTTATGACCCTTGAAGGAAGGCGAAGATGCTGTTCAGTTTGCCAACAGAGTGAGGTCAGCCATTGCTCGCCAAGGAGGACTGACTGAACTTCCCTGGTGAGTGATGCCATCCTTGTTAGACTTCATGGACTGTTGTTGGTTTGATTCAGAGGTGCTTCCTCCCTTAGCTTTGTGACAGATAATATTCAACACAACTTTATTCCACTCAGGAGAAAATGAGGGAGTAAYTTCACATGCACATACGTGTATGTGAAAGTAAAAATAAAAAAAAAATGCATGAAGTCTTTGGAGCACGTAGCTCTCATGCAGTGAGTTTTACTTAAAGGCTTGATGCTTTTGAAGAGGGCCCCTTCGCAGTTGTCTCTAATATTGAGACTCATGCCGAGATTAAGGAGCAGAAGTGAAGTTACTTGGCAAAACTGATGAACAACAGAAAATAAAACACAGGGCTTATGGCTTTCTGCTCTGACTTTYTCATGTCCTACCTCAGTAAGTAGCAGCATAATGCCTAGATTTCATAGGACTGTATGAAGCAAACTTGAGAGCAAGATTCTGGTGAAGAGAACAGGCAAATGGACTCAACTATGAGGCCCAGCTGGCCCTCTGAATGATGTAAGGCAAGAGACAACTATGGTGTTGCACAAGATTGACTGCCTCTACAGTCTAGGGAAATAGCATCCTAGGTTGGCAAAGATTTCTATGGTAGGGGCAACCTGTTACCAACATGAGTAGGCTGCTTTAATGGGCTAAACTCAAAATTTGGACTGCATAAGCATTATGGCTTAACATAAAAGTTTGAATAAACGTGCTTAAACTTGGATGTTCTAGAAGCTCTGAAGAAAAGCATTCTTAATAATCTTCTAGGCTAAGACTCTAGAGTTGACTAAGATAGTTAATATAATACATAGTTTGATAACAATAGTGGTAACAATCRTGATGGGTTACTTTTCTTTCTTGCTCCATTCCAGGGATGGAGGTCTGAAACGAGCAAAAGTCAAAGATACTTTCAAAGAAGAACAACAGAAAAACTACAGCAAGATGCTAGTGAGAAATGGATCAATAGGAAGTCTGTCTACAGGAGCAGAGTCAGACTGAATGGTGGTTCTTGAAAACTAATTTTGCACAACCAGCCTTAGCAGGAATAATGCTTTTTAATTAAAAAAAATAAAAACCCCCACAAAAACTGGAGTAACAGAATCCCTCATCACATGTATGCATATTCTCTGTATGGCTGGTGCAGAGCCTGCCAAGGGCAGGGTCTCTGTATCTCTCCGTCCCTTTTCACTTTTCTCACTCCCCTGCTGCTCCCCATCTTCATGTGATGATGCACTGCAGCTCCTAGTATTCTCTAGCTGAATGTGTGGAGAGTTAAGACACAAAAAGAAAAAAACACCACGGTTCTTGAGTTTGTAAGGATGAAGGGAAGTACACTGAACAAATGCTATCAGGACACTGGTCATGAAGATACCTCTTGTTCATGGTACTTTGAAGCTTTAAACATAACAAAACTTTGTCTCTTTTCCTGTTGCTCACAAACTTTTAGTTGTAGATGACTTAAATAACGTGTTTTAGGATGTTGTCAGAACTGTAAGATTGACTCTTTTGGTTAGCTTGCACCTGGATGTGCAAGGGGGGGGGGGAAGGGAAGCACGGGCTGCAGACCCTAAAGAATGGGGAAGGAGCTGCCCTGCCAAAAGCACAGTTCACGGACCATGACGAATTTGGTGGCCTTATAACATGGTATTGCCTTTATTGAGGACTGCTACCTGAGGGAAGATAAGGGGCAAGTCCTCAATCTCCCTGTCCACTGCTACTGTCGAAATTGCTTTCTTGAGATCTGGAGCTGTAAAAGTAAGATACAGTAAGCAGCTGGATAACATAGGCTATGACAGATGAATTTTTATGAGGTGGGCTTTCAAGACTACTCTTCTGCAAAAATTGCTGCTAATGACTTAAAGATCTCAAGAGAGCCACTCCAGAAACACATTTTGTGTTGATCTGGTCTAGCAATAGCTATCACAACTATAAACATAGGATCCATAAGTCACCTATGATACCAGCCGTGGCATGTTCAAATCTGCAATATATTGCTGTCTGAATGTAAAAAGAAATAAATTCTATATTTCTAATTGGTCTTGTGTGGCATTTATAGTCTTCTCTGAATGTGTGTAAATAAAACAGTTATACTTTCTGGAAACTTAAAATTAGGGTCATGGAAACTTCAGTCACTGTGACATAAAGGACCAATTGTAGTTGAGCTCTTGCCTGATTTCTAACCTGACTTTCTTCCTTTTTTTTCTTTTTTTTTTTTTTTTTTCCCCTGCCTCAAACTGTAGGGAACTTATATGGCCTAGGGTTTATCCTTTCTAGAGTAGGAGTGACTCATTATGCAGACTGAACTTGGAAGTACAACACAGTCACATCAGGGAGACTCAACTGATGAATCTATAGTTAACTGGAAAGCAACTATGAGCTKCTGAATTTGTAACAAACTGAGTTCATGTGTAAGTAGTCTTTTCCTGTAGCAAAGAGATTTTCAATTTAACGCTAAAAAAAAATTACTGTTCCAAGGCTGATAATCAAGTTTAAAAATCTGTTAGAACATAGTCTCCCAAAAAAGGGTTCTTGATCTGTTTTCCATTATCCCTCAGTCCATGCACTTACACAAGGACAAATATATTTATTCATTGAATATACTATAGGCATGCAGCATATTGTACTTTGTCTTGGAAATCTGGTTGTGAAGCCTGCTGGAGGTATGTGACTTTGGAAGAAAACATTGGGAAGGGGCTCTTTGAGAAATGCTTTCAGGTTTAGCATGGCAGGCCTTTAAGAACAAAATTGTTTATATTAAAAGGGTTAGAATGGTAAGACAAGTGAGACACAGCAAAGGTTTTTTGCTTARYATGAACCTAGTTCAACTTTGAACCRAGTTATATTATTACTGTTAAGATGAACTGGTTATGCAAGCTTTRGGCTAATTAATGTGTTTGTCATAATTTATGGATATTAGCTGTGAGCTTGAGCTTTCCTGGATTGCGCTCACGGTAGGAAGCTTTGTAAGGACAACTTACCTTTTCAAACACACGCCTACAYGTGTGCACATGCATACACACGTAAAATAAAGTAGAAGTTAGGTAATGCATTTAAAAATCTATTATGTATAAATACTGSTGTGTGTATATATATAGAATATTTCGTCTAAGGTATAGATTGTGATGTATTCCTCTGTAGATGGAACAAGAATTGTTTTGGTGAAGGCTTAAATATATGATTCCTAAGAGAATCTTCACAGTCAGTTTATAGGCTGATATCCCTCTGCTTTCTTCCTGCTTTTGAAGTTAATCATCAGTAAYTGAACTGCAGTGGTTTTTGAAATCTTAACTGTGCTCACTGGGGTGCCCTGTTAGGTGCACATGTTTACAGCAACAGGATTGTGAGCTTTGGGAAAAGTGCCAAAGRCTGCAGTTTGCTTCTTGCTTAGGGTAAAACTGGATTTTAAGGCAAAAAGCAGTGCGAAGTCAAAGGATGATGACAATAAGGTAATAACAATGACATTATAATGAAATGTCTGGTAAGCCAAATGGAGTTTTGTGACTTTTTTTTGAAACTGTGACTTCAACAGAYTTACAAATAGCCTCTACTGAACTCATTGTTAAACAAAATCTGCCTTATTYTGGGAGAATTTATCAAGAAAACATGTAGATTAGCTGTATGGATGGCACTAAGGACTGCATGAGCAAAGTATGTCTGTATGGCCATGAGAAGAGGCATCACTCACTCAGTTCTTAATTGCTGCATGAGTGGAGAAGATGTAGGCAAATTAATAAGCTGATGAGGTTTCTTGAAGCTGCAGTTCCTCATACGTCTTTAAACAAAATGTCATCTTGCTTGTTGTTTGTCTCCATCCCTGGCAAGACTTGATAGGTTTTTGGTGTTCTATCCCTAGACTTCTCATGTATCTCTGAAAGTGGTGTGTTCAGGGAGGCTGCGTGAGCAGTGGTGGCTACTAATAGATGGTTCTGGGCCATATCACAAATTTGTTACAGACGTGAGATCCACATTCTTTAAGTGGTTTSGAAATGAGTCTATTAACTTTGGAGAAGTATTTTTATAGGGCAATGTATACCACAATGGCTAATAGCAGAAGGACAGTGAATAGGAGATGCCACTTGCTCGATGCCAGTTAAACTACTCTCTTTCTACTGCCTTTGGAAAGCTTTTTGTAMAATTTTTCCCTTTTCCCCCGACAGATCTGGGAAATGTTGCAGCTGAATTGGGTTGGATCAGCAGAGACACTCAAGAAATCCATGCAGCAGTTGAACTTGAAGTCTTAGTTCCTAGTGCTGGGCACATAGAGCAYTGATTCTTAATAAGGACCTAAGTACATATTATTATTTTTTTAGATTTAGAGGAAGACCTTCGAGTTTAGAGAAGGGGTGGCCCCTTTCAAGCTCTGACAAAACTTGTAYGTTCCTCACTGGCTTTGGGCAAAAAAAACAGGTAGTTTGTTTTAAAGATCATGATGGAATCCAATTTACATATCATTAATTCTTTTCCTATTGCTGAAATCTACATGCTATTTCTACCTTGAGCACMTTGGTATAGCCGAGAGTTCTGTTTGTATCCTGTTAAGTTGCTCTGCCTCTAATACATTAAACGTATGCAGGCTGTCATTATAGAAAACTCATCCTTGACGTGAAGGAGACTAATGAAAATACTCAAATCAAGAGTCCTTGGAAACGTGTTA
Organism: Oceanodroma leucorhoa; assembly: GCA_030449065.1. Lineage (NCBI taxonomy): Eukaryota > Metazoa > Chordata > Aves > Procellariiformes > Oceanodroma > Oceanodroma leucorhoa. The sequence continues at coordinate 160,090 of JASVER010000030.1, forward strand.
CGAAAAACTCAGTACTGGCTCTGGAAGCTCCTCGGCCAAAATCTAAGTTGTTTTACCCTGACATTTAAGGTATTTAAAAATGTCCTTGTCCTTTCCACTACTGAACAGATTGATAGAGGTTTCTGGTTAAGATTTAGGTGGGTCTGAGTCCATTCCCCCTGCCCCCYGCCCCCAATACTTATCTGATATAACATGTAGAAGACTAAGCACCAAGCTGGCAAATGTGATGTATTCCTGCTCTTTTTTGTTTTGACTAGTACTTCTCAAGAATTGGACAGTCCAGATACTATTCAAATCTGCAAATTCTCGCCTGAGGACTGGAAAGGATTTTAAGCAGTATTGAGGTATTTAAGGAAAGAGCCAAAGAACATCCTAAAGACACATAACGAAGATGAAAGCAGACTTCAGCTATGAAACCTTGTCCAAGGTACTAGTACTGATGCCCTAGRAGGAGGTTGCTAGTTACTGATTTTTTTATCGATGTTGGACATTGAGTAGCTGTTGGATAAACAAAACATTTAGCAGTATTAGCATTAAGGAAGCCTGATTTTATATGCAATTGAGCCTCAACTTAGACTGCAAGCTCTAACTGAAGTTGTAGTATAATATGGTGTTTTCTTAGACTGGTTTGGATTGGAAGGGACCTTTAAAGGTCATCTAGTCCAACCTGCTTGCTGTGGGCAGGAACATCTTCAACCAGACCAGGTTGCTCAGAGCCCTGTCCAACCTGACCTTGAATGTTTCCAGGGATGGGGCATCTACCACCTCTCTGGGTGACCTGTGCCAGTGTTTCACCACCTTCATTGTAAAAAATTTCTCCCTTATATCTAGTCTAAATCTACCCTCTTTTAGTTTAAAACCTTTTCCACCTTGTCCTGTCACAACAGGCCCTACCAAAAAGTCTGTCCCCATCTTTCTTATAAGCCCCCTTGAACTACTGAAAGGCTGCAATAAGGTCTCCCTGGACCCTTCTCCAGGCTGAACAACCCCAGCTCTCTCAGCCTTTCTTCACAGGAGAGGYGTTCCATCCCCCTGATCATTTTCGTGGCCCTCCTCTGGACCCGCTCCAACAGGTCCATGTCTGTCTTGTGCTGAGGGCTCCAGAGCTGGACGCAGCACTGCAGGTGGGGTCTCACCAGCGCAGAGCAGAGGGACAGAATCCCCTCCCTCGACCCGCTGGCCACGCTGCTTTGGATGCAGCCCAGGGTACGGTTGGCCTTCTGGGCTGCGAGCGTACATTGTCAGCTCATGTCCAGCTTTTCGTCCACCAGTACCCCCAAGTCCTTCTCGGCAGGGCTGCTCTCAATCCCTTCATCCCCCAGCCTGTATTGATACCGGGGGTTGCCCCGACCCAGGTGCAGGACCTTGCACTTGGCCTTACTGAACCTCATGAGGTTCACACAGGCCCGCTTCTTGAGCTTGTCCAGGTCCCTCTGGATGGCATCCCGTCCCTCAGGCGTGTCAACCGCACCRCTCAGCTTGGTGTCATCTGCAAACTTGCTGAGGGTGCACTCGATCCCACTATGTCATTGATGAAGATATTAAACAGTACYGGTCCCAATATGGACCCCTTGGAGCATGGATGGAGGGCAGTATGTGCTGTAAAACRCAGTTCTCGATTCAGCCATGTGTGAGCGTATGCAGTTGGACTAGGAAGCTGCTAAAGAGTCTTGGGGATTTTTAATACTGATTTRGATGATAAACTAGCTGTTCAATCCTAACAGTGAGGGTGAACTGCTGGTTTTCTCACAGCTGTGCTTTTTGGCACTGCTGCTCCTGAAGAATGTGTCCATGCCATTACAAGCTCTGATTTGTTCCCATCCAGAATGTGTGGGTTTTTTTTGTTTCCCTGGAACAAACATAATAAAAAAGGCCGAAATGTGACCTCAAGAGTCAAGATACAGACTCCAATGGTTGGTCACTGTCTCCATCTTTTTATTAGATTTTCTGAGGYTGTTTTTTCCCCTGACTTGCTGGATAAAATCCATACAAATGAAATACAAGCACAGTCAGTAAATAATAATGAAAAGGTAAATTCATTTTACAGAGAAGCCAGTGCATGTAAGACATCATCTGGAATGATGGTGATTTTTTTTTTTTTTTTTTTTGCACAGATCACAAAGCTATTACAGTCTTTCAAAATTAATATCTGGCTTTTAGGCTCTATAATGGTTTGTGTGACCTCTTCTTTCCCTTTGGCTAATAAGAAAAATGATATTGTTTTTAAATATAAGACAGACACAAGATATAATTGTTCCATGGATGAGACCGATACTTCTGTTAAATAGCATGGGATGGCCAAGTGCTTGGCTCAGTTTTCCAAATTGCAGACTGGTGATGGGACCACCTTTGGGGCAGGGGGGTATGAAGTTGCCCRTATCCGAGCTTCAGTGGAGCTGCCTGCAACATGGTGAGGAGGCACAGAGAAATCTCCCTGCCAGCTTCCTACCTCTCCTCTGTAGGCCAGGCATGGCACAAGGGTGGAAACTCTAGCTAGAGGTAGCCAGCTTGCCATTTCTGCATCTCTGTGGTGGGAAGGACCTGGMCCTGGCCCCAACAAATTCCAGGATGTTTCCAGCACTCCCATCAGTGGCAGTGACTCTGTCGTGTCCTTATGCCATGGTAGTGCACGACTTACAGRCTGGACTGTATCCAATTTTTTTCTCACACACCAGATGACTTTCTGCGTGCACAGCATGTCTTGGAGACCTAACTTCGTAGGGATTTTAATTTCAGAGAAAGCGTGAGAGATTAATAACCCTTAACTTCTGTGAATTGCTCTGCCATTGATGTCCTGACACTATTCCACCAGTGTAACTTGGTTCATTTTACTGGAGTCATGTCAGTTTAAAACAAGAATGGGTCTCAGGTGTGAAGTTTTTAGCTATACCTTGAGTACATGTCCTGTCTTAGTACTTAAGCTTTTAAGTCGTGATAATTCCAGAGTTGTCTCATGTAAAACGAARTTGCACAGAAATCTAAAGGAAATTTGCTTTGGAACCTTGAGGCCATCACCTTAATCCAGCCACATACTGAGTATGTTGCAGGAAAGAGACTTCCTTGCAAAGCAGTCCCATCTTTCAGCTGATGACTGCATGGAGGTTTATTGGGTTTTGTGGTTTGTTTTTTTTTTCCCCCCAAATTACATCCTTGTCCAATGAATTAGCTGGGGGGACTTATAACCTTATCTTTCTACAAAACAGTGGAAATGTTCTTGCCTTGGGTAGTGAAGAGGGCTTTTGGGATGAACTGACGCTGAGCTAGGATGGGAGCGGGGGACTCGTGCCTTTTACAAGTAAATCTTCCTTGATGCTCTTGGAGTTTTCGGGTAAAGGGGATTCCTACCAGAACACTGCTGCCTACAGTTTGGGGCCCTGTGTCAATGTTAGACATACCAAGACTTTCCATTCCCATACAATAGCAAGTCACTGTCTCTTACAATTAGTTACACAGAAGAACAATGAGATTGGCCCTGTGTTCTTCTTACTTCATCCTAGGATAATGGATTAGTCCGGATGCTTGACAGCATTGCGTGAGGTGAGTGTGATGAAGTGCAAACCCATGTGGGGACAGCTCTAGCACAAAACAACCCTTGCACGCCATACTCTAATATTCTTCCTCACGCTTCGTGCAATGGTTCCACTTAATTATTGCACCGCGGAAGTTGGCTGCCTGGGCGGGGATTAATCCTTTCCAACAATTGTAATCAGACTTTCACTCGTGCACTCGACTCCTAATGCCAGGTTCGTGCTTAGGGGAAGGKATGGAAATTCAGAAGCATGGTCTCTTGTCAGCAGCAGAAATGTCTTCCTTRTCTTGTTCAACAATAATAATGACAATACCTGTTGGGGAGGGAGAGGAATAATCTTGTTTAGGAGGTAGTCAGTTCCCAAGTTAGCCACACAAAGAAATCAGTGATCAACTGAAGTCCCAAACCCATCTGTTTATTTAGCTGGGCTGGCTTAGGGTAGAAGTTAAACATTTTGTCTGGGGTTTTGGGGAGGGGTTGGGGAATGAGGGAGGGTACTTAGGCTTCTAGGGCTGTTTCAAGTGCCTGGTGGGTATTAGATGCTGTCTTGGGATGCCTAAAAACCTTGTATCTTAATCTTCAGGTGTCAAAAGATSTTTGGAAATTGTCCCTGACACCTTGAGAAAGGTAGTGCCCAAATGTAAATCTTCAATCTTAATAAGTTCAGAAGTAGCACAGGCTCACACTAGTTCTGTGAAACTACAGATAACASATGAATTAAAAAAAAGACATGACTGGGGAGGGAGTGCACTTATGGCTTTTGAAATAACTTGCTGCTCAGAAAATGTAGTGCTCAAGCCAGACTGCATCCTTAGTTTGTACTCATCTCAGTATCTTTTGGAGCTGTGTTGAGCAGTCTAAYGACCACCTCTTCAGGCACCAAAGGGGCAAAACCTTTGCTTGTGTTCGAGCTTGAGATGTTATCCTCACAGTTTTGAATGTGTTTTGGTTGGGATTCACCTGTGCTCCCACTTCAGTCAGTACAGGATTTACTGTGTTTCAAAGGAGCTCAAAATAAACCTTGAGGATGGCAGCAGTGTTTGTCTTGCATCCTGCTCCTCCCTTGAAATCGCATGCACTCATTTATCTCTTTAAGAAAACTCATGGGGAGTTGATAATCAGTGCTATCTCAGGGCTAGGGCTTCCAATTTCCATAGGCATGTTGATTTCTGGTCCTTAAGTTATTTGAACAGGGTGTTTACTGCTGTATTTGCAGAGGTTTTCAGAGCACACTGAGAGGGCTAGAGTGATTTGGCAAAAGGGCTAAGGTTTGCACTAAGGGTTAAGACTGAGAGTTAACTTTTACCCAGAGTGGCATCACTGTCATGTTACTATATAGTGTAGAGAAAAGATTAAGGTTAGATGCATGTGTCCGCTCGCTAGCAAGTAYTAACCAGCCTGTCTTATTTAATCACCACTACAGGTGCCATCTTGAATTGCCAAGATTAAGGTATGCTGTTACTTTCTTTAAATTACTGTTACCATTTTTATACAATAATCAGCCTCTGGCATAACTACATTTCTGTCAAATGAATTTCACATCCTTTTAAACTGCATATACTTCTCATTTTAGGTTCTTTTCAGATACTGCATCTTCCAGCAGGACATTGGCAGTGAGTGTCTGGAATTTTTTTATATAGATATATAGATATATGTATGTTTCAAGTTCTACTTATTGATCTCTATCTATTTCACACAGCTTAGAGTGCTTATGAACCCAAAATACTGCCAGAATCCATTGGCAAAATCTTAGACCACGAACTGTGTAGATAAGTTTTACTGCTTTGAATTCTCCATGTTTCGTGAAAAATGAATATGCCTTTGACATAACTACCGTCATGTGCACGGTGTAAAATGACCAGGCTCCATTTTCACATCTTGCCTGAATGCTTGGCAAAAAGCTCCTGGAAATCTGCATTACCTCATGTTCTGATATCACTCCTAGATAAAGAAAATTCCCAAGTCATTGGGACCATTGAAGTTCATTAGCAACTCTTCCAGCTCTTTAGATAGACAAGTTTTGGGGACACGGTTAATTGTAAATTTTCTTGAAAAAGAATAAAACAGTTGCATGTAATTTGGTAAAGACAGATCCACRTGCTTCCCATGTGGCCTCAAGGTTTATGCAAATGACATTCAGATTCCTAATTTGCACTGGAATCTCTTGAGGCTTTAGAGTAACAAAAAAAAAAAACCAACCCCAAAAAACCCCAAAACCCCAACCCCACCATTGTGTACACCAATAATTTAAAGATGACAAATTGCATGTAGTATTGTAGAGGATCAGATACGTAGGGAAATGGGGATTTTCATACTCTAAGGTATACAAATGTGTATGTTATTCAAATCAATATKGCTTCTCTGATGGGCTCTGCATGGGGTGTGGGAGTTTTACAGCCATTGCTGATGGCAGCACCAGGAACTGGTAACTGTGCTGCTTTGGGGATACTGCTACACTCACTGCGGGCTTTATTTTGTAGGAGCAARTAAGACCATTTGGCTCCTCCTGGTGGAAACACACATCAGCTTCTTGCATAGAGTTTGAGTTTGATCTGGCTAAATCATAGTAAACTCGTATTCTAGAAATCCAGTTTAGGAAGCCAGCCAAGTACAGGCTTATTGTCAAAAAAATAGAATTATTTACTTAAACCTGTACTGTCCAGCTTTGCAGAGTTGGCTTAACAATTTGGGACCTTAAACTGGATTAATCTTTGCTTGAGATAACTTTATTTGCCTTGCTACATCACCAAGGAAATGAAATTGGSCAAGGATGGAATCTGTGTAAATGGGCCCACTGTTGAAGCTTGCATGGTGTTGCATTTTCGCCCCCTCTATGTAGGGCTGCCTTCCACACAGCAAGTTATGTTACTCCTGGCAATTCTCCAGGCTTGTTGCTGTCCTTGGGTTTTTCCATCAGCAAGGCAGCCTTCCTCATCTTGTCTGCTGTTATGTTCTGGCTGTTTGTGGAGCATCTTTTCCTGTAAGCTTAAAAAAAGAGAGAGAGAGATCAGTAAATAGATAAAGAATAAGGTTGCTTGTATATGTCACTGTGGTTCTTTAAGAAGATGGACTCTGTAGGGAGTAAAACTCTTAGCCATTAAGAAAATTGCTATTTGAATTGGTTGTGACCCAGAGAGAATGCAGAAGAAATACATCCCAGGATGCGACAGGAGAAGTGCTGTCTCGAGAATGCCCTTGATAGCCCTGAAATTTTTTTCATGGGCATGTGATGACAATTCCAGCAGACCTCGTTACAGCTTACAGAATTCCCTTACTGCAGCGTCTCAGCCAGCCTTCTAATTGTGTGCATTTGTGTGTGCGTCCTGAAATGAGAGTGGTTATTTCACACTATTCTCTTAGCAGAAAGGTAAAATAAACTCTTAAGGATACTGTTTCAAGGAGGCTATTATGCTATTCAGCATCATGTTACTTTGCAGAAGGGTTTGCTCATTGTTTTCAAAACTGTCTGAAGAGGATGCTTTTTATTGCATATAGCTGCTTATGAAGTAATGAACAATTTTTTTTCTGCACTTTTTTGCTTTAAAGGTTTCAGTTCTAACGCTTTCAGTTCTTGAAGTTAGAGATGGACAGTATTTAAATAGGAAGAATTTTTTTTAATGGCAAAAATGTTAATGACTGGATTTAGCTTAGAAATCAGAGTTACCTGCAAATATGCAAAGGGAGTGAGGGTCAACTGTATTTGGAGCAGTTGAACCCCCAGGTTTGGCTTCTCACCTCTCTTAGGTATGTGTGTCAAGATTTAGTGTTAAAAGCAGTAATGGTTTGTCTTCCATGCTTCAAATACAGCATAATTATGTTCCTTTTCAAGGTGCTTCAAAAAAAACCCTCGCTATAATATGACTAACATAAAAATAACAATAAGAGGAAAAAAAACCCAAATCCAAAACCCCCAAACACACACAACCCAAAAGCCTGGGCTATGCTGTGACATCAGAGTTTCAACACCACAAACAAAATTGGAGGCACCCTGATCTTGCAAAAGTCACACRCTTCATTTTAAGTCCTTCTGTAGCTGCTGTTATGCAGTTTACTGCAAGTCCTGGCAACACTGACAAGTGTGGCAGTAAAGTAAGTATTACATCATAATTTTTAGGTAGCCAATGGAAAGATGAAGCTGTCTATCGAAGTTGTCTATAAAGCCAAGGGTAGAACCCCACTACATGGGCAGAAAGCCACTGTGCAGGAGGCGTTTGGCCAAAAATGTACTTGTGCTGTAGACAGAGAACTGGGAAACTCAGTCCCTGCAGGTGATTCCTTGAAAGGGATAATCTTGTCTGTTGTGAGCAAACTATGGGAAGATCGGTCCGAATGAACAGGACCCAGGAAGGCCAGATTTTTGYAGGTGTACGGAATTGGATCTCATGGTCTGGCGGGCACATGCCTACTGCATGCGTGGTGCAAAGATGTGCATACAGTCACCATCCACTACGTCAATATTCCTGTGTGGCTGGGGTGTGCAGAGCTGTGGAGCATTGGCAGGAAAAAAAGGTTCAACTCAAAACAGTTCATCGTGCTGTAGCCTTGTGTCTCCAGACAGCTATGGAGCATACATTGCGTGCGTGAAAATTTTGGCAAACTTTTCCTTCGCATTTTGAATTTTCACAGGGAAGAGGACAAAGCTTCCTGACATGCTACAATTTTGGTTTTGGTTTGGTGGGGGGAAAAGCAGGCTCAGATTAGAGTGGATGTATACTACCGTCTATGTTGGTACCAGAAATCTATTCTAGAGACTCAGAGCTCCTAGTTGTCATTTGAGAGGGCAAGACGTTTAATTGATGTAGGTGGCAGTTGAATGAAATCCTTTCCTTGCAATATAATTATGTGCTTCTTAAAGTGCCTTTTCTTCTTGATGGAAGATGATGAAAGGAAGGTAGGCTTGCTCAGTTTTCTGTAGCTYTGCATGCACCATTTCTCTTAACTAACCTTGAATCTGCTTTTTGAGACATRTTGGTGGGCTTTCTGCACCTGAAATTACTGAGTAGGAAGCTGATGAAGAACTGCTATTGGGCACATTTTGTCTCTGCTACTTTTGCRTCCCCTCCAAACAAATTGGAAAGGAGCTGGTGTTTTACAGCACACGCAGCTAGGGGCCAGCACCAGCTCACGTTTTCGTTTGCCTGACAAGTGTCTTCCTCGGCAGTGCCCTAAGCAATAGCAGCTCGTCTATATGGTGCACTATTTGCATACTCTAACGAGATGGGCTATAATTGGCCTTCATTGATTTTGTTTTCATTGAGCTAAAATAGAGTCAGAGCTTCTTAGGCAAGAAGAGCTGATTGATTTGTGGTAGGATTCAGRACTATTCAGTTGAAGAAATAATTAATTATGTTCTTATTTAGTAATTGTCAGGGTCTAAGTTTGCTCTTATCTTTGAAGTAGACACTACTGAATTTTCTCTCTAGACTCTGTCTCTCCTTTTAAAAGCTGGGATAAAGTGCCAACATACGGAAGACAGTTCACAGSAAACGCTCAACTAGTTTCCTTCTCTGTCCCTTCATTACCACTTCTTTTTCTGCCTGCACTTCTTCCCTACTTATCCATATGCATGCCATTCTTCTTTCCTGGTGTTAATTGATCAGCTCCATTCCCTGGCAATTTTCTTTTAAACAATTCCAGGAAGACACCTTTTTAACCAAAAGTTGGAAAACAAAAAAAAAAAAATAATTGCTTACTTAAGAAAACTTGAATGGTAACATGCTGTTAAGATTTTTAGGATTTTTTTTTTTTTTTTTTTTAAGTCAAGCTTTTGCCCAAATGAAATGCTTTCTTGTGTTGAGTATGGGTGTTGAACAAATACACCTGCATAGCTCAGGAGCTGGGATGTGTTGATTGTGTGCTGTTATACACTCATAAACTTGAAACAGTGGATATGTTTGTGTGCGAGTGAGTGAGTTATGGTCTTGCTGAAACTGGAAGGGTACTTGTCCTTCCTTGTGCTTTTCTTACGAAGTATCCATTTAATTAAATGTTAGCACTGTGTGAGCAGACAGTGCTGTACAGCAGAGGCAGACTTCATGAGCTGTTTCAGTAGAGCTGAAAGCAAGGTTATAATGGCCACATAGAGCAAAGTTAACATTGGGAGATACGTATCAAAGATGATGTTTAGCACATTTTCTCCTCTTCTTATCTTGTGCTTGCAGCGTAATATGGTGGCAACGTTTGCTAGTGCTTTTTAAGTGGTGGATCTTATTACAAATATAATGTTAAACGCTAATGAATTGAGTCCAAGCAGTTTCTGTGCTGCTGCCAGGAACGTGGAGCTCAGTAAATACCTTGCACCAAGCAAGTAAATGACAAAGGAACTCCCTGGACAAACAACAACCAAATGCAAGAGATCATTCTTTGTAACAAATTAGTTCTTAAATAGAAGGGTCTTCCACCAGCTTCACTGGATGAAGCCTCGTGACTCACTGAGTGCGCTGAAGTGGACACAATTGCCAATAATAAGTAGGACACAACCCCTGAGTGGCCTCAAGTCCTTTGCGGTATGTGAGTTGTAGGGGTGGGAAAGCCAGAAAAGAAAATTACTGAAAAAATAATAGGAGGTGAGGTTGTCTTGGCCACTGGCTCYGAGTGAAGGGCCAAGTCTAGCTCTGAGGGGAACCATCCAGCAGCTCTAGTCTCTGCTGGGCAGATGAAGTCAAAGTGTGTAGGCTAACTCCTGCCCGTTCGCTGCCCGCTGTACTGGAAGAGAAGCAGCACTGCTGCAACAATTGTGTCTCGAGCACATATGGGTASTATTGTTGTTCAGATGGAGAAGGTGCCTCTAGACCCTTAGCTTGGATATGTTCAGAGGGATGCAGTTTGCTCCGGGAATGCTACCTCTTTGCATGAGAGCTGGCAGAAATCTTATGGAAATTGCAGTGGAAAAACTGCAAAKTTCCTTTTCTTATGTGCTTTGCAGGAAGGAAAGAATTGAATTTGGAAGGATCTTAGCAAGAATACTGTGKTAGAACTCACTCAACTGTGTTAAGGTTTCTCTTTTCTTCCCCTTTCATTTCCAAGGAAAAGCAGGAGGAGAAACACTTTGACACAGAAAAATGTTCTTTCCACTCATCAGTTTCCTTCAAAAAAATTGCGAAAAGATAGGAAGAAGGTAGATTCTGAGGTTTTGTTGTATTTTTTCATTTTGGAAGAAGAAAGGTGGTTTTTTGCATGAGAGATCTCATCTCTACAAAAGTTGAACCAGATTTCTCTAGCAGTTTGGGGAATATCATTCCTACTCATTTACATTTCCCAGATRTGAGCAAGCTTCTTTAGTCCTACTGCATGGAAGGAGTTCCCACAGAGAGAGGGAAAGGACTGGAGGCAAGGTTCTTTAAACTGATGTCTGAGTGGACTTTGAGTGCCATCCTAGATCTGAAAAGTTTCCAAAACCTTGGTGAAGTCACAGCTAGATAATATCTGCATAGGATCCAGGGCACTTAGTTGGCTGTGTAAGCTCTCCTGTATACTGCTGGAGTGAGTAGCCATCTCTGGGTAGTGTGTACAACCCCTTCTCCAAGCCCTACAGCCCCTGCAGATCTGTCAGCTGTCTATGCTCCCCAGCACTGAAAATGCTCYTCTTTTCTTGCTTGCTGCCTCACTTTTTGGTTAAATCATGTTTTACCACAGGTGGTGCTTATGGACTACACATACACGCACACCACCACCACCCCGCCCCAATGCCTGCCTTGCCTTGGCATGAAGGGTCCCAGACACTCTGGCTGTTTGGTGGCCTGGGCAGCAGATTCCACGTTAGGAACTGTGCTTTGACTGGGATACAACGATATGTGGGAGCCTTGGAGGTTGGAGTCTGAAAGAAAGGAGGTTTGGGGGGTGAAAGGGAGTAGGAGGAGATAGCTGTGTGATCTTACGGTGGTAAATCAAAGTCCGTGCTGACCACCATGTTCCTTTGTATTGGACACTCCCATTACTAAGTTATTCTCTTTTGGRCAGTGACTTTTCTCTGAATAATGCTTTATATTACTTTGGATGGTCCTGTTTCGAGAGCTTAAGGTCACAGGCTTCGCCATTTCCACAGAGTTGTTTTTTCTCTTCTCTTTGTTGCCGRCCTGTTTTAAGGAGCAGAGATGCATTGCATTACCTTTTTTCCTGCAGAATCTTTCTCTGTAGAGTTGAGATGGTTCATCATAAATTACTGTGCTGGTTTTGGCTGGGATGGAGTTAATTTTGTTCGTAATAGCTAGTATGGGGCTATGTTTTAGATTTGTGCTAAAAACAGTGTTGATAATATAGAGGTGTTTTCGTTATTGCTGAGCAGTGCTTACACAGAGTCAAGGCCTTCTCAGCTTCTCATGCTCTACAGACTGAGAGGGCTGGAGATACACAAGAAGCTGGGAGGGGGCACAGCCAGGACAGCTGACCCAAACTGGCCAAAGGGATATTCCACACCRTATGGCRTCATGCTCAGTATATAAACTAGGGGAAAGCTGGCCAGGGGACCGCTGCTCAGGGACTGGCTGGGCATCGGTTCACCAGTGGTGAGCAATTGGTTTTGGTTTTTTCATTTGTATCACTTGTCTTTCTTGGGTTTTATTTCTCTCTCTTCTTGTTATCTTTCTTTTCATTACATATTATTATTATTATTAGATTTTATTTGAATTATTAAACTCCTCTTATCTCAACCCATAAGTGTTCTCATTTTTACCCTTCTGATTCTCTCCCCCATCCCACTGAGGGGGGAGTGAGCGAGCAGCTGTGTGGTGTTTAGCTGCCTGCTGGGATAAACCACAACAATTTAAAGCCATCCAGCTGGCTTTGGATATTGCTGAATGAGAAAAATGGCCAGTACTTTATCTCYATACTGACTCATGGATGGTGGCAAATGCCCTGTGGGGGTGGTTACAGCAATAGAAGCAGAACTACTGGCAGCGTAGAGGTAAACCCATCTGGGCTGCCGCATTGTGGCAAGACATTGCTGCCTGGGTAGAGAACCTGGTTATAAAAGTACATCACGTAGATGCTCACGTACCCAAGAATCGGGGCACTGAAGAACATCAAAACAACCAGCAGGTAGATCAGGCTSCTACAATTGAAGTGGCTCAGGTGGATCTGGACTGGCAACATAAGGGTGAATTATTTATAGTTCGGTGGGCCCATCAAGGCAGAGATGCAACATATAGATGGGCTCSAGGGGTGGACTTGACTGTGGACACTATTGCACAGGTTATCCATGAATGTGAAACGTGCGCTGCAATCAAGCAAGCCAAGCGAGTAAARCCTCTCTGGTATGGAGGATAATGGCTGAAATATAAATATGGGGAGGCAAATGGTAGGGCTGTGTTTCCACCCCTGGGGCAGTCGATTCCAGGTGTACTGGACGCCCCTCCAAGTGAAAGCAAACTGTGGCCTGCACTCTGCCRCCAAAGGGAYTGAGAAAAACACGTTAGCAATACCAGTTGTGGCGTACCACTTGGCTGCCTTTGACTCCAGTTTGTACTGAAGTTCTAGCATGTCCGGCACGGCAGCACTCAATGGTGACGTGACTTCGTCCAGGCCACAATAGTCCAGTTAGTCTCCCCTCTCCATCAGACTTTCGCACTGGCCMTATGGGACTGTTAAAGGGTGAGCGAGTCTTGCTGATCACTCCTTGGCTCTCCAGTYGAYGAATCAGCTTATGGATGGGAAGCAGGGAGTCTCGGTTGGTGCGAYATTGCCGCCGGTGCACYGYTGTGGTAGCGATCGGCACCCGTTGTTCTTYGACCCTCAGCAACCCCACAGCAGAAGGGTCCTCTGAGAGACCRGGCAAGGTGGACAGCTCTTTAATTTCCTCCGTCTCCAAGGCAGCTCTACCAAAAGCCCACTGGTACCCTTTGGGTCCTTGAAATACCCTCTCCTGAGGCAGTCTRTGCCAAGGATGCACGGAGCCTCTGGGCCAGTCACCATGGGGTGCTTTTGCCACTCATTCCCGGTTAGGCTCACTKCGGCCTCCARTACAGTGAGCTCTTGGGATCCCCCTGTCACTCCAGAAATACCGACGGGTTCTGCCCCTTTATRGCTTGATGGCATCAGGGTACMCTGTGCRCYGGTGTCTAYRACAGCCTCATACTCCTGTGGGTCTGATGTGCCAGGCCATCGAAYCCACACAGTCCAGTAAACCCGGTTGTCCCTTTCCTCCAYCTGGCTGGAGGCAGGGCCCCTCTAGTCCTAGTATTCGTTACTCACTTCTTGTAAGTACGAATCAGAAGTCCCTTTATTAAAATCAGTTCTACTCTGTCTGGKGAACTGCTCACTGGAGACTGGMGCTGCAATTTTCCTGGAAGAACCCCCTTTTGTGATTGTTTTTCCTTGCAGCTCATGTACCTGTCCCTCTAGGGTCGAGGTAGATTTTCCATCCCACTTCCTTATGTCCTYTCCRTGGTYACACAGGTAAGACCASAGAGTGCCCTRGGGTGTGTTCCTTCTATATCCTCTCTCTTGAGCGGAAGAAAGATGACTCCTAAGAGCTGAGATACTGGTCGGTACAGGTGAGGAGTAGGATCTGTCCTCTTTGAGTTGCTGGACCAGTTTCTCCACAGCCGAAACAAGGGAAGAAGAAGAGGTTTTTTTCATAT
>JASVER010000030.1:175040-304506 GCA_030449065.1 Oceanodroma leucorhoa
GGTGTGGAATATCCCTTTGGCCAGTTTGGGTCAGCTGTCCTGGCTGTGCCCCCTCCCAGCTTCTTGTGTATCTCCAGCCCTCTCAGTCTGTAGAGCATGAGAAGCTGAGAAGGCCTTGACTCTGTGTAAGCACTGCTCAGCAATAACGAAAACAYCTCTRTATTATCAACACTGTTTTYAGCACAAATCTAAAACATAGCCCCATACTAGCTATTACRAACAAAATTAACTCTCTCTCAGACAAAACCAGCACAAGTACCTTTTTGTTAAAAAAGTGAGTGGGTGCACCAYACCACAAGACAATTAACATCACTTTGTGTCTGAATGTTTTTTAGTAGGGAATTAACTTACATGTGTACCTCCTGGGATGTCTGTGATTTGTGCTGCCATCTTGCTATTCGTTCTGTGTCAGAGGCTGCAGGTCATTTCAGAGCAAGGGAGGCAGGAGCTGGGATATTTTGCACATGTGCTTTCTAGCTTTCATACGCCAGAAACCTGAAGGCATTTCCTGCTTACATTCGGTTTACCAAAGGCAACTTTCTTCACTGCATACGCATCTCTTGGGTTTCTGCCTTGGGACAGAGGTAGCGCTTAGGGCAGACCAGTGCATTTGTAACGGTTACCTGGTTTTGTCAGTATTGTGAAATGAACCCGAATTCCAAGTGCTCGGTAAGAGTTTTCCCTTTGCTTTCACTGGAAGCAGGATGAGGCCTTAAACCTGATTCAGATTAAACATGTGTTTACAGGCCTCTTTAAACTTCATGTGTTTAAGRTGGACCAGAGCTTCAAAGACTTGTCATTTCTACTAGACTGATAGCCTTGAAAAATGAAGAATTTTCTATGCTGATATGCTCTGGGTAATGAATGATCAGCTTAGGAGAAGATGAGCACCTTGGGGGTTGTAAGGATTATTGGACTGCCTACCCTGGAGCTTCAGCTATTGCATTGTAAAGATAATGAATGATTAATTGATCTCATACTTTGTACTTAACTTAATTGGTAGCAGTGCTTTGGCCACGCTGGCTGCTGTAACAACTTAGCCTTAGAGGATATACTCATACTGAGTGAAAAAATAAAAAAAAAAAAGTGAAGGGGCATAGGACGGGGAACAGAAAGTGCCACCTCACTGGCCCACCTAATTGTGGTGGGTAAAATGGGAGTAAGGGGAAGAGCTGGGAAAGGGGACTACAGCAGGAATGCTCCCAGGTGGGAAGTTGTGGAAACTCCCCCTGTCTGGAGAGAAGAGCTTGCATTGCATCCTTCTCCCTTACCAGCTGAGACCTCAGTTTTTCTCTTTTCAGAAGAATGCAGAACTATATTAAAAGTCTGAAGTTTCCCTCTCACATAATGTCGCTGTACCAGCCTCTATCTAGAAAGAGGCTGACCCAGGTATCTCTCCTGGGTATCTGCTCCTTTACAAATTAATTTATTGCAGCGAGCTCCAGCTACAAGGGCTTGTTACCGCTGTTGTGTTATTTCCTCTTCCTGGCATTACTGCTTAGGTGTTCAGTGTCCTTGGTGGATTATTAAGCCCTTTACTCCCGTGTTTCAAGGGGTGAGTTACAGAAATAAGTGGCTGTTAAAAGAGGSAATTGGCCACAGTAAGTCCATGTTAGACATGAAGTTAGTTCCTGTTAATGTTGCCTTTGTCTTTGTTTGTAACCAGTAAATCCCTATTTTCCACCACTGTTTGTGTRGTATGTAAAATAACTTGCCAGGTCTAAAGGGAGCACTGGCAGCTGTGCAGCTCTAATCTTGTGTGCAACRAGGGAGAGTCACAATCACATTTTGTCTAACAGTCTGCCAGAAACCATCACACATTCATTTCACAAAGTGGAAGGAAAAAGCTCTGCAAACTCCTCAACGTAAACCAGGGAACAAGCTGTAGAACTACATTGTTTTCCTCCTTTCTGATGAAAGGAGAAAGGATCCTATAATGACTCCCCTCAGAATGAGATGCTGGAATAGATGCTTTCTGGGTTGTTCCCCTGTCGTCGTGTCAGGTGAACCTTCATCTCGATGGAGGTGGTGGTAGTAGCATATAATGGTTAGAATTGTTCCTCTTGCTGAAATTTCTCACTAGTTTGGAAAAAGGCTGAAGTAAAGCTAGTAAAACTGCACTTGAAAATGAAAATATGGACCTTACATTGTGGATAAATGGTTGGCTGGGTGGAGTAGGAACTTGCCAGTACTTCTGCAGCCATCTTTATGACCAGGGTACTGACTTGGGCAAAAATCCCTAGAGCAAAGAAGTGCAGCTTTCAACTAGATTTTGAAAAGGACAGACGTCTGTCATTAGTGGCCCAGAGATGTGAAATCCTGTCAGTGGGAAAATGAGTCAATTTTCTAATGTGCTGTTTCTGCTTTTGCAACTTAGAAATAATTGCCAGTGTAAGAGTGGAAACAGATACAAATGAGTATGCTATGGTGTTAACAAATGGAGGTTATGTTAATCTTGGTATGAAAAGTCCATGTATGTTAATAATGATCAAATAAAATTGCTCATTAATAATCATCATAAGTAATATTGATCTCCACAGCACTTTCCGCCCAGATGCTCCAAAATGTTTTATGAACCTTTGAAAATCACAGCAAGACGAGGTAAGCAATTTTGTCTAGCATAGGTAGTGGTGGGGGGAAATGAAATCTGGCGTCATAATGACTCAAAAACTTTCAGTGAATAAAGCCAAGTTGTCCTGAGAAGAACTGAGATTTCTCGACTTAGAATCATAGAATCATAGAATCATAGAATCATTAAGGTTGGAAAAGACCTCTAAGATCATCGAGTCCAACCATCAACCCAGTGAACCCATGTTCACTGACGTTGCTAGAAAGTGGCTCTCTTCTGGGTTAACTGCAGTTGGAGGACTGCAACAAAACTTAGTAGCTCTGTACACCGCTTCTGCTGCTAAGGAGCAACTTCTTCTTTATACCGTCTTTGGCATGCGAGATAACCTCAGAAGATAACGAGTATTGTATATTTCATAGCAATAAAGTGTGAAAAATCTTTTAGGTTGGTTTTCTAATTTGTTTCTACTTCAATTAACTTTTTTAACTGCATGTCTTGTCTCATAAAATGATGAACGCTTTCCAATTTATTGAAACAGTGGTTCTATAAAAGAACAATGTGCTTGAGCAACTCTTTGTGCTGATACATCATCATCAGCCTTAGTAATGAGTGGGAGAGAGATAGGGCTGGTTTTGGCTCCATTGAAAACATCTGTAGATTTTATCTGGAACAGATTTTATTAAAATTGCAACAAACTTTATAAAGCCCAATATACGCTTCATTAAGGGAACATTACCTTACAATTATGATTAATTAGATTAAACTTATGAAAGTGTGTTATTTGTTCAAATCAAAAGGGTGGCGGGGAAGAATGATGGATGATGAAAGAGTGTGATAAATGAAGAAAGCAGCTGAACTAAATTGAATGTGTATTCATCCGTTTTCACTTCATAACTAATGATAAATTGAGCATGTCACATTTAACAATACATGTCTGAGCTTAAGCACAGTCCCAGCTCCTGTAGTCTAATGTCTTTTGTCAGGTAGCTGCATTCAGGGGACGTGGTATTTTGTTTGGAGAAACCTACGCAGTTCATTATCTATCTGTCCCTGCAGCTAAAATCACAAATGAAAGCTCTTGCTCTCTCTTGAAATAAAATCACGGAAGTCTCAATTAGGATAGAGTTGTCTAGGAGGCAGAATCTSACTGGGAAGTGTTAATTTGACTTGAAAAGCAAGTGATGTATTGAAAAGTATGTGTTGTTGACAAGAATGCATTTTGTGATAATTGCGAACTTGAACAAGCCTGTGAGGGTCAGAGTCTAACTCACGGGCTCACAGTCACTTGTTGTGCCGCCACTTGGGAAAGATGCTATTCAGCACCAGATGAAATGTCTGAATTTGGCCTAAAAGGCTCAGGGACTTTGTGTGGGCAATGCCTGGGTGCCTTGGRATGGTTTTGCAGGCTTCTGAACTTGTACTGCGTTTTCTTCTGGGTAACTGTTTTTTCCTTCTGCCGGTCAACCTAGAAAAGTCTTTCTCATGGTAGTCAGCAGTTCTGCTTCTATTCTTGGTTGTAATAGATGTGAAGCAGGATGACAGCAATGAGTGAGTACTGGGGAAAGGGTCTTAATTTTGTTATCATCAAAACCAAAAAGGACAACATTTTGTTCTGAGATCACTAAAAGCTTTGGTCAACATTTCATACCAGAAAGGTTGTTTTAGCTGACTTCGTTGTTCCATTCCTGTTCCAAAACTATTCAAACATGTTAGGCCAAATTCAGTGATGACGAATTGAGCTGCTGAACTACACCACAGACGAATTTTGGGCATGAGAAGTTTAGCATTTCCAGGAATAGTTCAGCTGTGATCCTGCACATCCTTGTGTGCTGTAGACCAAAGAGTGAGAAAAGGTTGTTGTATAGTTTTAAGGAGYGATAGGAAGCAACTGCAGAAGAGCTGAATGCATGAAATCATAGCTGTGGTCCTCCAAAACCAAAATGGAAGAAAGTCCTGCATCTCTTAAGAGCACTGGGCTCTTAAGGGATGTGCTCTAAACAGATGACAAATGATGCTGGGGAGCTAAGCATGGGCATAAACGTCACATATAGCAGTAGCCAAAGAGTGTAGGGAAAGGGCAGTCTCTTGTCTTTCTCGGCTAATTAGGAGGGGGTTCCTTGTTGCTTTAGTGCAGAATCAGAGACCCCTTTTACTCCCTGTGCTGTTCCTAAAATGTTATGAGTCCCCTGCTCGCAGTCAAGTCTTTTGACATGGGAACTACACTCTGTGCCCCATCCTTGTCCCTTGCTTGGAGCACCCTGTGGAGTTTGAAGGACAGTGATATTTTTGAGCCTTTAAGTCAGGAGTGGACCAAACCTCATTCCTATACGGTGCTGCCTGTAAAAATGGATATTAGACAGGTTCTGGACAATTAAAGTAATTTAAGAAAGTTAGTGAGATTCAACTTTGCCAGCCTCTTTAAATTTAATGACGGGAGGAAAGGAGTTTGTGTGTGTAAAAGTTAAGGAAAAACTAAAGACTGCCAAGTAAAGGGAAACAAGCCACAATGTTAAACTTTTCAATGAGTTTTAGTAATGACATCGTTCCCTCCTAGACTAACACCAGTGTTTTAAGTGGCTGTAGTATTGTTCAGCCCTGGCCTCAGGTGGCTGGGTGCTTTGTGGTTATGTGCCAGACATCACACCTGGATGGGATGGATGTGAGGGAACTTCTGTAAAGTCATCTCTGCTCTTCCTTTATCTGTTTCCCAGGAATGCTGTAAAATGTTTTMGACTATTTGACTGAGGAGTGCAATAGAGAATTTCTTGATGTGTAAAGAAGTAATTTCTTTACACCTCTAACCACCACCCATAAAACCAGAACCTGACTGCATCGAACTATTAAGGTCTCATCCTTTGGGAATGCTGTGATAACACACGGCATAGAATTGGGTCTAGCAGTCAGGTTAATAGGAGTAGGATTCTGTTTAAATGATGGGCTTTGTAGTGAAATTAATTCTGCAGTTCAATTGTGTAGTTACTGGCAACAAAAGTTTAAGGAATGTAATGGAAGTCCTGTGCAAATTAGCAGTTTTATTTATCCCTCATTCCATGTATGCGGTTGGGTGGTTTTTTTATGTAATGGACACGTGAAGAGCTAACTCTGTGCTTATCCCTGGCTGTTATTAGTAATSCTTCTCAAACAATAGTTTATGGTTGACACAGAGATATTTCTGACTGTGACSTGATTGATTGAGGTGGATTTTTTGAGAAATAGTCTATGCTGTGAAGATATTTAAGACCCTAGGAGGTGGAGGCAAGTGGACCAYGTGGACTGTTTTAGCCATCTGAAGCATCAGTATCTCATTCCCTGATTTTTACAGTGAGGCTAGATTTGGGTGAGAAAGGRGGGTGTGAGGTGCTGGGCTTCTTTTTGGAATATTCCCACAGGTTCTTTGGGTTGTGTGTCCTTAATGCAATGCACTTGCATCTCTCTATTGCCACCTCTGCAAGCCCCTTCCCTGGGAGCTCTGCTCTGCTTAAGCTGCTGCGTTCTTTTGTAGAAAATAGTGAGTTGACTGTGCAAGATGAGAAGATGACTCTTCTGGAGGAAATGCTGCAGACTGCTCAGCCCCCTTGCAGAGATCACTCCTTCGGTGTGCCACCATTTTGGGTGGCCCAGTTGGAGACTCCTTGAAAAGAGATGGCTCTGAGTACTTTCTGGACTTCAGATTTCTCCAAGGCTTTGCAGTGTGAGCTCCTATAAAATAGAGGTCCTGGAAGTGACTCCCTTCTTAAAAGGTAGCCTTTCATCTTTAAAAAGCTATGTAGGCCGCCCTTCCCCCATGGTTGGGTAGAAGGAGAAGGCGCAGAGGAGACACGGGTGTAGGAATCATTAAAGTGAAATGTGAGTCATGTTCATTAAAGGCAAGCTAGCAGAATGTCTTATATTAGTGGCTGCGTAATGATTAGAGCTTCCTGTAATAATGATGATGGTGATTCTACTATATGAATTGAACATTCATTCTAAGTTAATTCACATCCTTTTAACTAATAAGTTATTTAAGGGAACAAAAAAAAGAAGACCTTTTTAACTCATAATTTGAATAGACTGGTCAGAAGAATACTGAAATAGCAACCCTCCCACTGTGCTGCGGAGATTCAAACACTAATCTGTATCTAAATTTTGTAGTGAAGGCATACTTACATTTATTTATTCATAAAGCATTGCATCTCTGCTAAATACTAGACCTTCCTCCCACTGGAGATTATATGTGTGTTCACTAGCAATATGTTCCTAGTCGAGATGATGATAAAGAGCTTTATTTTGGTGTGAAATTATTTAAAGAGAACTTCACTTTGATTTTTGTTATTCTGAGGCGTGTCAGGGAAACGAACGATTTACTGTTTGCCTTACAAACATCTCCCTTTTGAGCAAGAAATCATGGTCTACAAATATTTTTCATCAGGAAAAAAATTAAAAAAGGGGAAAGAATTCTTTATTGTATATAGGACATAAAAATTTAGAATAGCAAGATGAAAAGGAGAGCAAAATGGTTAGTTTAAATATTGAAGAAAAACTTTGGTGGTGGCAGCCGTGGCTTTGCAGTAGTCTCTTGGCAGGGAGGGAAACCTGTGGTTGAAGCTGTTTAAAGATAGCCTGGGGGAGTAAAAAAGCATATAAACTGCCTCAGTGGACTGGAAGATGGATACAATAAGTTAATTGGTCTTTTGTGCTTGCAGCTTAAGTCATTCTGGCGATCTGGACCCATTAGCAAGTTGAGGGCTTCAGAAGTTGTGTTCGCTGATGTCAACTTGTGCATGTTTGCAAATTCACCTGAACAATTCAAGGTCTTTGAGTTAATAAGGTGGGTTTTCTCATCATTTTATTCAATACCTTTGCCTTGCAGTCAGAATAGGTATGTCAAAGACAAGTTTTGGCATAGTTAGGTATAAAGACTGTACAGAATGCCTCAGTGTTTGAGTTGTGAGTGCTGCTTAGAAGTAACAACTGAATTCTTACTATGATTTCCCTTCTGATTAAGGACTACATTTATTAAAATATTTCTTGCATTGCCATACATTTCAAGATTAAACTAGTCAAAACCTCAGGTCTGAACGCTATAAAAACTTGGAGGAATTCCAAATTGTTTGAACTGAGAGGTTCAAAGTGAAAATCAGATTAATATAATTTGGTATGAGCCTGGACAATACATTCTGATGCCTTTGTACATTAAAGTTTGTTCAGCTGAGTTCTAGCATATAATAGCCTTTACAGATTAGCTTGTGCAGAACTGCAAAGATAGGAATTGTGAATAACTTGTCATAATTTACTCTTTAGGTTGTGCTCTTGTTTCTGACATGCAGTCTAATCTGCAAAGCCCTCAGAGTCAATTCTTATCTTCTATTTGAGTCATCACAGGTATCTGTTTTCTTGTGTATTATTCACTTGATAATGAACATCAGGTTATTTGAGATGTAACTCAAATTAGTTTGGAGGATGTTTCCTTTTGGATGCTGTAACAGGTTCTGGAGAACAGCCATGGAAAGAAGGCTGGCTGCCGACCGGTCTGTCTGGGAGGGTCCGGCAGACTGAGGGAGCTGTCCAGCGTTGTTTTCTAGACGAATTTTGCAGTGGTGATTCTTACAATATTTTTTTTCTTTCCTTAAGATTAGAGCTTTCCTGTTTTCCTCTTCAGAACTACAAGCAAATCCTTACTGCAGTCAAAGGCACTCTGGAATAGCAGTACTGGAATCCACCCCAGATCAGGCTTGGATAATCTTTTAATGAAATAGTAAATGCTAACTACCTTAGTTAAAATAGGCTGAAACACTAGCATCTTACTATGTTATGATGCTGCAGATGACATTCTCACTTCAGGGTATAACTAACTTGAAATAATCTCTGCAATATGGCCCTCTTCTCATCCATAGCACTGAGAAAAAAGTCACTTGAAATTTTTCATAGATAGTAGGCAAACAAATGTTGTTTTCTTTAGGGTTTGGGAATACACTGCTAATCACCGGCAGGTAATTTGGAGACAGAGGCCTTTGAAAGAGAAATATTTTCTTCCATCTTGAAATAGTTTTTGTTCAGCTGCTTCTTAAAACTGAGTTGTCCTCAGACTCTGTCTCTATTTAGTTCTTCCTGCATAGCATCTAACATAGGGGATTATTTCTGCCAAGGGACTAATTTAAGTAGTTTCTGAATGCCTCTGATAATATTAGTGGTTTGCATATGCTTGGACATGGGTCTGGAAGACATGATGTATTGCACCAAAGGTTCAGCATAGTTAATAATCTTGACCTGAAATCTGGCAGACTTTTATGAATCTATTGRTGAATGGTGGAGTCTAAATTCTGCTGGGTGAAATACGGAGATCTGACAGCATGTTCTGCAGCTTTGAACTTCTTGGTAGGCTTAACTGTTCTGATTTTAAACCATATTGCATCCCTCAGAAGTGTTTATGTGCTTTCATTGTCTTCACTGATGACAATATCCAAACAGAGTTATTATGTACCGTGATATAAATATCGAAGGATGCTGGCTGTACTAACCCAAAACATAATATGGAGTAGAAAATATGGCAAGGCCTAGTATATCCTATCTAGCGCTTGCATGTTGCAGAGGAGGATAGCTGGATGTGAGGAAACGAATCAATAGTCAGGATGATAATGATCAAAAAGAATGATCCCAGACCATAATTAGTGATCTTCTGGCTTTATTTTTTTGCCAACAAACATAATGTTCTGATGAAGTTGTAGTTTAATTAACCTCATCTTAACAGTATTCAGAAATCTATTCTTCGCAGGAATCAGTCATGCCCTGTCATCTGTCTACAGTGATGTTACCATCTTCTGGTGTTGACTCCGAAAATTGCATCTGGCTTTACTATGAAATTAATGAAGAACTCTGCTTTTGAGCARCTGTCAGAAGAGCTTTTTCTCCTTCCAACCTGAATACTCATGTATTTACATTTAGCTCTGTGGGGAACCACTAGGAAAAAAGGGATTTTCTCYTCCCTCTCATCTTACTTTCCTCCTTCCACTGCCTTTCCCAACGCTCTCCTTTCCTTCCACCTCCCTTTCATAACCTCATCTAGATACCTATTAGCTCTCTCTTTCAATAACACTGCTCTGGCTTCCACGAAAGTGCTTTTTAATGTAGGAGATGTACTTCAGCCATAACACCAGGGTCACTTTCTGAGTAACATTTTATGGGATTGATTAAACTTTAACACCATAACTGTTGACTTTATAGGCCAAGGAAGAGACACTGAGTGCTAAGCTCCGGATAATTTGTGCTTCACAATTTTTTAAAATCAGATAGAAATAGAGTTTAATGTGTTTGATAAAGCAACCCTCTATTTTTTCCCAGTGTCTCCTATTTTAAAAGACCCACAACGTTTAACATGAAATAATGTCTTTAACACTAATGAAGTAAAGTTATAGTAAATAACTTTATTAAAAAAAAAAAAAGGTGTTTAACTCTATGGGAAGAATGTGAGAAAAAATTTAATTTGCTCTCTCCTTGGCTCCAAATGTGAACACCTCATATTTTTTGTTATTGCTAGAAAGTGAATGAATGGGTGCTGTCAGCTGAGAGTTGACGTTGCAGAAACATGTCATTCCTTCTCACTGCAGATTCTCTCCTTGCGGTGACTTTGGTAGGATAGAAAAAATGGCGGTTTGCTAAATTAACAGAAGACCCTCAGCTCTCCTTAAATTGCTTCTTTCAGTGTGCATGGGCGTTGCTGCTGAGAAATTGCTGGACGGTAGCRCATCTCGCCACGTACCAAGAAGAAAGATGAGTATGAAGGAGTGCTTGAAGGATGAGTGTGACTGCAGATCTGAGGACAGTTCCCAGGTTGGTTGCAGTCTCACGTGACTTTAAGCAGATCATCTGTAATCTCCTCATCACCTCACCTGTCAAGTGGCTAACAGAGTACTTATCTGCCAGGGTTTCCTTATTCTTTTTTGCCTATGGGTAACTCCTCTGGCTGAAGCTGACACACTGTTCCTAATTACACTGGTACGTTTTCCCAGCAAAAGGGAAGTA
Source organism: Oceanodroma leucorhoa (assembly GCA_030449065.1). Classification (NCBI taxonomy): domain Eukaryota; kingdom Metazoa; phylum Chordata; class Aves; order Procellariiformes; genus Oceanodroma; species Oceanodroma leucorhoa. Next base: position 185,608 of record JASVER010000030.1, read on the forward strand.
CAGTTGTACTTTTTTGTTGTGCCTGGTGAGTTAAATCCAATGCATGACTGACCTCGGATGGGAGGACACAGAGGTTCAGTTTCATCCTGGCTGAGCGACTCAGATGCAGGTTCCCTGGAGACCCTGGGGACATACCCAGGGATGCTAGGATATGCTGCAGCTGATGAGACTGGCGCTTCCCTGCACATTTTTACCCTGTTAGAGCGAGTTAGCGCRGGGTTGTTGGATAATGCTGTGCAGATCTGTATTATGAGCATGAGCTTCCACTGGGGTTTCTGGGCCTCAGATAATAAATGATAGTTAAAAGCTCTTCACAAATCCCTCGAAGTATTCAGCCTGTGTCATGGTGAAACCCAGGCATCTTCAAGGTGAAAGAGACCTTCCCAGCTGGAAAAGATGGCTTGGTRTGGCCAGTGAGTGCTGTTATGGCCCGGCATCAGCAGATTTCCTGATGAAGTCACAGTAAGATTGCTATTTTAGAAAATCAATAACATGGTTAATTGTCTTGTTCTAACATTTCTTGGGAAGGGTAATTGTACAGCTTAAAAAAGAGCCAAATTTTAAAAGCCTTGTGGCTTACCATTTGAGTTGAAACATTTTTAAATTGAAAGCCAAATCATGCTTGTATTACTAACTTCCAGAAAAGGGTTCATCTACTTGAACACCTCAGCCAAYTTCCCCTCCTGAGACTCAAAGGAGTCACGTGGAGGAGTTCTGTCTCTCCTCTGAATGCACAAGAGACCTGGCCTCCTAGGAAGGCAAATACCCTGAGAGCTGCTGGGAAAAGCTGGAGAGCTCAAGGTGGGTTATTGCCAAGGAAGGCCAACCTCTCCATGAGTCCTTCACATGATGCTCTTCTGCCTGGGCCATTGCCAGTAGCACTGACCAACATCTATCTTAATGCCCTTCTCCAGAGATGGGTGGTAGTGGGAAGGGGTAGGGATAGCGTTGAGTTAAGGGCAGCTCCCTAGAGCTGCTTGAAACTGTTAGTTCATCAAAAGCACAATTACACTGTTGAGGTGGATTGGACATTACAAGTGATGTGGAAGAGGCAGCCTCTGGCTCAGGAGACCCCTGAAACATTCATTGCTGGAAAYGGGGAATAACACCCAGGAGAACAAATGCTCTATCTTGATCTTACGTGGTTTCCTGGGGAGTATGCTACTTGTAGCTGTCAGAGATAGGTGCGGTACTGAATGGATCTTGAGTCCATTCCTAGTGCTTGTGAAACCCAATTCTTACCTTATAACTAAAATAGTTTGATATAAGCCTCCAGGCAGCTCCATAGCGTACAAAATAAAGGTTGCTTTATTTTCATTCCCAGAGTTAACCATATGAAATTTAGCAGACTTTATTGTTTGTTCACGTTTCTGGGTTGTTTTATCCTGGCCTCTCTGACTGAAAAAAATAACAGAGAAAGACTTTGCATTTTTTTCTTTTTTTGTTCGTATTTTTTTTTTAGCTAGTCATCCACAGTCTGTGGACTTTTTCTGTTCATATAGAGCTGCATATTCATAAGCCAAACTCCATATTTTTTAAGATTAAGGAATGCAGTCCAAGATCAGATGAAAGTAAAATCTCTATGAAAAAGCAAAGTGTGTACTTTCTCTGGATTACTGTGATTTCCCAGCTGCAGCAGGACCCAAAGATTGCTATTTCTGCACATAGGCTGAATCCGGGAAAGTTCAGATTGCTTGTGGGAGGGATCTCGATCAGTGTTCCCTAGATGGCATTTCACAAGTTGAGTGTAAAGTTGCAGACGGTGGAGCCTTGACTGCTGGAAATTCACTGTATCAGGTGTCTGCTTTCTCTGCTACTTTTCAATCTTTGCCGTTCTCCTTCACATGATTTTTTTTTTTTTCTAATTTTGTATTTTGCCTTCCCAACTTTCCCAGAGCTTTTCCCTCTGCTTTCGTTCTCTGCCTTCTTCTCATAGGGGTTTCTTTTGCCTCCTTAATCATTCAACAAAGGAGTCTAGTAAACATCAGATGTCTTTTCCTTTCCCAGTTGAGTGGATCTGTATTTTCTCCTTAAGTCAAATTTATTTCTTAGATAATTTCTTGCTAGCTGTTACCCTCTTTCTCTGAATCCATACAGAATCTGTTACTTGCAATTCCCCTTCAGTATTTTCTTTGCTCTTGAGTCTTGTGTCCTTCAGCGTGCCACTTAAGCTGATCGCTGAAGTCTCAAGAGGGCCTGGCAGGCTCTGTTGCTGTTTTCTGATGTTGCCAACAGTAATATTTCTTCCAGGCAAGGCCCCTCATAACTCAAGTGAGGTCAGTYGGGACCCAAGAGCTGAACCTGTCCTTTCCAATGAATCAGCAGTGGGATTGAAAGAATTTATGCAAACTATCAAAATGATTTTGTTTGTTCCCGCGTTGGGGATAGGTCTCATAGCGTCGCAAGTTTTCTCTTTTYCGCAGCAAACAGTTAAAAATGTAGGATCCATTAGAGATCAGCTCAAGCCTCCTTCATCCTCGATGTGGGCCTTGAGTCAGTCCTCCTACTGCATAGGAAACAGAAGAATGAAGCTAAACCCAAACATTTTAGGTACCAATATATCACAAGCCTGCTTGTTCCTCATTGGAGTCGCTCACCACCGCTCAGCTCCTGAGAGCCCTGCCTCCTTCTTAAGGGAATGTAGTTTTTTTTAGACCATAATTAATTGCCTTCTCAGATAAAGACACTAGGCTAGGAATTTGACTCTTACTGTGCATTTGGCATTTTTTTAGACACTCTCAGAAGAGAGAAGGAGGTATTTTTCTTAGGGAAAGCTGTACTTTCAGAATTAGGTAGTGTAATAAAAGTCCATCTACCTGCTATGGTTGTTCTATTGAAATTAGAGCTGTTCCAGACTCAGCAGCATATRTTTTGTTATCACTTAACTTTTTTGAAGGATTTGAGATCTGACTCCTGGTCCAARCCTGAATCTCTGTTTTGGACACTCATGTCGTGATGAGGTGGATCATAAGAGAGAGAAACACAAAATACAGAGGATTTGAACCCTCAGGGAAAGCTTGTCTCCACAGAAATGCTATGGAAAAAAAGACCTGAGTGGCTAAAGGTGCGACTCTAAAACTGATCAGTAAAACCAGTCTGTGGACACCCTGAGGTAAACTTGCTCTGTGCGTGTTCCAGGCTGCCTGGAGCCAAGTCTACTCYAGTGGGGAAGCTCTTCCTTCAGTGCTGTGCTTCATCTAGTATCTCACTGCCAATGTGCCTTTGTAAATAGTCTATCCTTAAAGGTTAAGGTAAGATACCTTCTAATTTTCATTCCAAAAGACTTTGTGGGTGCAGATTGCTACCACTGTTGAACTAACATGCTTTAGAARTTAAGTCAGCTCAATTTTCCTGAAAATTTGAATGTAGACATATTTAGATTCAGCTCTTGGAGATTTTGAAACCTTTTCTGCACATAATATCCTACTCTAAACACTGTTTCTTTCACCCTAATATAAATCAGGAACATCAGTAGTAGCTCAGAAATGTGAATTGGACCCACCGCAGCTCTCCACTGCCTTTGGGCCGTGGAGCCTGTACAGTCTAGGTCCAGTTCCAAAAGGTGTAGATGTGGTCCGTTCTTTGTTTCAGTCACTTCTTTACCAAGGGAGAATGTCTTTTATCCATGCAAGTATCCAAATAGTCTTAAATCCGGGGTGTGTTACCTTTGCTCATGGGAATGGCACCTTGGTTCCTAGGCAGTCCTTGACTTGTTGGTGCTTGCCAGAGCAAGGTGCTACCTGAACAGCCCGACGGTTGCAATCTACCCATGACACATGAGCAATACAGAGSAGTTTGAACTCACACAGTAAGTTTTTGCACACTTTTCTCCCTCAAGCATGCTGCCAAAGCAGACATTAATCAGCTTTACTCTAGGAGTTAGAATAGAAACTCGCTTGTAAATTACGACCATTACATTTCCGGCTTAAATTTCCCTACTCCTTTAAGCTAATGCTTTAGAAGACTAACCCTACCACTCTGGCAAGAGCCACGTCTTACCTTTATATCCATTTGGCACACTCTCTGTCTCTCTTTTTTTTTTTTTTTTAAGTTGAAGAATTACATTATCTCTGTGAAATAACTTTCCTTCTTTAGTTGTTCAATTTGATTCAAGGATTTTTGATTAAGCGTTCAGGGGTTATGAATAAATAAGAACCAGCAGCCCAGTAATTGGTATATCATTACTCCCTAGTAGCACATTTAATCCTCAGCTTCGCTGCACCACATAACCTTTTCCTTCAGTCCTCCTCCTCCTCAATATTGCTTACAAAAAAAGAGGGTGGAAAAAAAAAAGCAATGTCACTGCAAGCTTCGCAAGTTACCATTAAAATGAATACTTTTTAATTTCTCTGGATGAGATGGGGCCCTGTGCTCTGGGACAATGCTGATGGATGACATTTTAATGCAGCTGAAATGTTATTTTTACTGAACCAGGGAAAACTATAAATTTTGCTTCATTGCCACTGATGGCTCTATGCATAAAACTATGGTGGCGCCCATTGCCCGTGAATAATCACCTCAGTATGGCAGATGTTACTTCACAGGGAAAGCAATTCTTATGCCGAAGAATTGTGGAAAGATTAATTGTCTACAGCTGTTTCATGGCCCACAGCAATCTTGATACATTTATGATAAGTTTAAGAGCTCACTAGAGGCAACTCCTATTCCCTGTTGTGAGAGAGGGGCGGGGGGGGGAGCTGAATGGCTTTATTTTGACACCTGGATTCATAGAATCTGTCAGCTCCATTACAGCCTTCATAGAAAGCTGGCTGTTGGCAGGTTTGGGATGATTGTGAGCGGGCTAAGATGCAGGAATTATCTAGGCATAGATAAAGAAAAGGAGACTGAGAAGAATTATTCAAATTTGTGCAAATGAATTGCTTCCATTTTTCCTCCCTCTGCCAAGTGGAAATTGAACGTAACCCGCTCTGACCTTTCTCTATTAAGTGCTGCAAATTGCAGTAAATGCATAGTTCTGAGTGCCCTAATGAGACAAAGCTCTAGCAATGCCTCATTAATAAGGAAAGTTTGACCTTGCTGGTCAGCCCTTCATTCGATATTGAAAAGAAATAGGAAAAAAGAAGAGATGACCTGCTGTAAATTTTGAACAATACCTTTGATTTAGTTTGTATATACTCCCAAGCAGACACTTCACAACCTTTTTTTTTTTCCTTCCATTTTTACTATACAAGTGAAGAAGAGGTATTTACTTACTAGGTTCCTCTGTAAATTCATGAGGACGGTGGTGATTTGTGGCACGAACGCACACAGGCGGTCTGATGAACCTTTCTTAAATCTGTTTTTAGTGTCCTTGTATTGATGAAAGAATATCGATACCCTCCATCCTATACAGGTTYGTTTTCCTTTTTTCCTCAGCCCATATCCATTATCGCTGTATCTGAGTGCCAGCGTGTATTCGTGCGTTACTTGAAAAGAGTACCGCAAGGAAATCATATTCTATCATTAAATATACAGTTGCTGGAGCAGGGAGTGCCTCTGAGAAGGAGATGGGAGATGTTTGCTTCCCACCCTGACAGACAAGCTCTCTCATTCTGGTCACTATACTGTCCCAGCTGAGATATAATTTAAAGGGCACAATACTTTATTCACTGATATATGCCAATAAGCCAGCTTAAACAGGTGTATTAGAAAATCCCAAACCGGCAAATGCATGCATATTAAGGAGAAAAAGTATTGAACGAGGGTAAAAATTAAGAGAGAAACTTGGAAGTCGATAAATAGATTTAAATAGGTGAATGGTTATGAACTGTGGTGTTCTATGGTCAGTCTCACTCTTAGAAATCATCGTGGGCCAAATATTGCAAATGTTGCAGAAGTATATTCCCCTTCTKAATGACTTGTTCATGATACACCTCCTTTTTTTGATACTTATCGGGTCTAGCTTGATTTTTTTGTTCTTTGTATTTTATGTTCTTTATTTGTATTTGTATATATACTTGTGTTATTTATTATACATTKATATTATCTTAGTTATATAAACAATATTTTATATAAAAATATATTTATCCATATTTGTGTTCTATACTTGTTTCTTATGTTCTTTATTTGTGTTGGTTATTTCAAATGTTTTAAGTCACACATTCAAGAAATTTAAATAAGCAGTGAGGCTTAGATGTTTTCTCTTGCTTGTGTTAGCTGTGATAGATGGCTACAAACAGTAAATGAGTAGGTAAAAAGTTGAAGTCTACTCAGAAATGGTTAATGAACCAAAATGATGTCACTCATCTTGCTGGATAACTTACAAAGAGTAAGTTGACCAGCTCTGCTAGACATTCATAGTTCCTCCAGAAATTGCATCCCCTGGGATTTGTGGGTGGCGGGGGATGTGCAGGACGATGCCTTTAGGGATACTGTAACAAAAGGGAGCTGGGTGGAGGCTCTGTGGGTCCCACACAGACCTCCTGCAGTGGTGTCCTAAGATCAGTTTTTGGAAATTTAGCAAAGCATTGAAAACTGTGATCTATTTTCTAGGTGGAGCAGCGGCCCTCTTGAGGTGAGATATACTGCCACACAGAAAAGGATATGAGTACGTGCTTTGCAAGATCAAAACATCAAATATTGAAATGTTGACCAAGGAATCCGGTTTTGYCCACCCAGTTTTGAAAATGTTAGCTTTAGGGGCTGACGGATGTCAGGTCTTCCTYAATAGTACTGTTTTCTAGAGAAGAGCATAACAGCTATGCTTGCCATGTCCCTGTTTGGGATGTGCTGCTGATGTCCAGGCGGCTGATGAAGCAGTGTTAACCCTGCAGAGGACAGTGAGAGTCCTAGGGTGTGTTTTCCTACTTGATGGACTAATTGTTACTATTGCCCACAGACACAGATATTTTTCAATTTCACATTCCAGTGCACTGTGACTGTCGTGCACGCTAATGTTACAGGTTCCAAATCAGAAACAGTGTTCAGAAGAGTTCTGAAAATTTTGGGACTCGAAGGGAAGGATTGGGTTACCCCAAAGCGGCAGCGTTGCAGAACGGCAGCCAGAAACATTGTAGTCAGATCTGATGGGGAAAAACTGAAGTCTGAAATTCCACTTTGTTTAAGAATCTGCYGATGACAAAAAATCCCCCTGAAAGATTTCAGGAAATAAAATAGRTGTGTTATAGTGGTTTTATACATACGGTGCTGTGATCAAGAGCAGAGTTGTGCCTCTTAATGTGGGCGTCCTTGAATGCTTTGCAGCCGTACCATTTATTCCGTAGATGTCTCTCATATACAGTTGGTGGACCCTATGTAAACATGCACAGCTGGAAGTTGAGCCTGAAAGCCCTGGTTCCCAAATGGCAGTCTGCAGTCCGTGAGGTCGTGATAAGTGGTCTGTGACAGGTCTGCGGATCTGTAACCTGGAATAACACTTACATAACCACAGATTTCTAAGCAGCAGTGCTGGCAGCGGAGAAAATTTGGGGGGTGACAGCAATCATCAGTCTAAAACGTCTGGGAATCTTTGTRGTAAAAGGACATCAGCTGTCTGGTGAAGTCCCGTAAAGGGGTTTCTAGAAAGGAATCTAGGCAGGTGCTGTATACAGTAAGGTTCTGTGTAATGGAAGGTATAAGCATATGGAATAAGGGCATTTTTAATGGGTGGAATAGTTTTAGATAATTTTTTGACACGTTTTAAATTTCTAACTTTGCCATCCCTCYGAGATTTTACTATTAGACCTAGAGTAAAAGGTCAGTAGCAAAATGAACACAGATACATGAGAAAAGAATCCTAAACAAAAAGTATTAAAAATATCAGCTTAACAGTTTCCTTGCGTCAGCATAAAGAGTGCAAGTGCTGTGTACATAGCAGCATTCATCCCCAGCTTACTAAGACTGACATATTTTATTTCTTTTAATAAGTTATACCTGGGAAAAGATAGGATTTTCTCAATATATTAATAATGCAAAATAATTCACTAAAATTCTGCAAATGTGTCTTAAAATCAATATTATTTGTAAGTGGAATCTGACAGATATCATTTTAAATAYACCTARGTCAAGACAAGCAGAATAGGTGTCYTTGGATATGTGAGCCTCACACCTCTGATTGGATGAGTGTAAAGCTTTGAATCAAATTCCCACTGTGAATATTTACACTTAAGACTTAAAATGTTCATTTTATATCAATATTTTCCAACATGAACTTAAAATGTACGGTTTCTGCAAACATTCCTCCAGAAGGAGTAATTTGTTTGAACATGGTGAAAGCATCTCAGAAAAGGTTGCCCACACAGCTGGAATAATYTTGAATAAAAATTCTGATGTATTTACCTACAGGTTATATAATACTCGCTTTCCCCTCATAAAGGGTGCTATTTGAGCCTGGTGAATAAGATTAATAATCTGTTGCCAAATTCTCCATTCTTCAGGGTCAGGTTTTTAAGYGTAGCTCAAAATTTGCAAATATTTAGTAAAAGATTAATTATGTAAGAAACCTTTTTACGGTCTAAAGTCCCTTTTAAATAGTAGAGACAAGTCTTCTGCATTACTTGGGTGGGAAAATRCAATAGTATTTATTCAGAGAAGCAGAAAAATACAAAAGCAGCTAAAATGATCTTTTGTGGAAGCTGTCACTAAACTAAAATATGACATGTGATTTCAACTAGGTTTTTTTTTTCCTGCTATAATTAACTTTGTCTTTTGACAACTCCTTCTGAGGCATATATTAATTAAATATGGGATAATGAATAGAGACAACTAGATCACCAGGGTATAAATCAATTGAGGGGTTCTGATGATACCATAAACCACAAGAATAGAGTATGTGCAGTTAATAATAACATCAAAAGACTGTGATTGATTTGGAACTTAGCGATCCTTCCACATTCATTATTATTTTATATAAAGCATAAAAACGAGTGGTGTTTTATGCAAAGACAAGACGATTTTTCTCCCCCGGGTTCTTTGATAATGGAGAAATTGTCATTGTTCACAGTTAAAGAAAAAGGCTGTGCTTATTATGTGGAGAGGGATGGCAGAAGATCCTTGTGTGGTCACAGAGAAGCCTTGGGACTAAGAACAGTTTTACTGTAATTATTTATATACCTTCTATGGAGAATTTTGGGCCAAGTTTTCTGGTAGTTTAAAATGCTGTTGCTGCTTGCAATACACTGAAATTTTACTGATTGATTATTTTCTTTAATTTTTTTTTTTTTTACACTCAGGTTGTGCCCATTTGTCTGTTCCATGAAGTCTAAGAACATTTCCCTGTAAGTGATGCCAGATTTTAATTTTTTCCAGAAAAATAAAACCATACACTTAAGTATGTCTAAAGTATATAAATGCTAATAACCTTTATTTATCGATGGTAACATTAAGGTCAAACTGGTGGATTTTCCCTGCAGTTGTGCCTCTTGCATAGTAAATCTGGGCCAAAGTATGCTGTCTATGGTATGACAATAGTTGTTTTGGAAAATTGCGTGAGGATAAATGTTTGTGTGTGTATACACACACGCGCGCACATACATACATATAAATGAACTTTTGTAAAATAGCATTTGATGAGCACAGTGTGCCTCTGGATTATGCCGCGCACACTCCTTACATACTCAGTGTTTTCCATTTTAAATTTATTGGGCGTGGGAAGATGAGGCCAGGGCACGTGGGATGTTTTGATTCCTAATTCAGAATGTTCAATGGGAGAAGTCTTCAGGCAGAAAGATGAGCTTATGCTCCTTTTAGCTATGCTGTGCTGCTGTCAGAAGTGCATATGGGAAGTTTTTTAGCAGATAAATGAGGCATTGGTCAAAGTCTCATTACTATTTCTTAATAAACCTTTCAAACGTGGTCAGGTGTCTCTGGGCTATGCAACACTTTGTAAAACAAAGAACTAGAAGATGGCTCTGTAACTGCATACCAGGCACAATGGTGGAATGTGATTTTGGCTATCATTTGATCAGATACAGTGTTTAAGAATGAAGAGTCAGATTTGAATYTGTCAGTTAATCCAGCTATCATCACCAACTATAAATAAATGCATTAACGAAGTCTCTGTCCCCTACTGCACAGCTTCTTTCCCCAGGCTAGTCTGCAGGGCTTKCAGGAAGCTCTAGCATTCATTCTTTGCGGGTAACTTTTGAAGTTACAGATATTGAAAAGAAAGACTCTGTAATCCTGGTGGGGATGTGAGCCCTAGAAATTGTTGGCTTTGCAGTTTGCCACTTGCTGCTCCTCTAAACATCGCTAATTTTGATGCTGATGCCGGCAGCTGCGAATCTGCCATGTTTTACCTGCACGAGGTTAGAGCCAGGATGTTGAGGAGAGGCTTTGGACACTGGAAGGAGAACCGGGGTGGTGCGGGTATGAGATAGCATGCCAGCTCCAACCCCTTGGGGCAAGCCAGGCTGGGCTCAGAGGCCAGGAGGCAGCCGCTGCGTGCTCCAGCACACCCTCCCCTGCACAGGGAGCAGCAGGCGGCTCGAGGAGGTAAATCCCGACACACGTAACGAGCTCTGAGAAAGGCGTTTTCCAAAGCTGGGAATGCACAGGAAGTAGAGAAGGACTGTCAAATATGCAGCACTGTTTACCCAGCAATATAAAAGGAGGATCAAAGACTCCAGGGGAGTTTTGGTTTATCTTGGCTGCCTCGCACTCTAGGTACATTTTAAAACCAAGTTCATTTATATTTACCTTGCAGTTATAATTGCGTGCACGCATAATCCAACGTAACTGGTTGCTTCAGGAGCTTCTCTTTCYGTGTAATCTGCTTTGAGTCCTAAAAGGAACCTGCAGATGTCTTGGGCTCAAAATCTTTTTATAGCAGCTTRCGTTGGCTTCTAAACACTTGGGCAAACACAACCATCACTGATTTTTAGAAATGTCTATCTGTCCATCTAAAATGTAAATTTGCTGCTAAGGGCACTGCGTATAAGTAAATCACATTTTAAACATCAAATCCATTTTATTTGCTAAGGCTTTAGGCACATTTTAATACCGCAATGCCAGCATTTTAAGTGTATTTTTGTGAGGCCTCTAGAGCACTGTTGCGGATAGGCACCGTATAAATAACATTTATTGTTATTATCATTGTATGTCGTATTCACTCTGTTTTGCTACCATTAATAAACCATTCAGGCAATGTTGTTGTAATGTATAATATTAGCAGCAGCCTCCTTTGGGAGACATATAACTGGGTACTTAATATTCTAGCTGTTTCCTGGGCCATCTCTCCACAGGCAGAGACGCTACAGTGTGTTCAAAGTTCAATATAAAAAAAAAAGGGCTGGCTGTGCAAAGATCACAGCATCTTACAACACGCCTYGCAGTAACTCACACCGTGGCCGTTGCTGTCAAAATTCTGCTGCACTAGATAATAGTAAATTAGTGAAATTGCCTGTAATTTTGGGAATGCTATTTTGCTCCTTCTAWATCCGTCACTGCTCAAAAAAAAAAAAGCATTCACTAAATTCATCCCCCTCCTCCTCAGCCTTCCAGATAAGGCTGTTGCCCTGCAGCCCTCTTTTGGGGCTGCCTAAACTACAGAAAAGACTGGTGCTAATGAAAAGCAAACTGCGAAGCCCAGGGTTGTTTGAGGGCTGYATTAATTTGTGCTGAGGATCTGAGCCTTATGAATATCCTCCTTAATGGCTTGCAAAGCAAAATCGCTGTGACCTTTTCTCTTAATAAACAGTATACAAAAACCAACCGTGCTTAAAATCGCACTCTTAAAAAACACGAAAACAAACAACAATTTTTAGATAACGACGATGTTGTGAATATGGAAGAAAAAGTATGTAGGTGTGAAAGCACTGTTGGATTAGCGGGTGGCTTTGCCAGCCAGGGAGGAAAGAYGGGGAAGCATCCCCGCTGCAGGGCCCCCCCCCGCGTAGCCCCCCAAACGCTTCATGGGCTCACCGGGCAGAAGGTACCAGGCGGCAGGTGCCCCTGCAGGGCAGGGCTGGCCATGCGGGCCTGGGGCAGGCGAGGGGGGCTGCTGTCAGTGCTTGGCCCCCTAAGGCCAGTCCCGGCTCCACCACCTGCCCGGCCAGTCTCCATGGGCTTTCTTCCTCTTAGTGTCGTACACCTTTTTTGTGTTGCTGTTGTTGACCTCAGGTCCTGTCTTTTAGCATCCCTGCCTCTGTGATGTATTCGCCTTTCCTGTCCCTCTGCGGATTTTCTCACCGCTCTCCCTAGGCACCCTGAGTCACGGCAATGCGGCTGGGACATACCGGAGCTGGCCCATGGGCCTCGGCACGCTGGCAGCTAACCTCAGGAGGAAAGGAGGGAGCTCACGCCAGGCAGCCTCAGCACCAACAGGCACCCAGGTAAGAACACAAGCCTGTGGCTCCATCACTTTTTAGCTCTAGACACACTTTTCTTTCCTTGTTGCCTGTCCTGCTCTTACATTTTTCCCCTCTGGGAAATAAGACCTTGCTGACATCAGTCACCAATACCACGCAAAAAGCCAGCACAAGCTGTTCATTTGGAGGGCCCCTGTGACCCCCACCCTGCCTGCTAGCCTGTGGAAGTCTCGCAGGGGCTCTGCTGCCCGTACGGCCAGCTCATGGCATGGGATGTAGCTGGTGTCCTGTGACTGAAACACCTTCCTGAAGGTAAGAGTGCATTACCACCTCCTTCCCAATGCTATCGACAGAGCCCTGTGGTCTTTCCAGCAACTGATGCTTTTTTCCAGTCTTTCCTTCCTCACTCATTCCACCTAAAGCTTTAGATGTAATTTGCACACTCATGCATTACTTGTTTAATGGCCTCTCTGGGACTGATTGTTCCATCTCTTTGAAGGTAAACTGTTAACTTTTCTGTCTAATGATGTGATCATCGTCTTAGTCYGTATTAGACCACGTAAAAGTCCTTCCAGCCCTGCATAGCCCAGGAGAAAMGTTTCCTTGCCTTTTATTGGTGGGAAACTGCATTTCAGGGCAGGCTGACTAGCAGGTTTTCAACCTGCACAGAGGACGGGAGGGCACGGGCTAGGAAGCGTATCCTCCTCAAGGTCTAGTCCAGTGCTCTGTTTCTTACACAGACAATGCCATCTGTGGAGGAATCKGAGTAATGGGCCCGTAGTAAAACAGCCATCTGAGACTGAAAGGATTAAACGTGGTGATGTTGTAGACGTGCTTAATGGTTTTCTTACATTCATTTCACTGCGTCACTGCTATTGGTAGGCACCTGCCTCTTGAAAACATGAATAAYCAGCAGAACAACCCATGGCAATCCACCATTTCATGCCATAGGTTCAGCTGAGTGCAGTCGTGTCACCTCACGAAATGTTCGCAGCCAGACGATGCCATTTTGACCAGTGGTCACAAGTGCAGTGAAAGTCTTTGGGGTTAATGCTGTGTATGTTCCCTAAATGTTCCTGCACATTTGCAGGGCAGCTAGTGCTAAAAAAAAMCCCAGATAAACTGATTTTAAAAAGAAGACACTTAAATAAATTAAAACAGAGAACAATAACTGAACTATATACAAGATATAATTAAGTTCCAAAAGCAGTCCTGGATTTCTTCTTAAAGATTATATGAGGGAGGAGTGCGGGATTTTAAGGATCGTGGACATTACTGTGTCAGCTYCCTCACAGAAACTGGCAACCATTTAATAGACACCGTGTCCAGAGGGGCCCAAAAGGACTGTAGTCTCYGATTGCCTAGTGTGTTTCCTAGGTACTAAGCCAGACTGTATCTCAGGATGACAGAGTTCTTTTAAATAGTGTCCCGCTAAAGACTTGGTCCCGAACGAGGCTGGAGGACGAGTACCGGTGTGTCTCACTTGGCTTTCTGCAGTTAGGTCACTCACTGGATACAGCCCGTCATTCTTCCTTGGTAGCGTGGAGCTTTTCTGTGTGATCAGTTGATGGGAGCCTGAGGGTATTAAAGAGGAACAGAATATGGCAAAGCATGAGGAATGGGGCCTGAGTCGATCTGTAACTTAGATATTTCTGTATGTACATAATAAACATACTTCAGTACACAGGTCAGATGGGCTGTGCGTATCTTGTYTTTCAGCACAGCCTCACCAGTTCAGTCATGTATTTTATTGTGACATCATTCATGACCACTGCACAGATGTGGTGCAGAAAATAAATACCTGTTTTTCCCAGAGATTCCCTGTGTGTCAGATCTGCCAGCATGGAGATGCTGCGCTGGTGTTACGGGCCAGGGATATAGCATCATCTTCATCCCAAAGGAAGACAGGAAATGTTACAATATTGTAATAAGACCCTTGGCTTAAAAAGTTAAGACTATCACCAGCAGTCAGGGTGACACTCTCTCCCACTGAACTAAACATGGGAAGAGAGATCACATATCCCTCTTCGGTGCCTGTGCGCTGGCTGCCGCATCCTTTCAGACCCTCGCTGACCCAGGCTGTCACTTGTAGAAATCCCAGGGTAGCGTGTAGGCCTCACGTTGTTCTTTGTGCTTATTACTTTATTTCAGCCCTTTCTTTTTCAATTGTGGGATTGACAAGTGGCTCTGGTGGTGATGTGCAGTGTCATAAATAGACACCCTGAGTGCCGACAGTTAGTAGCCTGGGAAATCAGGGAGTGAGCTGTTGCCCTTCCACTCCTCCCCCCTTTGCCCTAGGCTGTAAAGCTCAGAGGAAATGGTGCGAGTCCTAATAAGTAGAATTATTTACATATTTCATTATGTGTAAGAATATCATATATAATCCAGCTTATTTTTTCTTTAAAAATCTTTAAGAAGAGTATCTGAATGGTAGCATTTCATCAACATTTGTTTTAGAGATTTACGCAAAAGGTTTGCRGGGTGAATCTGGCTCCCTGAAAAAATACGATGCTCCAGGCTCTGATGAGCTCCTTCCTGAAAGCCCTTCAATGGACACTGAACTTTCCTGGGACTCTTCTCTGGCCTTTTTGGGAGCTGTGAGCTAATTACCCATTTGGCCTTCACAACAGCAATTGGCCCATGCATTCTTCCAGGAGTGGGGAAAACCACGATGCGGTGTGTGGCGGGAGCAGCTAGAGGAGGATAGAGGGTGGGGAGAAAAGAGCAGTGAAAGCAACTCATCAAAGTCCACTCTTGGCTGCTACCTGTTGATAGTGAAGAGAAGATGAATCACCAGCTTATGTCTGTGACAGGTTTCCTGAGATGAGAAAAAAGGGGCCCAGTAAATGCATGCAGCCTTCTCCCATCATCCCTTTAATAACCTGTAATATCGTAGCAGGATATTTTTGTCACACCGAATCTGATTGATGGTCTTGGCTATAAGACATTACAAGTGTAAAGTAAATTGACCGAACACCTAAACATACAAATTATTAAAAGGAGGGGGGAGCGGGCTTGGGCCTCCTGGGGAAAGCAGGCAGGCTTTAGTTAAGATGATCCCATTTCCAAGTGCAATTTATAGTCTATTGACTTGCAGCAGTGTCTTTTCAGATGTGAGGAAATTGTCATACATTGCAAATGAGAAGCTGTTTTGACATCAGGATCGCAGAGAGTGCCAGGAAGAAATGATATCAATGCCTGGTCTGTTAAGGTTAAATGAAGTTGCATTGTTGCCAGCAGATAGGCATTCATTTCGTTTTCTTCCCTGCCTGTCCCTGTGTACAATTACTGTGATTAGGATGAGTAACAATGTGCTTCTGACACCCATTGTATTGACAGCTCGCCTAGTTTTTTCCACTCAAGTGGCACTAGTCATTACTTAAACACTTGGGTATTTTGACAGGGAAGATCCATGCCTGCCAGTCAAGTGTATCAATGACAAGGCGGCCTTAGCCCCTGGACACATACCGCTGAATTAAAGCAGTCAAAGCCAKCGCTGCTGGAATATGATGAACCTTTTTAGAAACAGGGCTCTGGCAAGCCCACAGATGCACTGACGCACTCGGTCCGTTCCTCCCGCCTTCTCCGTGTATTACTGCTATTTATGCGCTGTTTTTTTCCCACGTACGCCGTGATCTTTTGGAGGAAAGCGCGACTGCAAAGTAAATTATTATAGAGGGGAAAGGAGTTGAAATGGTTGTGGGCTTTTACATGGGGGGATAGTTTTAATTCGGGCTATCCTGTAAAAGAGCATCAGTTAGCATGGGTGGGTCAGCCTGAGGGTTGAGCAGGCTAATGAAATGGGAAGGCGCCTTTGATTTGTTGCCGTGTACCCCTATGGCAGTTTTAGTGTTTAGTGGCTGTTGTTTACTTCCTGCAGGCTGCATTTTAAGTGCTGTAGTACTYGGGCCTGCTCTTGAAGGAATGAGAGCAAACCAGCTGCGTTTCGTCTGTATGCCACGCGGCTCCTGTCCTGCTAACGGTGGGCAGTACAGTGGCAAGCAAGCCTCCCTCGAGCACTGAGGGCTAMTTCCTTGCCCGGCACTGTGTCCCTTTAATAGAAAGGGGCAGTCTGGCGTATCCAGATGCTGTCAAAGAAATGATAACGTGGGCTCGTGCGAGTAGAGGGACGTGTACGTGAGACCAGAAGGCAGCCAGCTGGCTCCCGATGACGCTTTGCAAAGAAATCCAACAACTTGCAGGCTGACGTCACACCTAGCGCCTTTCCTTTGGTTTGGCAGACGGTCTCAAGTTCTCTCTGAATGCCTGGAGAAGGCACCTGCCCTGAAATATCCATATTAATATCCATATTAGTGCCTTGGGTGCCATATTAGCACCTGCCCTGAAATATCCATATTAATATCCATATTAGTGCCACTAATATCCATATTAGTGCCTTGGGTGAAAGCACTCCTGAAATAACAAATTCTGCAGCCTGAATATATCGAGTAGAAGAGACAGAGGCTTTTGTCAGTGTGACCTAAGTTATGGTATATGTTATATGGGAAACTTTACATGTGGTAGATGATGTAATTACAGGCGGGTGATACACTGCATACTGTATGTGGCATTTGTTATATACGTTGGATTGTACACACTAGCTTCCTCTATTGCATGCCCTGAGATCTTTTTCCAAATTACATATGTTTCAAAAGCAAATAAATATACCAAGGTTCCTTGGTTATTATTTTTTATACCAAGGTTCCTTGGTTATTATTTTTTAAAATTTTTTTTTTTTTTTTTTTACTGTTAGGAGGCTTTGATAGTTTCGGTTCAATTTGGAGAAAAACTTGGGAGGAATAAAAAAATAGATTTGTGCAGAAGTATTCTGAAAATTGAAAAAATATTTGTGCTGAAGGTAAGAGGATGAAGGGGAAAAACTAACGTACATAGAACAGAAAAAAAAAGTACCAGCTGTGAGTTTTTACCAGGTCTCATTTCAATGTCTTTGAATACTTGAATAAGTGCTGGGGGCACATCCAGTTGCTTAAGTATTATTGTGCTTTCAAAGACCTTTAGGGCTTTGCAGATGTCCCTGTTTATGTGAATATATGAGTGTGTGCACACGCACACAAAGTATTCTACAGGTTATTCTCAGTTCTACTAAACTAGTACTCTGCAACGCTGCTGGGTTTTCATAATCTGCTCCCCCCCACCTCCGYCCCCGGTGCTGGATGATAATAATAAAGAAAATGGTTTGCAGATTTCTATTGGAATCAGAAAGGAGTCTAAGCTTTACTGGAAAATCAATTATGTAGTAGGCAAAGTACCCCATAATGTTCAGCAAAAAAACATGCTAGCATCCAGGTCAGTACATTGGAAAACACATTTATCATGATTTCCATGATAGCCTCAGCCTTGTGCGTCACAAGAGCAACCTCTGAACTTTCTTGAATCAAATAGTCAAATGGACAACTCTGCCTACTTAGCATTTTAAAAATTTTCTTCTCTTCTGAGCCTTGAACTGGCAGCCTCATAAAATGGGCCCTTCAGTCTCCCCAAAGAGGTTTAATAAACATTTCCYGTAGAGGAGATTTTTTGTTGCCTGACTTGTTTCTTTGACTCAGCTCTAAAAAGGGCTTCATATGGGTCCCCAAACTTCTTTTGCCAGTGATTTGCCTCAGGAGACATTGACTATTAAATGTAATTAAATGTACAGAGCATTAAATGTATATACTATCAAATTACAGCTTCTGGCAGTCACATAGGTTTCCTTTAAATGCTCGCTTCTTTACTTAGCTTGGTATTTCACATTTCTATTACAGATTATCATGGAGAAGCTAGTTATGGTCTCAGCAGTGTTGTACTAGGTGCTGTACAAATACAAGACTAGAGATAGCTGGAGACAGTCCTTTCACTGAGCTATTTACAACCCAGAAAATATGTGTGTACACCTGAGCAAGTGGTTGTGCAGTGATTGCGTGAGAAAACTATAAATGGCTGCACGTCAATCAAAACTAATCTTACCTTTGCCCTGCTGGCACTTCCCAGAGCTAACAGCTCTGCTCCAGCCTTGGGACTCGGAACGCAAAGCAGATTTCCAAATGAAAAACCAGCGAAGCTCCTGTAGAGCTGCCCATGAGGAAGATGTATCACAACATGCAATATGGTGCATAGAAGAGGTTAAATAGCCAACTTTACCTCCTCTGGTGAAACAAACCTCTGCAGTCCTCTTCCTCTGAACATGGCCTGCTGAAAAGAGACCTGGGGTTTCACCTAGCTGCCTGCGTCCCGGGGTATATCCCATCACCCCGATGGGTTTCCATTCCCCGCTTGTCTTTTTCTGCAAGTAGCTATGCTGTTTTCAGTAGAAGATTTGGGGGAGCATTTGGCATCCAAATTTGAATGGCTTGCTCTCTCAACTTTAAGATAAAGTATTAATGTTGTTAGGCCTTGCTAGACTTTATTCACAGTGTCATTCCTCTACACAAAACAGGCACAGCACTGGGACACAGGTGCACCTGCAGATTCCTTCACTGAAAAAGGCAGAGGATTTCCCCCTTTCACTGCCATGATTTCTACCCCAGCTGCATTCCTGAACTGACCACAGAAACTGTAGAAAAACAGGGCAGAAGGGACCGTTGAAAGCAGTCTTGCACATTCCTCTGCCCCAAGCAGCCTCAGCGATACTTCTGTCATTCCTGACAGATGTCTGTTCAGTTAGAGTTTAAAGATATCYCTTCCTGGAGGCTTCCCAGCCTGTCCGGGTAATCTGTTGGAGGGCTTCATCATCCTTCCYGTTAGAAAGCTTTTTCATCTCTAATCTTTTTTTCTCTCCCCGCAGTTTATGGCCATTCTCTCTTGGCTTATCCACTGTGAATGTGGAGAACAAGTTGTTCCTTTCCTGTTTGCAGCAAAATTTTAATTTTTATGTATTTTATGACTGTTAGGTCCCACATCCAGTTTAGCATCCTCAGGCTGAACCCCAACTCTTTTGCAGTTGACGGCTTTCTCTCTATCATCTCCCTATGCATCTTGTGAGGCTTATTGATTCATCCATGTGATATTCTTTTCTGCAACGATAAAATTGGTTTGATAGTATTTTTTAATCCACTTTTAATGATGCTTAAGCATACAGAGGATACAGTGTACCTGTTTTTATAGTCGGAAAAGCCAGTCTCACCAACTTTCAATAAAGAACAGAGCTTCCCACARCCTGATCAATGCACTGATATCTTTGGCTAATGGAATCTTGTGACTTTGTTCTCACTGATGGATGGAGACAGAGTATGCATGGGTGAAAGGAAAATACTTCAGATGTCTTATTACTAATTGTGATCTTGAGAATATTCTGTAGCTGGAGGGAAAAAAAAAAAAAGATTTGATGGAAGTCTATACATTTTTCTTTTATTTGTGACCTAGAAKGGACTATTTCCTGACCTGGCAGTGAAAGGAAGGAAACGGCATCAGTCCTAAAAAGACAATCTACTTAAAATCAATTTATAATGAATTTCAGTGTGTGTAGGGAACGGTTTTGTTAAAATGGTGCCACTGCTGGTGTTTCTCTCGGACAGATGAGATGGTTAACACACTTACCCAAAAGTGGGCCTAAGGYTTAGCATGCTCAGGGGAAAATGGGAACAGAAAAGTCCATCTCTCTTTGCTTTTTGCTTTTCAGTACAAAGATGATCTCTGTTCAAAATTTATTTTAAGTGTTGGAAGAAACACCAGCATAGCACTTTGTATTGGTGTGAGATGCCTGGAAGGTGACACTCACAGGTGTAATGCACTTGCCATAAGACAAGCTAATCATGGGTGAGAGGGGATCAGACTAATAAAATAYGCCAATTTTCTTGATTCGTAGTAAGAACACAGATATAAGGGACAGCCTTAAGCTTATAGTCAAAGCTTATCTAAGGACATCCTTCACCGTGCTTGAAGCTTGTACAGAAAGCTGAGCAACAGGAATGGGTGAGAAATCTGGGGGGACTCTTTTGCATGGCAATGTTAAGTTCTGGGTGAGAAGTGCAGAGACCTTGTCTTGCTGAAGCTAAGCTGTGGAGGTGATGSTACTAGGACCTATTATGAAATTTATTTTTTTTTAATCTTGCAGCTTCTCATAGGGAGCTAATTTTTTGTGTTATGTTGTAGAGCACTGCCCTTCGAATCTATCTAGACAGGTCTGGGCATCTTTTACTCCAAAATGTTATAATCCTCACATTGATTTTGTTGCTGACGTACTAAGCCCTGTCAAAAACTAGTAATGAGCTGTGTTCATTGCTCTCTTTTATATGATTGTATAAAATGTGATTTTTTCTCAGCTCATACATTGAGCTGAGATTTAAATCCTTCCCTGCTGGTCTGAAGGGAGAATGGATAAATAATTTTTTTATAGTCAAGTTAAGTACCAGCCAGGTCTTGAGATTCTGCAACCACCTCTTACTGATAGACTTATTTCCCAGACAGCCAGTAAACAAAGCTGCCTGGCAACACCCGAGGGACATGAGCACTTTTAAGCATTCTTTACATGTCTAGGAAAAAGCTTGACTGTAGCAGTCAACAGTCTTGGGGGAAATGCTAAACATGGATATCTTCATTACTTTTCAATTAAACAGCAAGCTTATGGATTATAGGAAACCCTTGAGGGAGAAGTTGAGCTCTGAATGTAGCTCTCAGGGATCACACCGGGGAGAGTTTATCCCTAGAACGGTATAGGTTTTGGGAAAGGATCCCAAAGATGTGATTTATTGTCTGGAAGGTGCAGGGTGGTGAGAAACGCCTTGAGAATTAGTTTTATCTGATATTCTGGTGACTGATAGGAACAGGAGAAGCAGAGAAACAAACCCCCAGAATCGCTGGTTGTTATAATTTCTCACTTACCATGAAAAAGTCAGTATTTCTTTGAGCTTGTGGTCCCATTAACTCATGTTCTACTCCTATCTTCAGGTTTCTTAGTACCCAATATGATTTCATGGTTTTTAGAAACCTTTCAGCTTCCCATCCTCCTTGAAGAGCAATTCCTTCGGGGATGTGTGGCATTACAGTGGCAAAATTTCCAGAAACAGTCCTGGATCCCCAGATAGTTGTGGGGTGCCTCCCAATAAAGCTGGAAGTTGACAACGCTCTGAGTTGGTTAGGGAGAATGATCTGCTCATGGGGAAATATTTACTGTAACATCATCATTTGTGGAAGGAGGGTGGGAGGACTGCCTCTGAACCCCAGTGTGGTCATTACAAGGTATAGATGTCAGGGGTTTTTTGGGAGGTCCATCCATAATGATTGGCTTTTGAGGACATCCTCCAAGTATTGGTGCAACTACAGCAAGAATAAAGTGTCATCTC
Organism: Oceanodroma leucorhoa; assembly: GCA_030449065.1. Classification (NCBI taxonomy): domain Eukaryota; kingdom Metazoa; phylum Chordata; class Aves; order Procellariiformes; genus Oceanodroma; species Oceanodroma leucorhoa. The sequence goes on from JASVER010000030.1 coordinate 207,134, forward strand.
ATAGAAAGCACTTAGAGAGATACATTCAGGCTATCTAACCGCTACTGACCTGTTACCAAAACCTGATAACCTCCTGGAAGCCAATCTGACTACTTTCCTGTAAGGCACTATTGCAACAGTTTGGGAAAGAGGCACCAGCTGGCTGCCTGTGCCTTCCCAGCAAGATAGAGGGCATGCTGAATAGAATAGCGGAGTTGTACACTGCACTGAGGTGGGTTGTGATGGCCACAGAGGCAAGATTAACAGCATTGTTATCCTGTTTTTTTGTTCTAGCCTGATTCCTCTAGCTCGTAGGTGTTACTGGAATAAGGGTTTATATAATCTCTGTCAGCCTGCAGTAGCCTATTTAGACAATGCTGTGGCGTGTGTTTGGCACGAGACCACTGCATCTCCTGGACCACTGAGTGGCAGTTGTCCTGCAGCTTCTGTGAAAGGTTACTCTACACAAACTGAAAAGGGACAAAATGGAGTAAACGGAGACCATACTTGGTGTATYTGCTGAGGGTAAGGACAGGATGATCTATGATAGATGTATGTGCGGTATGGAAGCATCACAGGGGGACAARTGGGGAAAAGTAAGAACACAAAGCACTACCCGTTCAGTTGCCTGATAAATAATATCTCAGATAACGTCCTCTATGTAATAGAAAAAAGCTCACRTTGACTTCATTGACCACACAAAAYTAAATGCCTTAAAGGTTAAGGAACAACTATTAAAAATGTGAGGTATCTTCAATTTATATTTCAGAACTTTATACCCATTGTAAAACTGAAGATATTTTATAATTATGGCAACAACAATTAATTAACTTAACGTCAAGAACTCCAGAATGATTGAATTAACAGTAAAATCATGATAAGGCTCCAGTTCGTCTTAGAGTTTTAGCAAATAATTTATTATCCAGTAACTGCTTAGACTTAATCACATGTTTTAAGAGTCGCTATTTTTCTCTCTTCCTTTACATGAGTTTCAGTCCCAGTCTTGCAGTCCAAGCTGAACTGCCATCTCCTATGCAGAGCTCTGCTGATTTCAGCAAAGCTCTGCTGGAGACTCAGAGTCAGCTTGGGTGGAGCCAGTTTCAAAACTGAGCCTGTGACTGTAGGGGAAAAAACCCCACATTTGTTTCTACATCATAAACTTTGTGCGATGCAATGCATAGTTAAAATTATCCTGTGCTAACCTACCTTGGACAAAAGCAGTTCTGCAGTGACCCTGATGGTCCTCTGCTTGCCATCGAGGTTGTTGGCATCTAATACTTAGACGCCACATTAATGTGATCGGGGTGGCTTCTGCTCGACTATAGCCAGGAAAGCCAGAATGCACAYGGTGAATTTTTCTGTTGGATTATTCTGATTTTCACTTTTTCAGCTCCTTGACATCAACCGCAGTGTAAAAGTGCCTCGTAATGCAAACGGGCTTACCACCAGTGCAGTGGAAACCACCCTAGCGTTGTATCACTTCCAAGTGAAAGTGGTTTGATCCCTCCACCTCCTCGCCTGTTTTCTGTTAACTACAGTTCTTTGGGTGTAGAAGTCATTTAGGGTTACTACTGTCAGAACTGCAGGGGTGGAACAAGCAGTTCCTTTAACAGGGGAGCTGATAAAATCTGGCTCTGTGTTGGTCTGTCTCTCAAGAATGTGCTTCTGTGTGGAGTCTCTGAAAGGAGTCCAAGAGCATTTGCGTCCTTGATGGTGAGTTTACGTTGCAGCTTTGACCTCTACTGGGGCACTGACAGAGGCTTACTCTCTCTCTCTCTCTTTTCTCTCTGGCCACCCATTTTCCTCAGGCTGTGGGAATTCTGTGTTGCGGAGAGCTCTGTCTGCCCGTCGGAGTTGGTCAGAATGTGTTCTTGGGTTGAAAAGTTATTGGGGAGGGACATCAAGACAGACAGATAGCATGACTGCAAGTTTTGTTTCTTCAGGAAACAAGTTAATGAACAGTCATAACCAAAAATAATATTTCTAGACAAAAAAACTGTATAGGGCAAGCTTTAATACAAGAAAGAATCAGGCTCAAAATTACTTGTGTGGTAGTCACACTTAAAAAGCCTTTTAAAATATTAATATATTTAAAATTTAAGTGCAGAATGTAAAGCTACAATATCATCCCGGCATCTCCTTTTTTGTTCTAGGATTTGTGCACTGACTTCAGATATGATTTACATATCCGTAAATAAGGGATAAGCTTTTCTTTTAAGTCTAGAAAAGATTTTGTAGGTCAGCATCAGGATCCTGCCATTCCTAGTCCCAGGAAAAGTTCTTATTCACTAAACCAGATGTGCAGTTTAATTGACTTGGAGCAGGGAATGTAGAGCTTATTACTGTTCAAACCAAATGTATGCTGACTGGGTAGTATTTCATACCTAGTTTTTTTTCTTCTATTGGCTTTTACAGCTGTGCAGGACAATGGAAAATCAGGGTCATATTACTTTCTTAGGCAACTTTTGGTAAAACTTCTGAAGATGAAATCTAAATTCTCATTAGCACAAGACACCTTTGCTACTTCCAAATCAGTCTGAAGAATTCCTTTTCTAAATGTGTAGGGTCAAATTCTGCTCTCTTCACTCATGTCGTTCCCGCTTCCTTTCATTTTCTGTAGTCCTTTTCAAAACAAATATGCTGAACGCGAACTTCTGTCTGCACAGCCAACACAAATTTTCACAGACAATGAGAAACTTCTGTCAAGTTCACATGACGTCTACTGCTGGTTAGCCTCGTTAACCAAGACTTAGTGCTCTTGTTTCTTAGTTTTGGAGGAGTGAAAAGATCTTCATTCCAAAACAGACCATGAGATAAAAATGAGCAGCAGAAGCACTGTGTTATTAGTGTCCTTCCTTGTGGCTTTCTCTCCTTCAGAGTTTTTGTAAGAGTTGCTTAGTTCTGTCTCTTGATTAATCTTCAGCGCTGTAGCACGTTCCCAGTGATTCCTAGACAAATTAGCTTGTCTTTTCATGGCTATCGGGGCTGGCTCAGGCAGAAGAAGAGAGCATGAATAAAGTAAGCCTTCCACACCATTCACTGTTTCCTTTTGCATGCAACCAACCTGTTATAGGCCTCTGAGAAATCTGGCTATATAGAAATAAATATATTTACATACTGTATATTTAAGTACAACTCCCCCCACTCCTYTTTCACCCATTTTCATCCATCTTTTCTTTTTATTAAGTTGGCCCCTTCCGGAAGAGAAATAAAACCAGGGCAATTGAACCAAATAGCTTGGATGGCAACAAAGGGGGCGTCAGAAGTTTAAATGACTTYATTGAGAAAAGTAGTGGCACAAAAAGGCATGCAACAAATGAGCATGACACGTGGCTGTTGTGTTTACAAGCATCTTTCCTATGGAAGAACCCAAATGGTATTCACCATCAACAGTGACCAAAGGAGAGATGTGGTGCTCACTCCTACCTTGACATTAAGATCAATCTGTACCAGAAAGAGAAGGTCAGGTTTTTTATGGCCTTTACCGTATGAGAAAGGGAGGGGCCTTCCCTTTATGAAGGACAAGGGCTCTTTACTTGTTTACCAGTTTTTCTCACTCGTACTGGTATAAATCCGTTGAATCCTGTCCTAGAAGTAAAAAGAGAAGTTTAGCTCCTTGCACTTGCAAGTTGTATATGCTGCAGTCTATTCACCCTGAATTTAGACTGCCTGTTCTCCTTTGATGGCACTGCGGGTGGCCGTCTGATATTAAGTCAAATGTATCGCATTCAGTTCGATGTCCTATTTCAGAAGAGATTGGGTGATTATTGAATGGCTATTCACCGACAGCAGAGGTGTGGATAACTGGAGATGAATACACGTGTCTTGTTGAGGAAACAATCAATATTGGTAAGAAGGGGTTTCTGAAAGGACTGCACAGAAGGACAGCCTGGAAGGTTGGCGAGTTCTAGTTTCCACTGCTTGGGAACCAGTTGTATATTTGGAATTGAGTTCAGACTGGAGTCCATAACAGCATCGTCTGCTGTTACCATTACTGAAGCTCAGGGGAGAAGCTCATATAGATGGCAAGAACAAGCAAACAAAAAGTCTAGTCTGTTCCAGAATCAAGAGAAAAAGGAAGAGGGACAGGATTTTACAGAAGGGTAAAGATCTTAATAATGGGTATGGTTCTGTGTATGGGGGGCACGAGCAAAAAGCATTTAAAGCATCACAGGGCCTAGGCCRTGTCCCTACATAGAACTTCATCCTCGAAGTGTGACTTGGTCGCTGGTGGACCCATACACTAGATGTAGAGAAGGCAAAGTGGCAGGTTGATGTATTCGATAGACATTAGACAGCACTGGCCAGCTGAGGTCATCCGGTACGCTTTGAAATGGTTGAAAAGTGTTCTGTGGTTTTCCCATCTATTTCCCAAAGGTGCAAAATTGTCAGCTTCTGAACCACAGGAAACGTGGGAGGTTGCAGTGCTACGGCCACAGGTGTGCAGACTGGAACTACTCAGATGAGTGCGCAGCTTAGTGCTTTGGGCAAGTGTTATCCTCGTTCATCTGCTTAAAACCAACTTCAGGTACCCAGTAAGAGCAAGATTTGCCTTCCTGGATGGAGCAGGCTTATGCAGCCCTCGGAAGAAGCGGCATGTGATACCGATAATTATTTTAATTTCAGGAAAAGAATGACTGTGGTGCCCTAGAAAGTTTTGTTTTGCTTTTTAAAGGGGTGGGTGTGTGTGTTGCAGGAGGAAAGGCTGCCTGTTGAAAACTAGAAGGAAGCGGCTGATTTTCTCTAGGTGTTTGATCTGACTGACAGCCCCTGTCTGAACTTACTAGTGATTTGCCGTTTCATTAGCTGCCAGGTTTTCAATTTCTGCCTCTTGGAAGTTACACCGCTTTGAACAAGTCCCCACAGTAATTGAATTTGCCACAGAAATAGAACACTGGAAAATTTCATTTTCTTCCCCACATGAAGGCAAACAGGCAGACGCATATTCCTGCTGGACTGCTTCTCTTACTACCCCTCTGCCTCCTCCTGCCCCCTTCCCTCCTCCCAGCACAGCAAGGCATTCGTTGATGGCCCCCACCATCCACACACACACAGTCACAAAAAAGACCTCCTTTTGAATCGGCTCCGAGTGCATCAGCCTGTCGCTTTGTAATTTTCTCCTAAATGCTTCCACAAATAATGGTTTTCAAAATGAGCATTAACAGGCTTGATTACATGAAATTGTCCTTTTAATTTACACCAGGATTCTATTGATCACACAAGTGCAGATTAAAGTGTTCAATGAAGCCCATGATGAGGTATTAACCAGCTAAGGGTCCTCCAGGGGCCGCCAGGGACGGCCAGGAATATGCTAGAAGTGTACAGTTATTTCCCCATAATGAAGTGGCACTATGCGAAGGCATGAATCGCTGGCAGGAAGAATAGATCGGAGATGATGAGCTCTTCAAAGTCATTTCTCGCTCACTCATTCAGCCTCATGCCCAGATCCTCTTGCGATTCTTCTGCATTACTTGTCATGAAATGCCAGGATTTACTTAGCCAGCTGATGCAATTTTTATGACCTTATTGCTTTTTCACCATGGTAATAGTTTTGAATCAATTTATCAATCCAGCAGTGCCATCAGACATATTGCCCTGAAGATCAAGTCCAGGTCATTCCATCAATTCACTGCGGTTTACGAAGATAGAGAAAAAAGCCAGGCCGTGTGGGCTATCAACTTCAAATGGCTTAGTAAACACGCTGCTGCTACTTTAACTGCTTCACTTCTGACTCCAGACCTTTTTGCTTATAAAAATCAACCACCACACTCTCCTTCTCTCCCTGCATTTTATTTCAAACATATTAGCCGTGCTACAAATAACCTAGGGAAGAACTGGTGGAGGACTATATAAGGATTTCAAGCCTGCCACGAAAGCCTGGAAAAAACAAGCAGGTTTTTAATACGTTTTTCACTATTGCACTTCTAGCTTTGTTAGTTTGTCTGCCACTTTTCGTGCATCGTCAAGGAACGGCAACATCCTGTGTCAACGATGCAGAAATGAAGATAGCACTAACAAGCAGAAGGAAAGCAGAGCCTGAGGAACAGATAGCYGGATACTGAGCTTTTCCCTATTAAACATCTTGATCGTGGTGTCCAGAAGATGTTACCATCCAGTGGAAGTTTGATAGACTAGAACCTACATTGCACACTGCAGAAATCGGTGCAAGTTTTACTGGCAGGCAAAGAGTTAGGTTCTGGATGAAACCACGCAGCAAGCATGTCTAAATCGCGGTAGAGAAAATCTGGCAAAGAGCTAGCAGGGAATTGTGTTAGGTTAGAGCCAATACGGGTACTTCACAAAGATTTTAGGATTAGGGAGATGTTTTTCCCATCGTACATTTCCTTTAAGGTTTCGTAAAACCAATGCTAGCTCAGTTTCATCCAGTCTGTTCTGTGAACCAATGTCATCCTCTATGATTTCTTGACACGTAGTTATCTAACTTCATTATATCTCTTACAACATAGGACTACAAAGAATTGCTGTAATTACTTATGAGGAATTCTRTATTTGGCCCCAGAATTCAGAGGGGTATGCTCTGAGTGCTAGGAAATGACGCGTSTTCCTTCTCCATAGTAAGCAGGGTCTGAGATATAAGTCCCATTTTTCCAGCATTCGCATATACAGACTCGAGGAGAGCCACGGGAAGTCTTTCCCTGCCTCACTGCAGCTGTCTAAACTCTACAAACACATGTGATTCGGGCACAATTAAAGCCTTTATAGGGAAGTGATGAAAACAGCCGGAAACCATTCACACAACATCCATGCATGGTTTCCATATGTCCTGTAAACTGTGGCGTACCTTGTTTTCACAAATCTAAGCAATGCCCTACAGTAAGAATAGTACGTGTGGAAACATAGGCTATTGCAACTTGAGACACACGAGTGCCTATACAAATGAGATCAAACACATGTGATCTGAGCTGCTTTGAAACCTGAAAAATCCTTGGGGCCAGAGGGCCTGAAGAATATCCTGGAATCTCCTCTCCCTACTCCCCATTTATACCTGTGGGTCTATTAGCAGCTGTGACTCTTCCTACATGCCTTGTATTGCTTGTTCCGTTAGCRCAGCCCAGTTGCAATAACATCGTAAACCAAATATTGTTCAGGTATATGAAAAGATACCTGAACATGAGCATGAGGACACGAGCTACCAGCTTGTGACTGACATGGCTGTGAGATAGGCATGGCACAAGTATATGTATGTATGGGGTAAACATAGCCGACTGCTTCAGTGATTGTGGTGGAACAATTTTAAACACAATGGAGAGGTAACAAATTTTTTTGCTGGTAGTAGGAAAAGCAGGGCCAAAAAGGAACTGGAGGCTGTGGCTTCAACTGTATGAGGGCTTTCAAACTCAGATGGCCAGTGTCAGTGCCAGCTACTGTATATAAATGTCTTATTTTGTTCTGCCTGTTTTAAAATACGTCCTCCTTGATACGTGAACCTGATAAGTCTAGACAACTTAAGGAGAGTGAACATCACCAAAATGCCGGCTTTTTGGCCCAGCAGGCTCCAAATGTCTCCCTCCACCCCGCAACACACACTTTAGTGTGCAGAATGATCTTGCCGTAAAGCCACAGCCTTTCGGTCTCAGTGCCAAACTTTCAGCTCAAGGCTGCTGGGAGCYCTGCCTCGGCTGTATAAGCCTAACAGCTGTTCACGTTAGTAAAGCAGGTTCAAATTTATACTTGAAAAAAATAGTGGCTCATAAAAAAGAAAATGGAACAATGACAACCATGGGGAAAAGGTAATAATTTAAGTAATGAAAAATTAATCAGGGAGTGATGCATTATTTTTTTAAGCAAAATGTGTTGCAGTAAGAAAAAAAAAAAAGCCTGTGGCTTTAATTAATTCTGCTTAACGTTAATAGAATAAGGTCAGGCACACCAAAAACTGTTGAATAAAGCAAAAACGTGTGAAAGATATATTCTCTGATGTTACTCATAATGAAGAAGGGTTATCTTGTGGTCAATACAGCACCATTATTTTTAAGTTAGAGGTACAACTGCTGAAAATATACAGTGGCCATAACAACTTACCTAACTGGATTGTGAAGAAGGGTTTACATAAAAAGCATTTTATGAAACGATACTCCCATTTAGATGATCACAATTTATGGCTATTTCTAGCTCTTAAACAACCCCAATTTTGTTCATTCCAAAAYAGGGAGCCTTCCTAGCATGAATGAACCGCACTGTGCATTTGAAATCACGACAAAATGACAAGAATATAYGTTTTGGAATAATTTCTTGCTAAAAGCCCATGCGCCAAGAAATGGCTCTCAGCCCAGCTGTTTTGCAGGTCCACAAAAATAGAAGCTCTTGGGCAACAACTGTAAACATGTTGTTTATAGTCAGAAACAGCCTCACGTGATTTTTCTTAYGGGACCTATGGAAACAGCAGCTTCCTAAAAAAGGAAAATGCTTTTAAAAACATACAGAAACATGTAAGAAACAAATGGGTTCCCAGACAGTTCAAGTTCTAGCTGTCTTCCTTGTTTGTTCCTGAGCCTGGACTAGGACTCTCTATAGCATACATGTCATTGGGAGTGATCTACCTCTGCAAAATTAAGATGTCCGTACATCTCCTACCTGTCTAGGTGCCTTTTAGAGTCAATGAAGAGACACTTCTAGATAGTGATTTGTCTGACTCATTTTAAGTGACTGACTGCAGTTCCCCCCAGCCAGTCACCGGTAGCAGGGACTCACTCAAAGGCCAGCTGAGATTGATTTGATCATTTGTGTCTGAGCAGAGCTCTGGCAGGCCCTGAGGACACCTGGAGCCTTAATTGCCCTGAGCAGGTTCACCTGCCTTGACCCCATACTCTCTGCCCATGGGCTTTGGACTCCTATTTAAGCTCAAGTCAAGAGGCATGACCCTTTCTGGTGTGTCTTGTGTTCCTTACTTGAGTGCCTTGTTGGTGAAGACTTTTTTGAAGATCTCTGGGCTGTGGCTGGCCTTAGTTGCTGTCACCAACCTGTTCTGCTCTCTTCTTTTGAGTGCTGTGGTCTTCTCTGGCTTCTGGATTGCCTGACCCAGGGACGTGTGCAGCCTTGCTCCTGCTGCTCTAACAGGTACTGCCAAAAATGTTGCTAATACAATTTTCTGTTGAGTTAATAAGCATTAAAAATATTTAGAATCTCACAGACAATATTTGGCATTGCTGAATTTCTAGAGCTTTTATGTTTTACTTAGGCTTGACAAATGAGACAAATGTAAATAGCATTCAAAACATCTGCTTGAGGAATTGTTACACAAAGATTGTGCTGCCAGAGCTTTAGTTCAAGTGTCTCTGATAGTTAATATATAATTATACTGAGCTTTTTCAGTCATGCAGAGCAATGCTGGGACAGTCATCCTSGTGTGAAGTTGCTGTAAGTTCCTTAGACCAGTTACTGCAACTCCTTTTCTCTATTGAAGCTGCTAACAGAGCTTCAGGTGGTGATACAGATGCCATTTATTTATCCATGAAGCAGACTGACATTTTTGTTCATCTGATACTTTTGAACAGTTTCTAAATGGCATTATYGTGCTGTGTGTGGTAATAGAAAGACTTCTTATTGCCTTTTGACCCAGTGTAGCCTATATGTTTCATCACACCAGCACMTAGTCTTCAGGCCCAACGGGAGCCGTAAGATCTCCTTTGCTTGCACAGTGTGTCATCTCCTAGGGAGCTCCACCTCTTGGGAAGGCTAGCTAGAAAATACTGTTACTGATTGTCTTAATTTCCAGCACAGATTGTGGCTGTCCTAGGGGCCTGTCGCTTTGTCCAGGTTTGTGCTGCAAATGATAGGGCTTTCCTCRCATTTTATTAACTAGAGGTTATTTCTCTGGCAGAATTTCTGACTGAAAAAAGGAGCACCTGGATGTATGTAGGGACAGGGGAGGAGTGAATACAGCTGGTGTCCTGGGTTTTAAAAGGCTAGCCTAGAATCTTCTCAGATGCATAAGATGATGTGCATGCTCCTTTTAACTTTGAGGTAAGTAAGCAGAATCATTTTTTAACGAGAACAACTCTGACAGCCCATCTTTAGAGTAATTAAACCCTCTCCCCAAAAAACCCCAAAGGAAAAAAACCAGCCTGCAGGGAAGCTCTAAGGCTGTCCTGGYGACAGCCTGAGAAGTGCCCTGGGCACTGACTGTGGGTGCACTCGCTGCCGGGGAGCCAGAGTCTACCTGACTCTGCTCTGTGCTCYAGGCTCTGTCCTGTCATGCACCAGTCTTTATTTCTGTGACCTGCTGCTCARCCAGTGAGGACTATTATTTAACAGGCTGCCCAGGGAAGTGGTGGAGTCACCATCCCTGGAGGTGTTCAAAAACGTGTGGATGAGGTGCTTCAGGACATGGTTTAGTGGGCATGGGTACTGGGTTGATGGTTGGACTCGATGATCTTAGAGGTCTTTTCCAACCTTAATGATTCTGTGATTCTGTGATTCTATGATTCTATGACCAGGACTTCCTCAGACTGAAATATCTGATGAAAGCTGTGTGGTAATAAACAATACTCATTCTTMAGGCATTCCTCTTAACGCATCCTGTGTGGATCGCTTGCCTATTTCATAAAGTAAATATTTTCAGTGTTTTCATTATGACCCGTTTATAGTCTTGCCTGTTTGATCAGGTTACGGTTATTTACCTTGTAAATAAAATCTAATAGCAATGGTCTGCTTATTGATCTGTAGGTGCAGCTTGATATTTTGTGTATTTGAATATCCTAAGAGGCGTTTCTCTCTAAGAACAGGGATGCACGCACCCATCGCACCACCTGCAACCTGGCAAGTAGGTCTGTGCATCAGCCTTCTTGGCCGTGAAGGCTKTGACTCTTCAAGGTACTGAAAGAGCAGTCAGTTTTGGTATTACAAGATAGAGCAGTGGAAGCCACCCACTCCATTAAATAAATGATCTCCCTGTCAGGAAAATGCCTGGGTGATTTTTTTGGGGKTTTTTTTTGGTGTTTTGTTTTTTACTCCTGTAGCATTGACTTTTTCCTCCTGCTTAGGAAGATCACAAAGTTATGCATAGCGGGACCTTGCATAGGCATAAAGTGTATTATACAGAGAAATTGTATCTATGATTTTGTTGCTTATACTACTGGTTATTTTGGATGAGTTTCATAGAGTATTAGGTAGGGTCCCTTCATAGTTCAGTTACAACTTCAGATCTGATTTAAGTCCAGAAGTTGCTAAGTATGGGTGTCCCACTGCAAATTTTTTAATGCTGGATGTGTTCCATAATGCTGAAGTAAAAAAGTGGATTTGAAGAGCAGCGTTAAACTCAGATTTCACTTTTCAAAAAGTGATAACCATGTGATTTTTGAGGAAAAGCTTCAAAGTTAAGTGATTTTTTTTTCCTAGGGCATGAAAAATAGGAGGGAAATAAACTGCTCTTATACTGTTTTAAACCCTCATGCTTTTTGGATAGACATTTGGGTTTTGAATGTTGCAGTTGAGTAATATTGAGAGCAATTTGAGACTGAATTATTAACTCTCATCTTTGAGTGACTTACTGGAAATCAAACGGATTGCCTTCTGTGGAATGGCTGGTGAACTGATGGGTATCATGGCACAGCTTACCTCCCCTTCAAATTCATTGCTTGTTTCTTTGTTCTTTTGGCGAACTTATGCTCGTGTAGAGGTTTTGGTCGATATACTAAAGATGCTGAAATGAATTTTCTGAGTGAGCGGTAACATGCTGGTTTTGCTCTTCTGRATGCGTGTCCTAGACATTTCAAAGGGTGTTTAAGAGTTATTAAGATATTAGACATATCTAGACATTAGATATAAGATATTAGAGGAAAAACTACAGTTTTTGGACAAAGTAGAAAAGAAAATTCTCAAACTGTATGTTAGACGAAGTAGTTTACCTGTTGGTAAATATGATGGCTGTGGCATCTTCTTTGGAAAAGATAAATATGATTGTGCACACAGGGGATATCACTAGAAAGCAACACTGCCGAGTGTCGTAGACTTAACTCCTGTACTCGGTGCCAGTAACACATTGCCATGAAGTGTTTTTGCATCTTTCTCTGTCCCTAAACTCATGCAAGTTAAACTGATGTATGTTGTGTGGATCTCAAACCCAGTCTACTCTGACACTGATGCGATGTGCTKCTCACGTCTATGTCTGAATAACTAACATGCTTATCCTTCAATGTATAAGATAAGGTTACCTGATCATCCAAGGGTATTTTTAACACTTGCTAACTTTATGAAGCGGTTTAAATATTTAGTGAAGAGTCATTTGAGGTGGTAATACCAAATGAAAACATTGTTACTGATCATAGGATAAGATATTAGGGAAACTTAATGATCTGCTTCATTATAAGAATTTAACTCACCAGTGGGATGGTTGCTCTCCAAGGGGAGATGCGCCATYCTAATGCAGAAGGTGCATAAGCAGTGTGATTTGTGGAAACCCTGTGTTGCCACGTGGATTCTCTTGTGCTTTTTTTATTCTTAACTGTCCCTTCCACCTCTGCCTTCTGGATGTAGCGTATCTCAATTCTTGCTTAGCACTGGTGAAATAAGGATTCGTTACTGCTGAGTTAACCCCTTTCTACAATATCCTCTTCATCAACAAAGTAGTGCCCTAAGCCTGGGTTCACTGACTGCCACCATATTTATAATGAAGACACACTGAATAAATGTGTATTTACCAAGTTCCATTTAACCTCAGGGTTTGAGCCTTTCATCCTCGTAATTTGACTGATTTTTCTCTGCAAAGTGAAAAATCACRTGATTTTGCTGCTCCTGTAGTATTTCATTAGCACTGCAACTGTTCCCTTGCTGAGAGCTGTTGTCTAAAACTGACAGGGGAAGGGAAGGAGRCTCAGTTTGTGGAGGATTTTTCCAGTGTATTTTGTGCTGACAATAGATGCCTTTATGCAAAGAATAGAACAAGTGCATATACATTTTCTTACATGCCTCAGAGGGGCACCCTTTCATAGTGTATATATTACCAGGCTGTTTTGTGGGGTTAATGGAAAGGGAGAAGACTTTCCCAGATAATGTTTTGTATCCAGATAGAGTTCTTCAAGCTGGGCTTTTTTGCCTGTTCAGTTAGGGAATGGACCTTAAATGTTTGCGTAGCACCTGGAGCATCTTAAACCCATAGTGTTTTGCTCTTTAAATGGGGGCTGTATTAGCCCAGCTTGTTGGGCAGCTGAGACACTGAGTTCGTTAGTGTTTAATACTGCCAAGGTCCTTATTTTAACAGAGATGCAAGGAAAGATAGCTACTTGTGCAGGTGTTGACCCCTCTAATGCTCTGTTGTGAAAATAAGATCTTATCCTCCCTTCTGAGAAACAGAGGAAACAAGAAGGTCRTGGAACCCAATGCAATCCCTTACCTCTGCTCCAAAAAGAAGGTGGGAAGGCCRAGGAAGCTTTAAGGAAGTTGTATAAATTGACTAAACCCAGCAGAGTAAGAGGCTACTTAGTCTTACAGATTAATTTATTCTAAGAGTTTGGGGTTGTCTCAAATTTGCGAAGGGTTTGCGCTTCCCTGTGCTTGTTGCATGTTTCTGCCCATTCTTGAGGCTTCCGCATCTGTATTCTCTTCCAGCTCCCAAGCATCCTGGCTCTCTCTTCTTCTCTCCTTTGCTTCATCAGTATGCTTTTCCATTGCCACTGCCTCAGGTAGAGGGGAGCTGAATGAACTTTACTCCTAATATTTCTACCTTTGAAGATCCATTAATCCTGGCATAGCTTTCCAAAGTAGGTGGTAACACTGGTGTTTCTGTCCCAGCCTTCTCTCAGTGAGAAGCTGATAACTGAGACAACAAATTGAGGACTAACAAGCTAATATTTTTTTATTTCAGACTGCTGGAAATGAGCCTGGTGCTCATCAATATTTTTATTTACAATTTTCAGCTGCATCATCTTTAAACGTATTTATCTTCAGAAAGCAAAAGACTGTCTCCTGGGCAGTGTGTATAGGTTTTGACCCTATGAGGCTATAGATGAACTTAACAAAGCCTAATAGCTTCTCCCACTGGTCAGGAGATCCCACCCTACAAACAAGGAACAGAAAGCAGCACTGTGTGTAACTATGCTCTGTTTCTGCTTCTTAAAGCAACGGCAAAAGAACTTGTCCCAAAYGGTAAAATTAATTTTACTGAGCTCTACTTAAAGTGAGGTCCTTCTCTCATTCCATAGTAAATGAGTTACCATTGGCTATGTGAGTAGGAGCGCTCTCAATGATATTCAGGGTGATTTCCCCCTCCCCCCCATTTAATTCATTCACTGAAGCCACAATTCAGTATTTCTGATGTCAGACTTAATTCCCATAGAGGCCATTGTGGCCTCAAAAGCATTGAACTGTGGCCTTACTGAATGAATCAGGCAGGAGAAATAGGGATCATCATCGAGGAGGAAAGTGTATATTTATACATGGATCGTCGTAATTGATAATAGCTGAAAGGCAAATGCAGGAGAAATACATAAGGGTTTTAATGAGTATTTTGAGTAGCAGTTCTCTAACCACGCTGCAGGAGTAATTACTCATCAGAGCTATAACTCGGGGAATATTGTAACACGGTTTTGTGAAAGTGAACAAGAACTCTTTAAAAATAAAACCACCCCTTTAATCAGTGTTTCCCTTTGACAGCAGGTGCTTTAGCCCTGCCAAGACATTTTTACTATGAAGTCAGTTCAGCATCAAAGATCTAAATGATGCATAGGATTTCATGGCTAGCTTGTTGGTTTAAATGTTATGACTGATCGGGGCAGAAGAAATGCCTTTTCATTTCACTGTGATAGTACAGGAAAGTCCCATGTTGTGTGGAAAGAAACTACCATTTTTTTTCTATACCCTTTCCTCTTCACCACACATCTGAAGTTTTTCCCCCTACTGTTAAAACAGCTCAGTCTAAACAATAAAGCACCATAGGCAGGCTGTACAAAAATCGGTCCAGTTCCCATGTTTATTAGCCTGAGAGACCTGGGTTTTAATAATGGCCAAAAGACAGGTTTTCCTTGCAGAGAAGGGGGGCATCAGCAGCTGTCTACCTTCAACCCTCAGGGGTTTGCCTACTCTAACAAATGTCCCAGTGGTGGTATCGAGCTGTGTGGTTTAAAACTTCATCTTTCTTCTTGGACTAGCTGAAAGGAGCAGACAGCAGAAGTGCTTCTTTTCACATAAGCTAGGTCCCAAACCAAGCTAAAGCTTGGGCTTTAGACTGTGAGGCATCGCAGAGGGGACGTGGCCAAACCTTTAAGTACCCAAGCAGTGTTATGAACATCTAGGACAAGGGAGAACTGCTCTTACGTACTCTTGAGAAATAATGAGACTAAATAGAACAAGGGAAAACTTGAGTTCCTTTACCTGGCACAAAACATTCCTGTACGATATGTTAGATGAGAAGCTGTCTCCTTAGTGATGTAGCTCATCACTTCCCTGACGGTGTAGATATGCTGATCTGGCTGTTACAGGGTTAGTCTATGATAGAGGCCAGTAGAGCAATCGGATTACCATGGTGATTGGTGTATTTTTTTATCTTTTATTTCTGTAACTTCTAATAGGAATGCGTGTGGCAGAACGTTGTTTATGTGTGGGGCCTACAGTAAGAGGGGTGTTTGTTTGAATTAGTCAAAGCAGGAAAGATTCATGTTTAAAATCAAACATCTGGGTATGACTGAGATGACATTTCCTAACAGAAGACTTGGTGTTAAAGGTATATATTTATAAATACTGGGGAAAATGGGACATGTGTAGATCTAGCTCTATTGGATATTTATGAAGTGTCATGGTTATATTTGGACAGAGGTTTGGTAATTATCAACACTAGGGCCATTTATTAAGTTTGAAAGTAAATCAATAACAAATTGGAATTGCATTTATTTTGTGACCACTTTGCTGCTGCCTAACATGCCAACAAGGTGTAGCAGAACACACCTACAGGACTGTCACACATACCAGATAACGAGGAGAGACATGCATATGCACACTTTTCACTGTTAGTTGCTTTCATGAAATAGACKGGGTTATAGTAAGGAATTTTCAGAGGAGAATGAGGAGGAAACTCCCAAGGTAGTTCAGTGCAGGAAAATTCTCCCAAGGAAAATTCGGTGCAATGTGTAGGGTTCAGCGATGGATGCCAATGGCACTGGAAGCTCTGTGGTAAGGTGCTTGTGTATTGTGTGGTCTGCTTAGTAGCTCTGTTTTAAATGCCTTGAAGCTTTTGCAAGTGCTGGGAAAGACATTTGCTTCTCATCGTTTTGTTATTTTTGAAAGCTGCTAAATATGCAGAGCACTATCCCAAACCAAGAAAAGCATTCTGGTCTTGAATAGCTGTCAAYGATTGCGATAGTAATAAAAAGCATGACATAAAAAATTACACCAAAAAAMTGAAACCTGTATGTTTTTACTTGCAACAGCAGTTAAATTTCTGGTGTTACAGGTGGAACAAAGAACGTGATTAGAGAAGATGAACCTCTGAGGGCAGCTCTTGCTTGGGTACATTGTGCTTATTTGAGGGTGGCTTGTCCCCTAGCAGCACGTGTAAGCTTTGTGGGAGATTAATACTGTTGTGCTCGGTACAGATATATCYTTCTGTTCCTTTAGTTTTGCACAGTATCACCATGATGGTGTGGCGGGCAAGAATTGACATTGTGGTTCCCCTGGAGATGGGAGCATGATCTTATCCMATCCTGTGGACTTGCCTTCAGCTGAGCTCATGGAATGCATGCTGTGCTTGTGAACGCATAAGAATTAGTGCTCCTTGTTACATACCAAAAAAGGGAAAGAAGATAAAGCTGTAATACGCACAGCTTGCAAACTGCTTTGGTTTTTGTGGCAACAGTGTGAATGAAAGTCTCATGCGCAATGGGAGGATTCGGGATTCAGCAACTGAAACCTACCGTTGGGCTGCTGCCTGAAGGGATTGAGCCAAAATCCGAGATCCTGATCTCTACCGATACCAGTGTAGTATCCAAACATAAAYCCCTTGGCGCAGATCCATCTCTGTGTGAGTGTGCACTGAGGAAGTTAGGAAATATTTCATAGTCTTAATAATATYACTCTGATTAAAAACAAAACTGAGGGAAAGAGTCCAGACACAGAGAAAAGACTAATTGCCTGGAAGCTGTTAAGAAAGCATAATGATCCTGAAACAATCAATCCACAAGAATTACTGCTTTTTAGATTTTTCTAAAGGTTCCTTCAACCTTTGATCATGCCTACTGCTGGTCAGCAGGTGGGACAGTGTGTGCTGTATTTGTGAGTTTTCTGGCCTGACTCTGTCATTATGAACTTAGGAGCTGCCCAGATGAACTGTATTTTGTTGCACTGAGCCGCWTAAGGAGGGGTCTGGTATGCTGCATGTAGACCACTGCTAAGGTGACAATTCAACATGAGAAAAGGTGGTCTGCCTGCTGCTTTGAGAACTTGCCACTTAGGAAGAGGAAGCTGTGGCTGGCTGAAGTCGTCAGTGTGGTGACCCTTGTGCCTGATGGTCTGTCGGCGATACTGGATGAAGGGATCCAGATGATCCAGATGTTACTAGCTAGATGTGGCTATTCTGTGGAAATGTATATGGCAGTGATATATACTCAGGTTCAGACTGTGTATGTATTCAGGTGCAATCTGAATCTTGTTAGTTAAACAGTGATGTTACCCATTTAATCTAAGTGGCTTTGTAACTGTACTGTGATCACCAAGTGGCATAGGGTTTAAATGTATCCAGAATGATATTATTGGGTATGTGGAACAGCATATCTGATTTCCAGTGGAGAAGAAAATCCAGTACTGTAACTTGGTGCTGCAGCAAGCAGTGAGAACTGCCTTCAGGATTGATGCCGTGGTGTTTACTGACTTTKCTCTGTGCTCAGGGAGGCAGGCTGGGCTGAATCTTTACCTGGATGTAGAAAATGGCTGGGGGGGAGCTGTCAGGAAACCAAACTAGCAACCTGTTACCAATGGATTTGTCTTTTGTGGTTGAGGAGCTGGCAAACTCTCTTGTGCCCAAGAATTGATCTGATGGTTACGTACCTCTGAAAAGCTGTGAACTTTAGTTGACAGAGGATGCTGTCAGTCAGGTAAGCAACATAGCTGGGTGACCTCAGTCTTGCCTAGTAAGGATTCTGTAGTTAGGCRTTGCATCAAAGCACCCTCCCAGCTGTAAATGTGTTGCCTTAATAAGCATTGCCTGGTGGGCAGGAGGGTGACAGGCTCTAACTTCACCTGAGGAATAAGCTGATGTTTCTCAGCCAACGATCGCCAAGGCTTTAATGGGAATGTTGGCTCGTTGAGAAGTATGTGAGCAGGCACTCTGCCATGAGAGCTGTGATGAGGTGCTCTGTTAGCCTCACCTTTTTTGCAAACTGGAGTGGTATTTGTTAGAGGAGGAATGGGTAAAGGGTTCCCTTCTCTGCCAAAGTTGCCATGTCGGAAGAGTACAGCAGATAGTGAAATATGAAAACACAAATAGCTTGGAGCCAACAAACCATTTAGTTGAAAATGAATGAAAAATAAATATTATCCTGTAGAGCAAGCAGGATATGTTCTGGACTTGTCTTTCCTGTGACCTACAGGATTTTAAGAGAAGAGCTTCAGAATTTTATTGGCATTGCCACTATTAGACGAACTTTTCTTTCTCTTCTCCCCAGACTGGGGTCAGCTTTAAAGAGAGCATTAAGTGAATGGCTAATGGAATTAAGGGTATAATAATAGAAGGATATAGTGAGACAATTGTATTAACAAGAAATAAATCATGTTGAGTGTAAGGTAAGTGTTTTTTAATTGATTGATGGGAAGGATGCTTCATAGGTTTTTTTTGAGGACTAACAGCCACTTGCCTTCCCATCTACAGTAAAAAGCCAAAAGGGAAGAAGAGATAAGAAAATTATGCAGCGGGGAGATAAATTATTCAGAGAAGATGGCCATTTTGTGCTGACATCACTAATGTGAAAAAGCATTAAATCTTTGACACTGGCTGCATTCCTCAGAGGTTGTGGTGGATGGAAGGAGGTATTAGAGATTACAGCTAGAACACTACTTCAGCTTCCCCGGATGCCTTAAGTGGCTTTCCAAGGTGATCTAGTAAGTAAGGACTCGGCAAGGGCTGTGGGTACCAAGCTGTTCTGAGGTTTTTTTAATTTATATTATTCTAGCGAAAACAGCTCTGATGTTCCATGTAGTATGGCCTGGAGATACAGGYGGTGTATGTAGAGGTTAATGAAAGCTGGCGGATATTTCAAGTTTGGAGCTTAAATCTTGTATGTACATAACTCCACTGAAAAAGGGGAGATGGGAATGTTAAGTATGAAGCGAAGCTTTTGGGGCCAAATCTTCACGCTCTGTAAATCATCTGATTTTTACAAATAGGAGCATGGTGCCAAGTTTGCACCTTTTCAGGACCTGGTTTTCTTCAGTCAGGGGGTGCAAAAATTAGGTCCTAGGCATAAGCTGGTAAGATAAAACTGAAACGGAAACTTTGTGAAAAGGCATTTAAGGGTAACTACCAAAGTTCTATAGAGTATGTGAGCAAAATCAAAGCAATGTGAAGGGAGAGAGTTAATTTCCTGGCTTTTTTTAGTTGAGAGCTTTTAAGCACTGCAATTAAAGTGCCTTTCATTGTCAATAATTCAGCAGGACCCTCCGTGTGATRCAAGACCTTAACTCTAACCTCATTTGATTCCTCAAGACTTTAATCAACTGTCCCCCCCAACAATTCCCCCACCTATTCTGCGCCTGTGTGTTGCTTTTCCCGAGGTCAGAGYTGCAGCTGGCAGCCTGCACTGGCCGAGATGCTTGTGTGGGGGCATATCTCTGCTGGTGGGCAGCATGGGGAGACCACTTCCTCAGCCTCACTGTTTTTGTGGTGTGCTCTTACACTTTTCCATCAGAGAGGTTGTAGTGGCAGAGAAGGCCACTGCGTAGAGCAGTACTTTCTTCAGTAGAAGGAAAGAAAGAATTTAATAGGCTTTGAGAAAGATCTCGAACACTTAATGCTGTGGAAACAAGAGGAAACTGATGTGAGTGCATGAGTCACTGATTTCAAATTCACTGTTTTCTCACAGAGAGGCTTAGGGAGGTGTGATGACCCGTTGAACCTTTCAGAGATGGTCAGCTTAAGAGGTTTTTTACTTCAAATAGAGTAACCCCTGGCTTCTCGCACCGCTTAGACCACAGATTTCACATACAACCCTTTAGCGAGTTAACAATTGGTTTAATGGGTCCCTTAGAGTTCAAAACTCTGGACCAACCTCACCGGGCAACTTGAACGTAACTGTGGTGCTGCTGTTTGTAGGTGACCTGAATTACACATGAACATACACCGTTTTTCAAATGAAGGAACAGAAGCTTGTGTCACTTTTTTGATGTGTAGCTCTCCAATAAAGCAAAACAAAAACATTTTCAAACAGTCAGCTTAGTAAAATGCARTAAAAATAAAATTCAGAGCTCTAATTAATATCTTTTTTTGAAAGGCAGTGTCTTGTTCTGTAAGTAACTTTCCAGCAAAATACACAAAACTTGCTAAGTAGGCAGCTTTGGATCTTGCTGTTATCCCTGAAGAGGGATTGGCTGTGGTGTTGCTGTCCTGCAGCTTCAGAACTCTCTAAATGCTTGTCTTTGCACTAGTGTTGTCCTGCGGTCAGCCTGTCATTGACTTGTCAGTAGCCGATCGCACCAATTTTTGACCATACCGTGGTGTCATTTGCTGTAAATTAATTTACTTTTGCCATTAACTACAGACAGTATGCGGTCAATTCAATTTTGTCCATTAAAGACAATAACCCTAGCCAAGCTCTTTGATGCTATTCTTAGTTCACCCCTTGGGACTACTCTACTTACATCTCCAGAGGTACTGGTAAATTTATATTATCATTCCTTGTCTAATATTCGTGATTTGTTGGCTTTGCTTTAATACATGGACAGCTAAGTCTAAATCCAAAGACTCCTGCACAGAGTAATCTCAGGGATGTGAAAGTTGCGGGAGGAGAAAGCAGAGTGCAATGGAAATGAAATTGCAGAGATGTATCCTCTTGCATAAGAGAAGACTTAACTAAGCTGTATATAGAGTAGCACATGTGCAAAGTTGGCCTGGGACTCCTGTCCATCCATGCGCTGTGGAGTATTTTCTTTTCTAGCCCTCTGTAGGGTAAATGCCCAAAGCCTAGCCCGCTGTAGAAAGCGGACGTGATTGCGTATAGCAAATCTCATACTTGTCGCCTAGTTCGAAGAGYGGTCCACTTTGTTCCCTTACTCGCAGGCTGACGGAGATGACTAGTTTTACCATAAAATATGGTGGGGTCTCCTAGGTTGCTTGACACAGTCTTAGAATATCCCACAAGCTGTATATGTAGTTAGATGCTCTACTGATGTTACTGCAAATAACTTCGTAAAACCCCGATTTAAAGGGYAAGTTATTAAAGTAATACAGGGAGATTGAGAGATGCATGTGGTTTGTGACTCTTCCATGACTTTATCAGATACGGGAGAATATCCTAACCTGTTTGTTTTGGCTCCTTTTGTATGCAAAGATGGCTGGCAAAAAGGAGAAGGAAATAAAGAAAAGGAAATTTCTTTGTATCCTGTCCGTCTTCACTCATTTAGACTTAGGTTTTTGTATAAACCCTCACACCCAGGTTCCCTACAAGTTGTTGTTTCCTCACTCTTCTGTGACGTGATGAAAAAAGCTGTGTTACTGCTTGGGTAGAGAGAGACATGAGTGTTACATAGCTTTATTGTGTTTGTCCCTGACTTACCTTGAATAGCCAAATGTTTGGTTTTRGTCTTACGAAGCAGTGTTAGTGCCTTTTGTATATTAGCTGTTGATAGTGTGTATATGTAGTAGGTACTTTCAGAAATCATGTTTTCCACTAGTGATTTAGAAAACTAGRAACTGTATTGAATACCACATAACTTCTTGTGGTAATGAGTTCACTTTTTCTCCTGCTTCTCCGGTTCAATGAAGAAATCGGACCTCTTTGTTACAATGTTAGTTAGGTTTTTCTTTACAGGACCTTGTTATCTAAAAGCTGGATCAGACACTGGCTTGCTTAATGAAAGAACCTGATTAAGTGGAAGGCAGTTGTGACTTTACAGTCCRGCCTCTAAAAGGGAGGAAAATGCACACAGGATGACATGGAACTAGCATCTGTGCAGGACACAGAGGAATTCTGTTCCTCCGAGAGCACACGTGTTCTGCTCTGTACGTGGTGTAGAAACACTTCTTGCAATACGTCATTGCTGTATTTTGGCTGTTCATGTAGAATTAAAAGGTGGTACAAGGTTATTATGCATTGGTAGTGCTGTACACTCGTGGACAGACTGAACAGAAAGGTCTCGTCTTCCAGTTGTGAGCCTGCAGCACTCGGAGGGGTGGAGGAAAGCATCATAATGCTGGGGAACATGGCAAAGTCTGAACTATCAATCTCTGAAAAACAGGAAAGCAAAACCGATTTATGTGATGCCTTGGCCAACACGAGGAACAGAGGCTGCATGTTAATCAGAGAAACTTGAACAGGCAAGAGACAATTGGAAAAATATCTCCATTTCTTCGGGTTAATACAGTATGCTAGCCTTTCACCCCTTGAGACAGTAGGATCAATTCAGGTTTGGGTCACAAGTGGAAATGAGGTTAACGAGCTCAGGCTAATCTCCAGTGGACATTTGTCTACATTATGAAGTCATTGTGTGATATGGTAGGAATGGCCAGCAGTGTTTTCAGGGAGGCTGGGGGAGCTGGGACTGCCTCAGCAGTTGTACCTGGAAAAAAAAAAAATCTTTATTCTTCTTGAGGCTGCTTCCCAGGTATTTTGTCTTGCTGCTGTCAAAAAAACCCCAAACAAGCACACGCTTGAACTTGCAGCAAGGCCTACTGTAGTGCTGTCCAAAACAAAGGTTATCTTGAAATGACTGCTATGGCTGAAATCTGACTTTTAATGTACGCACTCTGCTAAATGCTWAAGCAAGTGCTGGTGGAAGGCAGTTCTGGCTCTCAAAATATTGACTGCTACCTCTAATAGCACCTTCAAAGCATTGGGCTCTTGACAAATAGGAAYGTGAAAACAATACTKTCTCCAGAGAACCRATACGTAGGGTATAAAACTGTAGTRGCAAGGGAGGAGTCATGATGTTAGGACTTGGCCGTGTCATGGTGGTTAAGGGGCATTGCTCTGAACTATACCGGCTGCTGAGGCTGATTTTACCGTTCGTGGAGCTGCATAAAAAGAGTGGGCAGGAGCAAAGTTACGCTGTGAAATCAAGTTTTCAGGCAGTGTTGTAGGAGATCATTTGAACGGTTGATATTTTTCAATGAGTAGGATGGCCAAAAGAAGAGGCTGTGGGAGATGAGAGGATAAATAATAACTTTGAATTTTAAGGAGAGGAAGTAGAGGTGTAAATGCTGCAAAAATGGGAAAGGGATGGATCAGAAGATCCCTAGGTSACAATCTTTGAGTGATGGGCTCCGAAGGGAGTTGTTGATGCTGGAGGRTCTGAGATGGAAAATAAATACCTTAATTTTGCATTCTAGCAATTGCCAATTCAGGATGGAAGTTGCAGGCAGCTAAGGTAAACTTATGAGTTAGTAGGTTGCTCAGTCTCCTGGCATTGTTTTTTCTTACTGAAAAGGTTAAAGCAAAATTATGTCAATGTTGCTGGCTCTCTCGCTCTTGGTTTGAAAGTGAACAAGTGCAAAGTTGAAATGAAAGGGGAAGAATAAGAATGTCAATGTTGTGCAGAGCTGAAGCTGTTTAAATGTCTCTGGCTGTAATCTGCTCCATTTCCAAGCTTTAAATTCACCCATTCCTTAATTTAGCTACAGGAATTGCTTCTTGCACCTTGCCTCAAAACCCACCTGCTGCTATTGCAGCTTTACTGGGGCCTTTTTCTTTGTTAACTACTTTGTAAAACCTTAGAAATAAGTTGTCCTTCCAGGCTAAAGAGCCACGTTGCCTTGAAAAATGCGTTTGCTGCTGTGTTAAATTGTGTACTTCCTGCCCTTTTAATTTCTCCAGCATGAGGACTGAAGTGGGAGCGCAGTGGGCAGCCCAGCAGCAGGAGAGGGTCAGACAGAGTATGGCAGCTGTGCCGGTTTTTCTACTAATGGCTTAGGGATTTTAAACTCTACTGGCCAGCCCACAGTTGGGCCTCGTAAGTCACATAGCCAACTCACCGTGGACTGACGCTGTAGGCACAATTGCCATACGCAGCTGGCCAGCAGCTATCTAGCCCCTAGGTGGGAGGTAAAAATTAGGCTCAAAGTAGTTTTCCTGCAGTGTTTTGCACACTATTAATTTGCAACAGGTTTTTTTTTTTTTTCCTTCATCTGAGAAACTTCCATTTTCTTTCAGACTGATAACAGTGATTACCTCTGAGTGTGGAGCAAAGACTGGATCCCCTGTGTCAAACACTTAAGGGCCTGGAGTTTATTTGGGGAGTATTACCGCAGTGGGTGCATGTGGTTCCTCTTGCTGGCAGGAGCCATGTGTTCTGTCAGTGTTTCCCAGCCCTGGCTTTACAACTCGACAGTGTTTGGGGTTATTAGCTTAATTGCAGGGTGTGGTCTGTATCAGGACTTAATTGTTTGATATTTGTGCATCCTGATGAGGCAGATATGCGGACGGCAGGTTTAGGAAGATGAGCTGCAATTCATCAGATTCCTTTCAGAGAGTGAGCRGGATAGAAATAATGGAGATTTCGGAACCGGGGCACGCCCTGTGCAGCACGTGATTCCCGTGGGGTGCTCAGGGCCCCTCTGCTGGCAAAATATGGAAAGCCATTGTTTTCTTCCACTGTTCTTTGCTCTCTTCCCACCTTGATATCAGCATATATTCAAGCAGCTGACACCCACCAGCCTCACTGCAGGCCTTAGTGAGCAGGCAATTGTCTGTGAACACCAGTTTAAAAGTAGTTATAGAGTCTCTTAGCTTAATCCAGTACATAGAATGACTGAATGACAAGCACCATATCTTTAAACTGGTGAGACTATCCAACAGAAAACAGTTAGTGGAAGGGATTGATATAACTTAAATAAATTGTTGTTACTGATGTGCATCTACAGGCTTTCGAATGGCCAAAATGGGATAAAACCCGYTGATCTCTGATCACAGGGAGACAAGCCTGCTCCTCAAGACTTCTCTCCTATATACTGSCATAATGGTAACTAATATTCTAAATGCTAGGTCATGAAAATTGTTGGCTGGCAAATGACTTCCAGTAAGTGCTTGTGTAAGATGTTTACTTGAAGGGTCTAAATCTCACTCCCTGGTAACCCATCCTATTAAATACAGAGCAACCACCCCTGGTCTGGGAAATGACTAAATCCAAATACTGCTAGAAGCTGAGAGACTATTCTGGGGAGAAGCCCCAGTATACTTATACTTTTCATTTTATTCATGCTATTCCCTAGACATCTCCTATGGACTACTATGGAGACAGGATCCTGGGCTAGACAGACCTGGATCAGATGCAATAAGGCTGTACTTGCAGTCCCAGTGTATGTGCTATTTATACAYGAGGCTGCTCAGAGAAGGCTTAACTGAGCAAAGCCTGCCAGGTAGCTCTCATGAGGTTTGCTGTAATTCACTGAGGCTTTTGGTGATGTGGGCTGTGGTCTGCTCACCGGAGCTCTTGCAGGCCGTCTCCCCACAGTCAGCCCATGTACCCGCACCAAAAGGAGCAGGGGAACATCGAGAGCTTTGAGCTGTGCCTTGGAAATGCAGAAGGCATCGTGTCCCTTGGGGCCTGGGGAGGGGTCCAGCTAAAACAAGTTTGGGGCAGAGTTTGGGCTGAAGCTTGCCATTTGAGTAGCCCTGTTAATCTTCCACAGGCTGCAGGAGCCCTTGCAAAGGCAGCAATGACAGTGTGATCCCTACACCTTAAAAGTAAATGCTGGGGTCAGACACTTTCCGRTTAAGACAATAGTATTTGAACACCGAGCATTTGTCCAGGGCATTCAATTATGCCACAAGTCAGGGGGTTTTTGGTGCTTTCTTCCTGATACAATTTTTGGGAATTTGCATTGTAGATGTTGAGACTATGAAATGGCTTAAGTTTGTACATTACAATTAGTATGAGTTGGATAGTAATGACGTGTCTACTCTAATGGCCCTTCTGGTTTTCTCGGAGAAGGAGGTATTTGCACTGAAAAGGGGCAGAGCTATTAATTGCATGGTTTGCTGCTCAAACTCAGAGCAGGCTTTCATCTAGACAACTGAGATAGATATGAGTCTACATCTGTCTTCTCACGACACATTTTTTCACATATGTAGAACCAAGAGCAAGAAAAAAGTATTCTTTTAAAAGCTATGAAGTGCCATATTATGAACGAAGCATATGTTATGAAAAAATGTGGTTTGGAAAGTAACATCACTGAGCTGAAAGGAAAGGATGCCCTGCTGAGAGGGAGCTAGCAAGGGCATATCACAGATGCAATAACCAAATTAAAAGACATTTAAACATACATTGTCTCTCAAGCTGTCGGCAGAACTTTGTCCTTGCTGCCTTCTCCCTTAAGTCGTGTTGTGCCGTGGACTTGTGTGGAGATGCTGTTTTGTGTCCAAAGAGTTTCAGGTGCCGTTGGCAGTAGTGGGAGGTGAGCTATCCATGCATGAAAGGCTGCACTCTACGTGATGATTGCAGTCAAGTGCTCTGGAGCRTGCAGCTGGATGCCAGGTCAGTGAGTGCTGCCGCACTGTTGGGGACCCGTGGGCAGGTTCTGGGCTGGGTGTATCGGTTCTGACATCAAGGAGTTGTCTGCTTTTGCTGCAGCTCTTGYATGCCCTCGGATGAGTCAACTTACTGCTTGGTTTACTTCCTCTGCCTATAAAGCAGAAGTGATAGTGTGTATTTGATTCTATTTTCCTACACTCAGAATCCACTTGCATACATAGGTAAGAGCCATGTAATTAAAAGATGAGATGAAAAGAGGATCGGTTCTCTAGAAAGTTACAAAACTGCCAAGAAAAACTCCTGAAGAGAATTTTTGTCTTTATGCTTGGATGCTGACCCAAAGCAAGCCTTTACAGCTTTACCTGTAACTAACGGAAGTTCAGTTTAGAYTTTGTCCTAATAATATTTGGATACCAGAGAGAGAAGGGGAAACTCCTAGTCCAGTTGTGCAAATATTGCAGCCTGGGTTCAGCTGATACTCTTTTATAGGTTGGCAGTGTCTTACTTGAAATACTGGGATGCTGGTCACAGACTCTCTGGTAATACAAAATTTCTACTTGCTGTTCCTTGGAGGCCAGCAGATGAAAATTCAGGGACCAAGATTTCAGTATATTGAGGGAGATTCTAATAGTCTTTGAGTAAAATTKATGGACTGCAAAAAGTGGGAAGAATATCTTTGTTTTTTCCTGAATTTTTACAGGTCCCTGCTGAGCTCTCCCTGGCCTCCTTGACGCAAAACAAATAACAATCAGCCTGTTGAGATTCTAGAGCTAAAATGACCACAAATTTTGTTGCTGTGAAAGCTGCCAGTATGAAGCTTTTAAATATTGCAGAGAAAACTAACCAAAACTTGTTTAAAGAGTCATTCAAACCCAAGGTGAATGAGTTGACCAGATCAGCTGAAAGTTGATGGTTGTCTCCATTGCATTGCTGAGTTAAGCTGTTGTATTGGCCCCTTCCTGAATTTTGTCTTTGCCTCCCGTTGCAATCTT
Source organism: Oceanodroma leucorhoa (assembly GCA_030449065.1). Classification (NCBI taxonomy): domain Eukaryota; kingdom Metazoa; phylum Chordata; class Aves; order Procellariiformes; genus Oceanodroma; species Oceanodroma leucorhoa. The sequence goes on from JASVER010000030.1 coordinate 234,727, forward strand.
GTACTGGAAGTGCTGGGGAGAAGCATGTGTGCCTTTGCTCTACTGGAGTCTTTACTTTTGCTGAGGCTGATCTGCTTTTGGAGGATTGGCATCTGCTCAGCTCCCCGCTGTTGCCATCGAAAGCTGCTTTGTGCAAGCAGCTGTGGGCTCTTGGCTGCCTGATCTTCCCGCAGGAGTAGCAGCTGCACAATGCAAGGGTAAGATGCTTGGTTCAGCGGAGGAGTGGATTACGAATTGCTTTCCCAAGYTGAGCAAATCAGACAAGCAGGCTCTGTCGCTTCTCTCACAAGCGGCTGGTTGGCTTGACTCGGGTAAGTTTATCCCGTAAAAGGCAGCTGCTTGCATACCGCCTGCTTCTACATCACCACCTTGAGCATCTGTTTGAATATGTAAATAAGTGTTTCTGGTAATTACTGTAAGTGATCCCTATGTCAGAAGAGCTGAGGTGCTGCTAATGTGAAGTAGTTGTGGGTGAGCAAGAGAGATGGGTTGCCCCCAACACTCTGTTTTTCAAGTTCCTCTGTGGACCGGAGAAGAATGAGGGAGTAGCTGTCCTGGACTGAAGCGGCAGGAGAAGAGATATGTGTTTTAGAGATGCAGCATGCGAATTTGTGGTATCCCAGGTGAACTTTTCTTGGTCAGTGCCTCTCCCCAACTGGCTTCMCTCCTCCCCTTGCACTCACGCAGCCCCGTACTCCCATGATAATCATCCACCCCCAGCTATTATGAGCAGTACAAACAAATGACAAATCTCTGGGTGCAGGAAGGTAACAAGAGGCTGATCAGTAGCTTTAGTTATCTTTCCTTGGTGTTTATTGCAGTCTGCTGCAGTTATTTCAAAGGCACTGACATTGATCGACAGCTTCTATTAAGGCCCATCCAAGGCAGCTGGATTGAACAGATACATTAAATAAAGCAGTTATTGCTTTTCATTGCCTTTCCGTAAAATATCACTGCTAAATAGCTTCTGCCATCAGATGCAGTTAGGTACATGGTTTTAATTTGAGGGACTGCTTTATAACACTGCACAATTGACACTGGTCTTTGTTTCCCCTACAATAATGATTGTGTACATCCTGGAGAATTGATGAGCTGTCTTCTGAGGGTGGAGGGGGGAGCTGGGGCGGGGGCAGCCGCCTTTGTTGCTCTCGCTCTTTTTTATACTTGCCATGCTTGTCAGTTGTTTGCAGCACAGACAGAAATAATGTCAAGCGGGGCCCCTTATCTCAGGATGTTGTAATGTAGCTGCTGTAAGCCCTCGCCTGGAGAYGAGATAAGAGCAACCTTACAAGCTTGGGGGGGAGCGAGGAGGGGGGCCAGCAGCGCCATCGCTGGGACAACAATGGCAGAGCTGTCACTTGCACGTTATGACTCTTTCTGGTGCCAAGGGAAGATATGTATGCTGAGTGGTGAATAACAAGCATGAAAATAAAAGTCCCGAATGTTCATCTAATAATGATGTATTTGTAACAGGATTATACTGCCCAATGATATTCTTTCTTTATCTCCTCACTAAATGGTGGGGCAGCTGTGTGCTTTGGCACAGCATGATGTCCTTTCTTTTGTGTGCTGCATATTAATCCTTTATTGAAGTAATTAAATGTGTGCTTAATGGCAATGAGCTGGCAGAATGAACGTACAATTGAATTAGCAGTTATGATGGGGACCATGCTACAAGATGAACTAAATGCAATTACTGTAGGCATTTTTCTCCAAGTCGAATCTGGCTACATGACATGACTTAATTACAGGTTGTTAGACACACACTTTGATCTCGTAGCGGTGCATGTGGAGGCACAGCTTYGGCTCCGTCGCGTACCTGTAACACACGCACGGGCACCCGTTTGCTAAGAGATTTAGCCTGGCGAAAGGGTCGATGCAGATYGCTGACATTGCTGCAGGCAGCTCTCGGTTGTGGTGGGAAACAGATTAAAAACCAGGCAAACAACAAAAGAGGAAGGCCAGTGCTCTGCTGCTGGCAGTCTGGTGGGGTCTTTGACCAGTTCCTCRTTGTCTGGTGATCACCCTCCTTTCTTAGGGGATACCTGCTCTTCCTTGAGGACCAGGTGGACCTCAAGGAGTAGTAGAGTCTTCTGTGGAGTTCTTCTCTCAACATGTATGCCTCTGGTCAAACTCCGCTCTCAGCAGGACTACAGATCAACTTGTCTGACCCCAGCTGGACATCTCTAGACTAGCAGGAACAGAGTTTGGGAGCTGGTTTTTGAAAACATTTTGGAAACAAAATGGAAAAAGGCAAAATCATGCAGAGCTTTTAGTCTGCGAAGTTAACTAAGTTCTACAACGTGAGGTACAGTTGCATCAGGACAAAGATAGTGCTGTAATTTAGGATGTGGTAAGTCGCTGAGATTTCTGACACTAGGGGGACTGTAACTACAGTATTGCAAGTACGGATTTGACAGCTCTTTAGTGATCTAAAATGTCAAATCCTGGGTTCCCAGAGGTGTTTTGTCACTGGTTCAAAATCGGMCTAAGCTTCAGCTGTCATCAAGGAAAGAGTTGCTCTGTTTTGATAACTATTGAGTCTGGATGATTGTTAGCAGCACATAGACATCTCCACTGTCAGGGCCTGCCTTGTGTTACTGACACAAAAGACAAGAAGGTCTTCTTGCCCCGTGCTCCCCTGTGCTCTTAGGTGCTACGTTCCTGTTGTAGCCGGCGTTGCGTGCCTTTGAGGAAGGCAGGCTCTGASGTATGAAATCTCTCAGAGAAGGTCCTGAGATGGAAATGTGTGGTGGCCACTCAGGCCTCAGTCTGGAGGCAGCACAAACCTCTCCTTACATCAGCAAGAGCTCTGCTGTSAAGTCAGTGCATCCCAGAGCTTACCAAGTCTCAAACTGCCGATCTCGTGTGGCCTTTCTAGGCGACTGCAAACCTTCCAGGGTGTCTCTAAGTTGCTGTGGAAAGGTGCAGGTGATCAGCGTTGCATTTGGGTGCTCCACTCTCTGGTATTGTTTGTGCCCTGTATTCATTCCTAAACCTGACATGGCACCATRGAGGAGCGTATGGTGACAGAAGTGGCAGTGAAACTGATGGTACAATATGTAACTGTTTATGAAGCAAAAAAATGTGTTTTATTTTTTTATTTTAACATAAAAAGGGAAACCTTCTGGTCACCGGGGCTCCCAAGGTTTATTTTATAGCCTTCATTCTCTTCGGGGCCATAAATGAAACCCTTTCAGCCCTAATGACCTCAATGACTTTCCTCGATCATGTTATTGCTACTTTGGCACATTTATTGCTTTCACACGCACTAATGGATGAGTTTGGATATGTTAACAATTTATATATCATTTGATCCTAAAAAAGAGCCCCCTCCCAGCAACCAAACTAACTTAGCCCTGAGGATTGAGTAGCTTTTAAGGAGTATAAATGAATTTAATGCTTTAGAAAGAGCTTCTGTAAATTATGAACATGACACCTATTACATTAAGCTGCATTAAGCATTAATACATCTTCATTACTGGCAGGTTGCCCAAACCTCCAAGGTTGAAAAAGATGCCTGAAATGCCCAACGTGATAGTCACCTAAGCTGAGATTTATGACCTCTTTTTGGGAGGGTGGGACATCCTGACTCTCAGCCTGCTGTATTTGCCTATGAAGAAATGTCCTCATAATACCTGTTGCATGATGGCTTTTATCCTGAAGTTTCATTGGCCTGTCTGCATCGGAGTGTCGGACTCTTGGGTAAAAAGGTACGATAAATCTTGTGGAAGCTGCTGCAGAAATAGAAACTAGTTTTGCTAACCTTTTTAAGCCACTGGTACTTGCTTGACAAATTTTTTTTTTTTCTAACCACTGGCCAAAAATTATCTCACTGAGCATGTAATAGTCATTTCTTATTGTAAATCCTTTCTGCGCTGTAGGCACCAAAGGCTGGAATTGCTGAATTGGTGTTTCCAATGGTTGTGGAGGAAGAAAGTCTAAAAAATAATCACAGTACATTAATGAGAGCCTGCTCTGCACGGTCAAAGAAAGAAATAAAAGTGATTTTAGTGTCTTAAAAAGCAATATCCATTAGACTCAGATTTGTCTAAAAGTGGACTGAAAGGCTCTTATTTCAACAAGATGTACAGGCTCAGGGAAAAAAACCAAGCTAAATGCTTCTGACATTGTAATTGATTTTATGTGGTACATTTATGAGACTTTCAATTCATGTTCCATATGGGATTTAGCACTGAGGTGTTATTGCAACTTATGAGACGATTATGTTGTCGTTCYTGAAGAAACAATTCAGTGGTTCCTCTGTACCCGGAGCAAGTGCTGACTTGGGCTCAATCTTTACACCTTGCGATGGAGGAATACTTAAACTAGGGACTGCTTCTTCACAGATGGGAATACACAGCACATCTTGGTAATCTGGGTGCCGCAGGACGCTGTAATGAGTCTCACGTTGGCAGGGAGAGGGTAATCCACTGCCTCGGAGAGGCTGTAATAGGAGACTGCAATCCAAGCATAAAGCAATGTGGTCACTATATGAGATGGAGATTTAATGGATATTGTTCGTGGTGTTGGAATATATGAAGCAATAAATTGCTTTTCTGGATGATTTAACGCTGAAGCAAGGTTGAAGATGTAGGTAGCTGCACATGGTTTACTGCAAATACACTAGCTTTACAGTAGTAAATGTATAACCTATTAGACAGCAGAGGAGGGAAGGAAAACCAAGCAAACCCCAAAGCCTTTTAATCAAAGCAATATTCCAAGGTTCAAAGCCAAGCTCTTGGAAGTTGAGAAACACCATTTTTAAGGTAACCTAGCCTTCTAAATCGCGTACTCTGTGAACGTGTGTGTGTATCTGCGTGTGCCCATTTTGTTATGGGTTTCAATTATATAAAAGCATGTTTGTTTCTTCCGGACAATACCAGCTTCAATGCACAGCGTGAACCATGCGCAAAGTGTGAAACAACTCTACAATATTTCTTCCTGCGGCGATGGCTCAATGCCAGGGGTTATGTAAACTCTGTGATAAATATGCATTTAATAATTTCCTGATGTTCTTTGTGGCAACCGTCACTGCTGTAGACAAATATTAATGAATTTATTGCTTTCCTGTGAAACAGCCAACTAACATACTTACATCACTGAGTATGATTCACCAGAAGTCAGTGAGAAAGTTCGAGGGCTTCAAGTTAAACACGTGCTTAAAGCTCTGTGGGATCAGGGCCTCGAATGCCTTTACTGGATTAGTGGCAATGTGACAATGAAAATAAATAGTAAATGACATCAGTGTGACTTCTTTGAAACTGTGGAGCTTACTAGTGTGTCCTGAAAAGCACATTAAGAGGAAATAATTAGACATGCAGAATTTAGACATGCACTTATGTCTAACTGGAGTTCTGCTTGCCACTCCTTGGCTTGTTTGTTTGGGTTTYTTTGTTGTTAGCAAACAAATGCAACAGGTGGTAGTATTGTCTGTTCTCTTAGCTGGAACTTAATTTGAAAGGGCATTGGATTKTAGGGGACTTATCCTGGTTCTATCGGTGTCCATGGCAAAACTCCTGTATCGAGAAGTCTGTCCAGGAGGATGTCCCTGAAAATGATATACCATAAAAAGCTCTCTTCCTGCTGTAAGGTGCCTTCAGGAAAGCTCTGTGCCTTTTATCACCTTCTAAGTAGTTTGTTGCTTCTGAAGAATGTTCTTGTTTACTTTGTTATCTCATCTTGTATAGATTGTCCAATTTACTGTGTGTTTCTCAAGAGAATAAGATTGCTTTTTTAAAATCTTTCCAATTTTTACAGAAACTTCCTTCATAAACAAAGTCATGTTAATTATTTGCCCAGCCCTTGTCATAAATTAAATGTTTACCAGAAGAATTTATTTTAAGTTTGCTTTATCATTAGTTCCTACACACTTTAAGCTGTACAAGGGAATATAGTCCTGAGCCTTTTTGGCTATTGTAAAATCCTGTCCAAAAGCTGGCAGAAACTATAGGTCACTATTAAAGTTAAGCAAAAAAATTTGCATCTACTAGCTTCAGAGGAATTGAAGAAAAATATCCTTAGAGCTTGAATAGAATAATTGAGCTTTTGAATCAACTCTAATATTTAAGCTAAGAATTTGCAAGTGTATCTAAACATGGGAAGATCAAGTACTTGAGGTTTCTCTGGAAGTCGGACAAGACTGTGTATGAGGTTAGGATCCCTTTAATTGAAGGCTTGTGTGATAATTGCATCCAAAGCCAAAAGATCATTGGGTTTTTCTTGTACTAAGTGCTGTCCTGACTCCAAAAGAYGTCAATAGTTTGTTACAGGAGGTAATGCTTCCTATTAGGCATAGGGAGAGAAAATATGGATGTACTTTAAAGCATGTGAACWGCTTACTTCTCTGTATAAACCTTGTATTTCTAGATGTTCCAGGCTATAGTAAAGAGCATAGCTGATTACTCTTTACTCTGTTTCACAGGACAACTTGGTGAATGYACAACGCATTCCCTGACTTAGTAAGTGCGCACAAAGGGTTTTGCAAGTCTCAGGGCCTGAAATCCTTTCTCAGGGAACAAGTATGAGATGTTTTTAGCATTACAAATAGTTAACCATGTATAGTAAAGTGTGTGTGCATGTGTATTTAYWKAAATAYATATRTATTTMWRTATACAGATACTCTGATAGAGTAGCATGGATTAGGGTGGTAAACTGAGTTTTAATGTGACAGTGTACCTTCTGTATAAATATACAAGTATTGTAGTCAGCTTAATTTTCTGCACCTGTCAGCGATTCATAGTGATGTTACATGGAAGAATTTYGTATATGTAAAATGTACATATTTTAGAAACTATGTAATTATCAAATATTTATCAAACATAAACTATTGCACTTCATAGACATAAAGTGCATAGAGGTTGGGAATTYTAAAACCAGAAAGTTATCCATATCTTAGTTTAAGGAATTCTGATTTCTCTTTGAAGTAAGTAGAAGGGAAGATAAGAGTTATGCATCTTAGCTGTTGTCTTTGTTAAGCCAAGCATCTGAATGCATTTTACTGTGTATCTAGAACAAATGCAGAGTGACCTCGGGCCCTTTGAGTGAGCTCACTTACATACTTAACTAAGTATAGATAAAGACATCTGAAAACGTTGGCTCATGTTGTTACAGCTTCAGTCTTAACCAGTGGGATACCAAATACACTGAAASCAAGTCATACTTAAAACTGTATTATTTGATTATTTTAATGCTGCTAGAGCACATGTTTGCTGGGGCAAGGACCAGCTTGATGTCTCTTTCACAGCTTGAAGTGGATATTGTTTTTCTGTCGAGTGAGTTAAGTAGGAGAATGCTCTGATATTGTAAGAAAGAACTGCTTTGCCCCTGTGTAGCCCCTGTTTGATGTACCTGATTGCTCCTTTATTATGCAAAGGTAACCTAAATATCAGAGGTGAGATTAGTTTAATGTGGTAAGCTGCTTGTAAGGCACAAAGGACTCYGTTGGTTATAGTGCATCTTTTAATGAGCTGCTCAGTGTGTGTCCCATTCAAAGCACAGGGCAGGAACTAATCTGATTACCGATTTCAGTGCTGTTTGATTGCAAATGGACTGACAATTGGAAGGAAGATGGGGGAATGAACTTTTTGCATAACTGGTTATGTTGCTAATAATGCCCAAGCCAACTCATCTTCCCGGTGATGCTCGCTCAAGATGAACTAGCAGAGAAAGGAATACTTTTTTCTTTTCCAGTTCAGGAATAGTTGACCTTAGACTTATACGTGCTATAAATATGCTTACAATACAAAGGATTGCTGTGTATGTGTATTTGCCTGTGGTCACCTAGAGAAAAACAGGCGTTCTGTAGATGAACGTGCTTCAAGTAAGACCTCAGTGTCTGAGGGCATGAACTCCATCAGTTCCCTTTCCCTYCCAGGTTTTGGGAGGGAGATGAGTCTGGCACAGAGCTGTGTGTGGGACACTTCTGCTGGCACGAGCTCCGAGAAGGAGGTATTAGGGAATACAAAATGGTTGTAGGCAGCGCTCCACGATGTTATGTGGATGTGTTTTACGAAGCCTGTTGTGTTTGACCATTTCCAATGCTTTCCAACAGGAAGGAAGACTTGAAGTCAGGAACGTTCTGCAAAGTCAGCTCCTAGATTTGTGGCTTAATATTTGTAGATTTGTATTTTAATGGTTCATCAGACTGTAGGGTCAGAGACATTTATTCTTTCGAATCCCAGTAGATACCAGAGGCTTTTGTGTTTGTCCCTGACTGATCTTAGCTAGAATCCGCAGAGCTCAGGTATGTGGGATCCTCTTGCTGTTCCCATTAGACAACTTGTTGTCATGGTTGCTATGAGCTTTCTGGATGATATGACCGCTGAAAGTTTTAATGAGACTAAGATTGCTTTTACAAATGAGCACTCAATATGCCATTAAAATTGTTCTCTCACTGAAAGACATCATACTTGAGAGGCTGCTGTAACCACAGGGAAAAATGGCTCGGGCACCAGCCAATGAAGTCAGTAAATCAAAATAAATAAATGGAAATGCCAGGGGCTATGATCATGTACTTGATGCAGTTCAGAGCAATTACTGTTACCTGAAAGAGGGGAATCCATCATGTAGAAGCAGYCCTACCTGTGGGTAGAAAACTTGCTCAGATCAGCGTGGTTCCAGCGGTGACCTCTCGGCAGGAGGCATTGCCTCTGAGGGCACAACTTGAAAGTTGAGCTTGACTTTTTTCCAAGGGCTCCAGTTATTTCTTGGCTTGCTATTTTTGCACAGGCATCTCTCYCCCACTAGAAAATGATGATCCCAACTTTTGCCCAGGAGGGATGTCACTTTCTTTTGGACCACTGAGAGCAAACGGATCTTGTGATGCTGCTTATTTGCAGTGGCCAAACATGTTCTGCATGTAAAAATGATCAGTGAATGTATGTTGTTGGTGTAGGGTACCTAAACTCTGTGACGGCGGAGATTTTAAACACTGTTGTGAATTAAAGCAGGATTCCTCCATGTATTTCCTTGTTTGGAATAAATGGTGGTATGAAATTCAGCCTAACTTCCCCAGAAAGAGAAAATCAGTTGACCCTCACATTCCTAAAAGCTGAACTAAAAATTTGGAGGCTCACATCAAAGCTCTGTAAATAAAGTGAGTAACACTTTGGACGCTTCTGGTGGGGAGTGGGGGAGGGGGAAATTCCCTCTATAAAGAACACCCAAGTATTTAAAAAGAAATGGTTAGGTTTAAATATCTCACTGTTTTTCTTCTCCAGGGCTCCATGCTGAGGATTTTATTTTCCTTTGCAATGCTTATGCTGCTGAGCCCTTTTCTCAGAGGTAGGCTGACGTTAGCACACTGAAGCGACTAGCAGGTTCATCAGAGCAAGTTTATTTGTAGTGTGGCCTGAGTTGCGTTTGAGGGTGCCATTACGATTCAGAAGGCTCCACAAGGTTTGAATATCAATGGCACTTCAAAGGACTATAGCTGTGAATGAGCAGACGTGCTCCCTTGCAGGCCCCAGAACAGAGAGGGAGAGAGAGAGATGGGTTCAAAGGTAGGAAATGGGTAGCATTTTGTCCAAGGGCACTAACAGTAAAGTAGGCACCCCAGGTCTTCATAAATGTGGCGGAGTCTCTCTAGGATCTGCAGATGTGAGGACTGTATAGAAACTACTGATAGCAGCCAGACTGCTCTCCCCCCTTTGCTGCCCCGTATGCCCCTTTAATCCAGCCAAGAACTGAGGAGAAAGAAATGCATTYGCTTTTCCCCCACAGAGATTATTTTTTTTTCCTGAGAGAGAGATATAAATGGAAACCATGTCATTTTCCTTAGGTTTTCTCAGGTACCGTTTTAGATTTCAGAACTCTTCCCTAAGCCACCCATCCTTCTTCCGCTTGGTCTGTGTAAGYAAAATTTAAACTTGGGGTAGTTCCTTTTTCTTAATCTTGTATTTCAACTAAGCTGAGTACTTAGTTTTATTACTRGGGGATAAGTGAGGAAGAGACCTATGGTAGTTTTTGGTCTTCACTGCTGATGCACTATTAAATATTATGTTAGAGATTAGCGAAGCTGGGCAAAACCTAGGACTTTTTAACCGGAGGTACCTGCTTTTCTAAGACGACTGCATCTTTATTGATAAGTCCGGTGGATGTGGGAGAAGGCCAATATCCTTAATTTAAAGATAGGAAGCTTGTGAACAGGTATTAAGTGACACACCAAGGTCATTCAAGCAAACAGTGGCAGGAACAGGRAACTGATGGCAAAACAATGTGACATCATGCTGTAGTAATGAGCTATAGTTAATAGTGTGGCCTTGATACCTTTTAACTAAATTAACTCTGCTCAGGCAGCTTGTTTTGATGGTTTTTCTGTCCATTTTAATTTTTTCAATGGTATTTTACCCCCCTATCTTTCTCTCTAGAAATATGCTATATCAGAACTCATAAACTTCATGAGGTAGGAGAAACCACCTGTGTGTCCATATGGCAAGACATTGGACAAAACTTACTTAGGAATTGGATCCAGACCAGAACGGGCTTTTTGGGTATGTCTGCTCTGTGTTGTGAGGTAGGCAGAATACATCCACTGCTAYGACCTCTTAGGAAATGGTCCTGTTTCTCATGAGTGGTTAAAAAGTGAATTGACTCTCTTTCTGGTGGTGATGTAGAAGTTTTCTATAGAGAAGTGGCTGTCTCGTAACCGGTGACCCTGCTGTGGTAGGCACTATCACAGACTGTTACGGAGATGCTTTGTGTGATGTAAATGCTGCACTTAACAGCCCTCTGCTGCTGAGAGACCATTCGTCGTGTTTATGCTCCGAAGGGAAGGACTGGAACTGGACTTTCCGCCCTAACTTTCGCTGTACCTGAGTTGAATGTGCTTGGGCTTTGGAGAACCTCAGCAGTATCCTAACAGTGTTTTCATGGTAACCCTTGCAACTTCTAGACCCTGAATGCATGSATGGACGGAGCGTGCTGTAGGTTTGGACTGGCTGCATCACTTGCAGGTGCAGGACTCTGGATGCATTGCCCAGGCAGATCTTGCCAAACGAGTGCCAATAACGACTTCATATGTGCTAAGCTTGAAGATCTCTAATGATTTCATGCAAGGCAGGCAATGCACTGATTCAATTAATCGGTAAAATGCCATGCGCTGGGTTCCATCAGAGAAGCTTTCTTCCCTTCGTGTTTATAAATATAATTAAACTGAACTTGAACGTTTAAGCAGTTGGCTTACGGAAATCAGCACATAATTTTAAGCACTGCTAGTCCATCTGCTTATGAAATGTTAGACTAAGTATGATACTAGAGTATGTATACAGAATAGTGTTCAGCAATGCTTTTAAGGTATGCTCAGAAACCTATTAATAARATGTGCCACATCTGTTTCCTGCTTGCGTAGGCAGTAGCTGAGGGATTCTCTTTGACCAAGCAAACCATAATGCTCCAAGTGGCTCTTTAAGCTTGGGTGTTAAATTTTTCAAACTGGTTTCGCATTAACCACAGTAGAAAAGGGGCTTAAGGACACCTGACCGAAAGGTACTTACAGGCTGTATCTGCATTTAGATCCTTGTTGTAATTTCTTGTGAACTCTTCCGAGGTGGAGATGACGATATGCTTTACATCTGACCTGAACTGCTGGGGACAGGTCCCAGTTCGTTGATCTGCTGTAGGCTTTTTCTGTAGCCAGGAATGACATCCTAGCTGGCCACGTTAACTAGGCTGATTTGGGGAGGGAAAATATAATTGAATTTCAGCTAGACAAATGTGTTCTAATTTTAGCTTGTTTTATGCTAGCAGAAGACTGCCTAGTATGTGTATTTTTGTATGTAATTATTTTTGGAACTTTTATTTTTATTCATCCATATCTGGCCTGAGACACATTTTCCCCTTTAGACCGATGGGTTGCACTTGTTTTATTCAGAAAGAAGTTCTTCTTCCTTCAGACCAAAGGTCATATTTTATGTTGATATTCCTAATCAGTTTACCTTCAAAATTGTTGGAGTATACTTTTGTGTTCTAACCTTTCAATATGTAATCTGACCTTGTTTGGAGGAAATGTCTTCATTAGCCATTGTTTGCTCAGGACTTTGATAATACAGGCACTTTGCTAGTGTTAAGTATTTGCTTTGCTAGTATTTGGGGTTTTTTTATTACATCAGACTAAGGCCCAAAGCATATTACCCCTGGACAGCATCCTACGTAATACACAGGCATACTCTTGCTATTGCTCTGGCTCCAGTGATGGATCCTGCGTGAGAATCGTGGCTGGTTTCGGCAGGTGAGGAGGAGCTGCCTGTCCAAGTGGTGCTCGGGCAGCTCAGCGGGGCGCATCGGAGCCTGGAAACGCACGCAGCACTTGGGGTTTGGGCTTGCTCTGTGCTGAAATCAGAGGAGCAGCCAGAGGAGGCTCTGCCCTACCTCAAATCTGGCAGGGCAAATAAATGTTCAGAGGACAGAGATACCAGGGATGGGTGGAAAAAAGCTGGTGGTGAAAGCAGTTATMACAGTTGTTGCAGAGAGGCTACAGACATGGAGTGTGCCTCCAGTGTCAGGTTCTTCTCCCTCCTCGAAGCACAGGAGGAACTGCCAAGAATGTGAGCATCACCAATGTGTTAAGATGGAAGAGAGTTCATATCTTTGGTACAGGGGTGGTTGCTTTTTGTCCTTGCTCTGAAGACACCTCCTCCTGAATTTGTGCATCATCTGTTCACTTCTTGGYGGTGGAGGTGCAGAGAAGCTCTGAACATGGAGCAGACATCTGCAACCCGTTTGGTGGTGCCAAGCCCCGTGAATCAGTCCGAATGTACGCTTTGTCGCTTCAAGCGTGCTCCTGTCCGGCGCGGCCCTCCCTGCCCCGTGGGAAGGCTGAGACCCTTCCAGCATGCCCAAGCATGAAGCAGGAGTCCGTGACTTCGCAGACTTCATTCTGCACGTGCTTTGCTGATGGTGTATTAGTGATTCAGCTGTCGTGCCACCCTAATGACACAGTATTGCCATTTTGTGAACTCTGCTGAGCAGACAGGAGCTTATTAGTTCCTGCAAGGATTTACTTTTTTCCCAGACCCATCACTTGTTTTATAAAGCTATCACGTACCATTTAAATACTTACCACTGTTCAACAGTCTTCTTACAGTACTTTTTGCTCTGATATATTGCAAAATGGTCTATGTTAAATCCAGGGCAATAATGATTCAATATCAATAACTATTATAATTTTTTGGTTCAATGATCTTTCGCTGTGGTCTGACTAAGATAAAAGGAATTAGTCTTTTAGGGATGGACTCTGCCATTGTTTTTCATTATTTACTTTATTCTTTGAATATTCTCATTGATTTTTTTTTTTCAGATCACTTGCAGTATTAGAATGGGTAAATAGGGTAAGAGTGAAAACATACTGTGTAGGAGAGCTCAAAGCTGGGAAAGCAAATCAAGTCTGGAAATTTYTCTGTTAGTGTATTTTCTATGGCATGTTTTTACTGCTCTGAGGTGGTTCAGTTTCTCCTTTGCTCTAAATATACTTTTTGCTCACATACATTATGAGGATACATTCTAGACTCACTTGCTGGTATTTTCTACAGTGACAAGTGATTTTTTTTTTTTGAGGTCCATAAACATTCTCAACTTGGGCCTCCATTTTTTTAGAAGTCATAATTCTGTTTATAAAATGCTCGGCACCTGTTCTTTAGCAGCCAAGTGATACGTTGCGCTGCTTAGGATGAATAGGCTTTAATAAACATGATTGTATCTGTAATATCTCTTCTGTGAGTAGATGGCTGCATGCAGTTTTTCCATACTCGGCCATTACTCTTGACAGCATATCTGAGAGCATTTTCTGCAGAGGTTTCTTTGGCAGTCCAAGTGGCTGCACAGATTGTATCTCATCAGTGGCAGGATACAACAAGGAAACATTCAACACTTTGAGTTTAACTCATAACTCCAAGGTATTAAGCTATTAATTTGAAAACATGTCAATGAAAATTGATGTGTCTGCAAAACAGGCCAGAAAATACTGTGGATTCTAGATCTGGAGCCACAGACCCCGCCTGTAAGCTGTGCAGCTCCCCACTCGAGGAGGGGGCACTTGGTGCTAAGCCATGGGYGTATCTTTCTGTTGTAGTAGTTCTAGTGTCTGATGATAGGGAGTAGGTGACCCCTGTTTACCAGGTCTCTTGCACTGGAAACGGTTGTTTTGGAAGATGACTGTTATACTTGCTGGGGATCTGTCTGCCTGAGCGTGCCTGTAAATAAAGGTAATAGCCACAGGCAGAAGAAGCTGGGCCCTGGTAACACTTTGCAATGGCTGATTTTTCCACATTATATGAAAGGCTTCATCAAGGGACAGAAATTGTTTTGGAATCAGTTAAAATGCACATGGTCCCCTTTCGTAAGAGAGCAGTCTTCATATATGGTCTTTAGACTTAAGATGCCTGATCTCTGTGTATTTCTGAAAGGAGAGTGCAGATGCACTAGAAAAATAAAATCACCTGATGCCAAATCATATGGGGCTGACCAGCTGATAGGAGCCTCTCCACATGATGGAGTCACTGGGACCARAGTGGGACTGCATGTCTACTATATATCCTCTGGGACTCCAGTGGTAGAGCTGGGATATCTGGAACTGTCTTCATTGGAAAGGGCCTGTAGGATGGCACTTACGGTGTATAGGTGGCTAAAACAAGCAATCGATGAAACTCAAAGCCCTTCTGGAGCTGATATTCCATTTTGTCACTCATATTGGCAGACTGATTTTGGGGGGGGGAGGGATTTTTCTTAGTTCACTGTGGTGCAGGTAGGATCAAAATCAGGTTTGCCTTGTCTTGAAATAGTGCTGTGGGCACCAGTGGGAGTAGGGTCGGGTGTGTGGTACAAAGGATGACCTCCTCTCCTTCATACTAATTTCATCCAGCTACTTTTGCTGGGGTGAGCAGCAGGACCAGACCCAGGTGCTCTGTGTTAGCCCCAGAAGCTGTTGCTTTGCGGGACTAAGGGCGAGAGTGAACAGCGGGTGTGCTGTGAGCTTGGAGGAGCTTGCTGGACTGAATGTGGAGCTTGAGTGAATAGCTCACTGCAGCTTTTTGGTTTGGACATCCAGTCTACGTAGCCTTATGCCTCAGAGAAGCAAGCCCAGCAGAAAATAGGGTTTGTGTTCTGGCTTTGTGAATATCAGATGGGGAAGATGTGTTTAGTGCCAGAGACTAAGCAGCCAGGCCAGTCTTTTGTGCCAGAGATGACTGGAAAGTGCTTTGCCTCAAGCCACGTCAGCAGAGAGGCTGCATGGTGTACACAAGCTATGTAAGTCACTGCCACCCAAAAATTACTGGGGGGGGAGGGRGGGAGAATGCTGCAAATTAATCATTATTCAACATCATCAACAAACACTTTTTTTAGCTTAGTTATGGCTTTCACATAAGTCCCTGAGAATGAAATCTCAATGTTTGTTTTTCTTTATTAGAGAATCATGTACAAGTTCAGCAGACACACTTTTGCCAGGATAGTGATTAGAGTGTCAGACCTTCCAAACAAGAATAAGGTGTTCTGTAAGGGTGTGCAAGAAAGGGGCAGTTCAAGATGTGAGAAGCTCATCTGCTGTGATAGAGGGGGATAAGTGAGTAGCTGTAGAATAGAAAATTGGTTTTATAAGGACTTGCTTGAATCGTATAATTAGGTGGCAAATAACAACACAACCATGTGACACTGTCACACTTGACAGCTGCTGATGTTCAACTGGAGATGTTCTGAGATGTTCAAAACTGGAGCGTTTTGATAGCTTTTCTTTCTCATGAGTCGTGATAAATAAAAGCAAATTCCTTTTTTAAACGAAGGTACTAAAATTCCTTTTGACTTTTGTATAAAATCAGGACTTAATTCTGGGAGTTGAATATACAATAGAGCTAAAAGTAGGAAGGAGCCCTATTCTGAAATACTTGAGGTACTCTTTTTTTAAGTCCTTTATTCAAAAAATCTTTGGGTATTTTTCTTACCATAAGGTTACCTTTCTAGTTGACAAAAAAATGGTCGGACCTTCTATAAGGGTTCGATGCCAAGAATAGTAATAAGGGAAAAAACCTTGCAGTGTATTTATATGTTCACGTCATTCATTTGCGTAAACGGTTGTAGAAGCTTCTTTGATTTATATGGCCAGCAGATGTTGGAACTTAAAGCACCTGCTAAGAAAAGCAGATTCTTTACAGCCATGGCCTAGCCCCGTCTCCATAGGTTTTTATTTTTCCCCTGGCCTCCTTGCTGTGGCCCAGCGGTATCTGTGCTATTAGTTCATCTGTGCAGGCAGCGTCTGTGGTGGGTCTTGGATGCTCTGTTCTGTGTATCTGCCAGGCCTGCTTTGATAATGCAGCCAAGCCACTGCTGGTTGAAATGTGAAAAATGCCAGAAGCTTCTTTTTCTGTGTGTACAAAATCAGCCCAGGAGGCCTGTGACATGAAGAAAGCATAACTCGTTCTACTGTACTGCTTAAAAAAACAGCGAAAAACAAAATAAATAAAGGAAGCTTACTCGCAACACCTAGGCAGCACTGCAGCTCAAAAGCAGGGGCTTGCATTGTGCGACCTTGATACAATTGCCCTAGCTGGACAAAAAAAGTCCTATTAAGAAACTATGAAGGAACTAAATTAATCCTAAACAGACAAACTGTTTGCTCCACTGTTTTTCTTGCCCCCATCAGTGTGTCTGGAAATGTCTTGCCTGCTATTTCTAGGAGCTGACGTTCCAGCGGTACTGCCCAGAATTTCAGTCAAATCGCACTGGTTTAACCTCCATATATTTGGATACACAGTAGTAAAAACAATCTATTGTTCATAGCTGTTCTCCTCCCATCATAACCTCTATTGATCTTGCCTGTGCCATCCCTGGCTTTCAAAATAGATGTACAGCAGATGTGGAGCAAGTGGGCCAGAATTTCATGTTTGACGCTAGGCATCGGTGAGCGGAGTGTTTCTGCAGATGATGGGAAATCTGCCTGTAGCAGCCTTTGTCTCTTTTTAGTGTGACTCTGCTGCATATGAAACTGAGAACGGGCCATGTGTGCCTTGTCAAGAGATGACCTGTTGTCGGGGAATTCATAGGATAGGGGGTGAGRCTGATGTGGAAAATACCCCATGATGCTGGAACCGGCTGAAAACCTTAGATATCTGCACCAAGACCCACACAGAAGGGTGATGTCCTCTTCCTTGAGTGAAGAGCGGACTGTACTCCTTGAAGGGAAACGGCAAACGCTGTAGGCATGGCACTGCTGGCAGGCAGGCTGGCGGAGCCGGCCGTCGTCGCTGTGAGGTGAGACTAATCGGTTTGGGTGCATTGGGATAGCTGAGTAGCAGGTGACTCTTGGAACACGAGTGAGATGTTTGCAGAGACTGTGTTGCAGCTCATTCCCTGGACAACTCCCCTGCGGAAGCACGTGCTTGCCGATCTTCAGTGTACAGTGAGGAGCTGTGTCTCATTGGAGTCCTTGGTTTGTATAAAGGAGTATAACTTAAGTGTGCGTGGATGATGTACCTGAAATGTGAAAATGAGGCTTGCTTACCTTAAAAAAAAAAAAAAAAAATCACATCACAGTTCACAAATCCACCAATGATAAGGTTTTTAATTCAGTTGTAACTCTCTAAATTATATATAGATCAAAGTTACTTCTGTTATAACAGCTTTTATAATGCTGTGAATATTCTGCCAAGCACAGAAGCTTGAGTGTTAAAGGAATACATCACACCAATTAGTTAATGATGTAGTTTTGTCTAGCCAAGTATTGTTAAAAAAAAAAAAGTTGGAGAGCACTAAAGGAAGTGACATAGTTTGGCATCTTGACTGATACTGCATGATCCTTGACCTCATTTAATTGAAGTAGTAACTGATCTAAAATACAGTATTTCTTTTAGCTCCTAATGACTTTTGTAATACCTGCTTGTGGAGTCAGTCTTCTGCCACAGCTACTTATTGCTTGCTTTTCAGTCCTCCGTAAGTCTTGACTTCTGCCCGACCCTGTGTTACTGAAGTTGATGCCTTGGCCTTTACCTCCACAGGTACAGAATTAGCCCCTAGCATAGGAGGTAAATGTTAAACCCTCTGTAAATGTTACTCTGCCCTGCTGTTACCAAAGTAATGATGAGTCTAAGTCATCCCCCCAGGGACAGGGCAGTTATCTCTAACTTAGCCAGTACAGCCCTCCAGCTGTTTGTATCAACACTAGTTCTTTCACTAGTCTGAAACCAAGTCCCTTCCAGTTGCGAGAGCAGATTCTCTTAGCCTTCGCCTTGATCTGACATRCTTTACAATTGTTACCTCTCATCTCCTCTAGACCGCCTGCGAGTTAGAASTGAGGATTGCTGAGGTTGGTTTGTCAGAACACAACTTTGTCATTTTTCCTGCTGTCTGGCCTGCCAGGTCGGGAGAAGTAGTAAAGACAGATTGTGTGTTATAGGGTGGAAATGAGAACAGGGCATTTGTATTGTTCAACAAGCTGGCACGCTATCCTGGCAGCAGCCAGCTCTTCGGAAGGTGTTCTTTGGCTTCGCCGCATCTCATTCACTAAAGCACTCTCCTTTGAACAGTGACCGAACCTGATTCTTAGAGCTAAGCATTTAATTTTGTGTTTGGCATTAAATTACAGCTTTATTCTGAGAAATGTCAGAGAATAGCCTGATATGTTATAATGGACTCTGCTGGTGAATTGGGGTGGACTGTCTGCRGAGAGAGTTCCCAAGTGTGTTGAATGATTGGAAAGAAAATGGAGGAAGAAGTAGTTAGATCTGCAGTGTGTAAACTAAGTCAGATGAAACACCTTCTTAATCAGATGTGACAGTCATTTATGCTGCTGTAGTTTATTAGTGATAAACTAATACAGGCTATCCATAGCTGATGGAATTGGCATATCATTTCTGATTGAAGTCATTCCTAATTTAAGGCAAAGGTCTTTATACTCCTTGACTGAATGAAAGTCTTGCTGATACGAAGCGAGAGGCTTTCTGGGTTTAGGATTGCATATAGAAATAGGCTTGTTTGTGAATGACAAACTCAGCTTGAAAAGGCAGCCTCAGGAATGTGAAAAAAGCAGAAGTGGCTTGGGCATCAGCACAGCTCAAGACTGGTTTTCTGTATCACGATGTAAAAAGAAAAATCCCTTAACAGKAGAAACAATAATTATACAGTATTGTATACTGTATACACATACAAATGTGTGCAAGGAGAGGCCAGTGCATCACATGCAAATCACCACACTGAACTGCTGAACTGGAGAAATAAATCCACTGGCTCAGCTGGCAGAGGGGACCAACACACAGTGAGCATCTCCGAGGCACCTTGTCCAGTGGAGAATGCACGCCCGCGGCCAAGGACAGAAGATACAGATGACTGAAGTATACGGGGATCCGGTGAAGATGAGGGAAGAGAGTTGGGTCCCCTCTGTGGAGAGATGATCCTATTGACAGGCCCTGTTTTGTTTTGCCCAGATGGCTACTGAAGCAGAACACAAAAGTAACCAGGGAAACTTAAGTCGGAGAGGCTCTGGCATCCTAGTGGAGTCTTAGAAATATCTTACGGCCTCTTTCTGCTTGAAAGGAAGAGAAGACATAGGACTTGATGAATAGAGGATGACTTATCTCCAGAAGAAATGATTAGTTATACTTAAAATTATAAGGTTGAAAATTCAAATCTTATCCCCTTAAAAAAAAAAATGAGGGGAGGTAAGGGGTGATCAGACTTGAAACAGTAAGGTGAGTTTAATCATGTATATACAATACAGCTCTAAGGGACAAAATGCTGAGGAAGAAGGTTTAAGATATTATTTAACTTCTTTAATGATCTTGAAAGGTAGTCGGCAGTACATTAATGAACTGGTAATAAATTAGGAGGATCTTTGGATAGATAAATGATAAAAAAGGGGCATTGATTTCTTAATACAGAAAGAATAGCAAAATGATTTTCAAGCAATTGCCACTAAAGACAGCTGTGAATGCCAGAAATCTCTAATATTAAAGAAGTACTCCTATAAAGCAGTGGGTGTTCTGAAGCTAAAACTTTTGCTCAAGCTTGTTCTTCTAGCAAGAGAAAGAAACAACTCTTCTGTACTTCATAAATATTTAAACTTTGGTAGTTTATCCTTGATAACAGGTTTTCCAAAGCT
Organism: Oceanodroma leucorhoa; assembly: GCA_030449065.1. Classification (NCBI taxonomy): domain Eukaryota; kingdom Metazoa; phylum Chordata; class Aves; order Procellariiformes; genus Oceanodroma; species Oceanodroma leucorhoa. The sequence continues at coordinate 254,807 of JASVER010000030.1, forward strand.
ATTTAACTGTGAACCAGCAATATATTGCTAGTATGATACTGTAAGTATGTTTCCAAAATGTTCTTTAAAAATTACCCATCGTTTTCCCATTCACATCTGTATGTTCCCCTGCAGTTGGGCCATCAAACAAAGGGAGAAACTATCAATGACTCTTCAGAATTTTGCCCACTACTTCTTTGACTGTAGCTGAAAAGTATTGGGGCAGCATTGCACGAGATAGTCTATAATTTCCCCTCTCCACCCAAACAATAATTAGTAGTGTCTTCAGTTAAATATGAAATGTACCTTAAAATTAGATGGCTAGCAGCATAACCCTCTTGGCCAGGCCTGTTGGTCCCTGAACTAAGGCAGTTTATGTAAAGTTGAATCACAGAAAAGGAACATGAACACCCCAGCTTCTGTGTGTGCTGTGCCGTGGAGAAATTGCATGGCTTATTTCAGGCTGCTTACGTTGAGGGTGGTGTGACGTGTTCCCTTTGCTCAAAGACAAGATGTTTTGATTACAGGCTTAGAGATGAAGACAGTTGTCTATTGATAATGTAAAGAAATTTTTTATATTCTTAAACTTCTGTGTAGGAATCCTGGCAATCATTTTGGTCAGAGTTGGAGCAGTAAATATTTGCTGAAGCTCTAGACAAGCTAAAAACACATGAGAAACTGTCTTTTTTTTTATTATGTGTTTATTGAAAAGGTAAGGTACTTTTTACTAAGTACTGTAGAAACAACGTTGATAATAGTAACAGGAAATATAACTAGTTTTTGGTATCTCTATTTAGGGTAAGGCCCAAGGAAAGCTTGAAAAGATGTGTTGTGTTTTGGGGTTTGCTGTGTAGGTATCATCACTGGTACTGTTTAATATCCTCATCAGTGACGTAGACAGTGGATCGAGTGCACCCTCAGCAAGTTTGCAGATGACACCAAGTTGAGCGGTGCGGTCGACACGCCTGAGGGACGGGATGCCATCCAGAGGGACCTGGACAAGCTCAAGAAGTGGGCCCGTGTGAACCTCATGAGGTTCAACAAGGCCAAGTGCAAGGTCCTGCACCTGGGTCGGGGCAACCCCCAGTATCAATACAGGCTGGGGGATGAAGGCATTGAGAGCAGCCCTGCCGAGAAGGACCTGGGGGTACTGGTGGACGGAAAGCTGGACATGAGCCGACAATGTGCGCTCGCAGCCCAGAAGGCCAACCGTACCCTGGGCTGCATCCAAAGCAGCGTGGCCAGCAGGTCGAGGGAGGGGATTCTGCCCCTCTGCTCTGCTCTGGTGAGACCCCCCCTGCAGTGCTGCGTCCAGCTCTGGGGTCCTCAGCACAAGACAGGCATGGACCTGTTGGAGCGGGTCCAGAGGAGGGTCACAAAAATGATTAGGGGATGGAACGCCTCTCCTATGAAGAAAGGCTGAGAGAGCTGGGGTTGTTCAGCCTGGAGAAGAGAAGGCTTTGGGGGAGACTTTATTGCGGCCTATCAGTACTTAAAGGGGGCTTATAAGAAAGGTGGGGACAGACTTTTTAGCAGGGCCTGTTGCAAAAGGACAAGGGGGAATGGTTTTAAACTAAAAGAGGGTAGATTTAGACTAGATATAAGGGAGAAATTTTTTACAATGAGGGTGGTGAAACCCTGGCACAGGTTGCCCAGAGAGGTGGTAGATGCCCCATCCCTGGCAACATTCAAGGTCAGGTTGGATGGGGCTCTGAGCAACCTGGTCTGGTTGAAGATGTCCCTGCCCATGGCAGGGGGTTGGACTAGATGACCTTTAAAGGTCCCTTCCAACCCAAACTATTCTGTTTCTATGATCTAGTGGCAAAAAACAGGGCCTGGAGGTGTTTTTATGTCAAGAACTTGACTCCTAGAAACAGCAGCCCATAGCTCACGTGATGTGTCTTACAGGCATTTCCTCCTCTGTCTTTTGCATGTAGGACTGTAATTTTGCATTTTTTTACCCATTGTGTTCTCTTGAACTTGCTTTGTATTAGAATAAAACTATCCAAGCAGTATAAACAGGAGAGGCTTCCAGTGAAGAGCTCTTGATGATCCTGGAGAGCTGGGTATTGCTTACTGCTGGTCCTTCTCCCTCACTCTGCAGACCTCGGCTTTCCTCTCGCTGAGATGCCAGGTACCAAACCAAACTGTTGGCACATAACCCAGGCAAATATTCTGATGYTCTCACTGAACTCCCAGGAGAAGCTGTGTTTCTTAGAGGCCTCAGCTGCAGCCGTGGTTTCTGGAGATAACTGCTGATTAAATGAAAGCTGCTGCTCAGCACAGCTTGTGGAGCCACCGTACCAACCCCTGCTGTTTATGCTCATAGCTCCCCTTGATTGGGCTGGAGTTAAGGAGTCTCTTAGAGCAAGACGCAGCTGTGATGGTGCTGCATGGTCACGCAGTGAGGTATTAACTTGTGCGGGAGCAAGCCTTGCCCACCCTGAGCCGCCTTCCTGGCCCCCGGGGGCTCCTGCTACCTTCTGCCCTGGCCTTCCCTGTCTCGAGGGGCTCCCTGGTCCTGCCTTGTCCCCTTGTGCTGTTCAGGGGTAGCCTGAGGGCCCTCTCTTGTGCCTCCCAGCAGCGCTGCGCCAACAGCTCCCTGGTGGAAGTCCTTGTTCTGGTGTAGAATCCCCTCTGGTGCTGCCGTTAGAAAGACAGGGATAAGGAAGTTTCTCAGGAAACAAGGCTATTGCTGGTAACGTGGCCATCTTTGGGAGCCCTCAGCTGCCAAAATACCGGAGCCACCTCTCGGGGTTGTGCCGGGAGCTCACAGACAGATGCTGGAAAGCATCCTTCCCGTTAGCCAAAGACGTATCTTCGCTTTAGAGCACACAGAGCCTTCCTGTTTTATCCTGAAAAAAATGTATGCTACTGAAATGAAGGTGACTGGGCCAGCCTGCTCTCGGGGGAAAGAGGCAGCGAAGCCCTGCTCCAGGTGCCGAGTGCGAGGCAGGGGCCCTGTCTGAGGTGTTCTCTATGTCCTTGCTGGGTATTGCTGAAATACAGCGAGGAAAAAATGTTGTGGGAAACTTCTTGGGTGAAAACTACTGTTACTGCTTTGGTCCATTTTACCAATTAAGTATTTCATTTTTGAATGTTTTTTTGGTTTCTCTTACCTAAAACTGTGTGCTTGTTTAGGTTCTTTAGATTCAGTACCTTCAGCTTAGTGAAATTTCCAATGTCCTGAAAAAGGGAGCATTTTTAAAATGGAAACAAAACTTTGTCCTTTGTTTGCTGGTAACTCTGTCAAGCTTTTTTTCTTGCTGTGCAACAGAAATGACTTTATACAGAGTTAAACGATATTATCWGCTGGGATTTTAGATATAGTTGTGTGTGTGTGTAATCTTGTTGTAAAAGTACATCTATTTATGAAGACAAGAAACCTTGTCAGTTAAACACCAAATACAAGATGGGTGTATCTGCTGATGTCTGTGATGAGTGAGCATTTGGAGGACTGAACCAGGACTGGTAGCCAGGAGTTGGTGCATCTGAATCTCATCTTCCATATTAATTTCTACTAGGGCAAAATAAGTGTAAAAWAAATAAAAAAATAAATAAAATTCAGTTGAACAGCAGTGTTAAACTCATTTTTCCCAAGCTGCCCTGCAGCAAAAGGGGATTTCTTCTCACTGCTGCTTGTTAGCTGATCCCAAGGATGTTCTGCTGATGTAATTATTTTGTAAATCTTTTTAGGTGGAGACTTGTAGGTATCCCTTGGGCATAGCCACTTACCATATATATATATAATACCTGCAAATACATAGTCCATAGATATTGAAAGCTTCAAATGTCAAGAGAAAACATGGCTAAGACCACTGTTACCAAGGTCTAATTAGACATCGCCGGCATCCTCACCTACTAGGTGGGGTCGTCAGTGAAAGATTTGGTTCTGAGTACTTGCGCCTTATGAAACTGTCATTTTTTTTTAATCCAGGCTTAATACTCTCCCTTCTGAATAAATAGGTTAAATGTGCCATGTCAATTTGAGAGAGAATGTAGCAGTAAGAGGCAATCACGTACAATTGGAAAGAAATATTTACGGTCAGTTTAGCAGGATCAGCTATCAGATGACCTCTGACATCCACCATCATCTACTAAAGAGCTAATTAGCTGTAAAAGTAGATGACAAGTCAATTGCATCAGCACAAAGAATGAATTTGTCTTTTTGGGTTTTGCTGATAATTGTCTGCTGGATAAAGATAGGCAGAGAGCCACCTGTGTGTGAAAAGCAAAGTTTCCTGAAGGAAGGTTAAAAGAAGATGCAGCTGTAAACAGAAGCATAAAGGCAAGGTAAAGGTACCGGATGAGGGGATGCTTGTGGTGAAATGGGTGGAGGTGCTCATAGCTACGATGAGGTAATGAAGCACAGGACAAAAATTCAGTCTGTGGACACTAGATTTAGCCCTGTGCTAATTCAGATTGTCCTGATTTTTAAAAAGCTGTGCATCCTCGTTGCAGCTCTTGAGGATGCTGATGGCGATATTCAATGGCATGTTTACCTGAGAATGAAGTAGAGGCAGCTTTCTCAGGTGCTTGGACACCTGCTTCTCAGCACACAGCCTTGTGCTTTCAAATACACAGCCTGCTTATTTTTGTGCACCAGTTTCTAGTGGGACTTGCTCCAGGCTCATGCCTCCATCTTAGCTTCTCCATTTCTGTGTGTGTAGCCTTGAGGCAATTTAAAGCTTCCTTCACATTGGCATAAATTGCAATTAATTGTTCTGTAGCTTTGAAATTTGCTCCAGATAACTGGAGAGAATGCTTGACCTGGTCAAGTGAAACTCCCTGTTTTGCCTTCTCAGCTTTGTCTGCTCCTGGACATGTTTCTAACTGCTGCAAGCAGATAAAGGGTGGTAGAGCTGCCATATGGCAGCAGCCTGTCTGTCATGGGGGTCTTGATGGAGCTGATGTTAGAGGACTCGAGACCTTTTCAGCACCTTTGAGAAGATCCTATGTGAGGGGTGCTGCAGGGAGCTGTTTGGCCCTGCACTGCACAGAAGACCTTCTGGACCATACTCATCCTTTCTTCCTTTTGTGTTCCTCTATTTCCTACAAAGTTCCCTTCTGTGATTTAGTCAGATTTTCTTCGGTCAGTCCTGTACCAYGCTGTTCTCTGCGTAGTCGCATAGGCACGTAACATGATGCACTGGTGGCTTTACCCGGTAACAAGTCAGGGTTACCCCTTCACTCTTGCTGTTTCTGAAATGCTGGTTGTCATTGTGAATGTGGTTTAAGGCACATTTCATGGCTGCCTTTACTAAGAGCATTCTCTAGGGGCTTAAAAAATACTAGTTACTTAAAAAATACAGTGGGGGAAAAATGAGAGCAACTGCACTTTCTGGCATATAAGATGGGCTCTGTGGGGTATAGTAAAACTAGTTAGCAAAACTGATTCCTGTTTCTACAGTAGTGCAATTAACTACRTTGACTATAAAACAAACTAATTTAGAGAAATACAAAAGATGAGGTAAGGAACATTTACTTAACCCCTTTTGAAGGGGACCTAGGAGGAGTTATGCTCACATGCAGAATAGTTGGTGGTTTATGCCATTCTGGACCTGGCGAATGCTTCATCTGTGTTAGCAAGCAGGTAAAGGATGGCTGCCACTRTGATTTTTGTGGAGAAGACAACTGTGTGAACGGCAGGCGGCTGCTGAGTGTCTGGAGTGCTAGCCCTRACCCAGGCCAGGTTGTTCTCAATTGCTTTCTGTTGTTGAAACACTGACAGCTTTTACAGTTGTGGCAGCTGTTTTGTCTTCATTACATGATTAAAAAAAAATAAGACAACTCAGGCCAATTTCTAAAGTTCATAACTGACCACAAATCCCCGCGGAAGCTGAGGGGGGTTTATTTGATTGTTCCACAAAACTGTCGCAGTTTGTAAACTGTAGCCATAGGGAAGTCTCAAAACCCCTGAAAGCCCTTATGCTCGGATGCTTTAGCCCCACTGAACTTGGCGACTTCTACACCACTGCAGACTCTAGTTGAGTACCTTTAAAAAGGCTTCCTGAGTTAATAGAAGCCACTGGGAGATTTGCCTAGCCTTCTTGCCTCTCACAGCTGAGCTACTTTGGGCATGACACTAGCTCATTGTAATTGCACACCCACAACATATTTGTAAATGGCGAGGAACCCAACACGGCCTACTGGGTGAAGGAGCAGCTTTARATGCAAAGCTCTGAGTCTGGTTTCCATTGGTACTGCTCATTTGCTGTGGGACCTTCTCTGAGCCTCAGTTCCACAACCTGCAGAAGGAAGATAATTACACTTGGAATTTATTGGGGAAATCAGTTAACAAGCTAGTTACTAGATAGACAGCTGCTTCCATTAGYGATGTTGAGATGTGGTGAGACCAGAGTTTATTTTGGTTGAAGTGATGTCCCGATAGCTTTGTGCTTCCCTTACTCATTCCCTGCCTTCTCCTGTTTTCTCTTCACCTGTTGCACATGTTGTACATTTGTTGGAAAGGGAGTCCCTCCTCCGAATGAAGAGCCAAGCAGTCCTGGCTGAGGGACAGATTCAGTTTTGGACAAAATGAGATGCTGTTGCAAAATGACTGCGTTGCTTTCTGGTAAAGCAATCCTGAGCTTTTCAYGTAGGCTTTGACAAGTAACTATTGCCAGCAGCATGTTGTGCATTGATGTTGCTGTACTGCTAYGTAGTGGATAGCTGAGGGCCCTAAAAACCATGCAAAATCTCCACTTCTACCTATTTCCATTGTGATCATAGAATCATAGAATCATTAAGGTTGGAAAAGACCTTTAAGATCATCGAGTCCAACCATCAACCCAGTACCCATGCCCACTAAACCAAGTCCCGAAGCACCTCATCCACACGTTTTTTGAACACCTCCAGGGATGGTGACTCCACCACTTCCCTGGGCAGCCTSTTCCAATGCCTGACAACCCTTTCGGTGAAAAAATTTTTCCTAATATCCAGTCTGAACCTCCCCTGGCGCAACTTGAGGCCATTTCCTCTCGTTCTATCACTTGTTACTTGGGAGAAGAGACCAGCACCCATCTCTCTACAGCCTCCTTTCAGGTAGTTGTAGAGAGTGATAAGGTCTCCCCTCAGCCTCCTCTTCTCCAGGCTAAACAACCGCAGCTCCCTCAGCCGCTCCTCATAAGACCTGTGCTCCAGACCCTTCACCAGCCTCGTCGCCCTTCTCTGGACACGCTCCAGCACCTCAATGTCCTCCTTGTAGTGAGGGGCCCAAAACTGAACACAGTATTCGAGGTGCGGCCTCACCAGTGCCGAGTACAGGGGCACGATCMCCTCCCTACTCCTGCTGGCCACACTATTCCTGACACAGGCCAGGATGCCGTTGGCCTTCTTGGCCACCTGGGCACACTGCYGGCTCAYGTTCAGATGTGATGAAGAGTGTAAGCTGGTTTTGAGCTACCTATGGTKTTTTTTTTTTCCTCCACCATGTGTCCTAATTATCTAGGTGATAAATTCAAGGCAGCAATTTGAAAGGAAGGATAAATGTCCTGCCTCAGCACATGCCGAAGAGCAGCATCCCTGAGGCATTCAGCCAGGGACTCACAGGGCAAGAGTGGTGTGGCAGAAAGTAGTACTCTGGTACTGTACTATGTGCTTTAACTTTTTGGCAGAAATGCTTCAACAATAAAAAGAAATCCATATGAAATCAAACTACAGTCCAGAGCAGATTGCATTTTTATAAATATGAATAATGCAAGTTTAGTTTGATTTTTTTTTTTTTTTTTTTTTTTTAGTTTGAAGTCATTTGAGGATGGGGGGCACGGTAAAGATCATCTATTGAAGTCTGTAATACTCAACTGTTTGTGTGGCTTTTCATATTTTTAATAGAAATTCTTTTTTTAAACTATCTTTTTAAATAATTTATTAAAAAGAAAAACATTTTCTTCTGCTGTTGTCCCCTTATATTTTATTCAGACTCTTCTATCATGCCCGCTTCTGTGGTGCATGAACGCTTAGCTACCACTGCACTACAGCAGACCAGCATGAAACGATATAAAAGACTATCACATCAGTGAGAAAGCGTGATTGAAGATTTTTAAAGGGCTGTATAGGTCAGGGAGAGCACCTTGAATCTAATGTGGAACTTCACTGGCCACCAGTGGRTGATGGAGACAAGTGGAATTATGCGCTCACTCCATCTGGTGCCAGTCGGAATCCCAGCAGCAACGTTTGGTACCGGCTGCAGTCTGTTAGTTGTGTGCTCAGGGAGACTGGCAAAAAGGGCATTACAGTGGTTCAAATTGAATGAAACAAAACCAGGAGCAAATACCCCTGCTTCTGAAAGGGCAAGTTGCTGGCACAGTCGGGTAGTGCTTCTGAAGTAAAAGATGATGCACTGCTCAACGGAGAGCTTCACGTGCATGTATTTAATTCCAGGTGCAAGGAAAAGTCTGTCTCCTAAATTACTTACTAAGGGAATAAATTGCAGTGATGCTTTCAAAATGCATAAATAAAAGTAAGAGATGGAAGGCAGCATAGGTAGATGACTTTTGCAATACTTATTTTTGCGTTTTAATTAAAGAACACTTTGGATACTTAGTCCAGGCTTTGGTATGGCAAGAAGGCAGCCTAGTTGGAAGAAAGGGTGTAATCTGGTAATAAATCAATGGTATGACCATATGAACATAATATAACAGTGGTGATGGTTCRGTTTGACTTGGGAATTGATGTAAAAACAGGTACCTAGGAAAAGTGTCAGAGTTTATGGATCTACATCTCAATAGCGGCCAAATGGAGAAGAAAAARAAGTGGGACAGATCTGGACCTTTCTTATACAGGATAATGTATCAGAGGAGAGGAGCACAGAGGGTCCAATTCAGCCTTCTTATGTGCCTTACCTTCCCGTGTAAGTAAGATACTCATGCACCAGGAACAYGGAGTTTGAGTCTGAGCTTTTCTAAAGTAGAAGATTTTAAGGAAGCAGTGTGTGACRAAGGCATGCAAATCTTAAATGCCCGAGGCACGGCATATAATATCAAAATACCGGGAGGGCAATAAGAGATGAGTTTTAGCTGCASCTTCCTGTCCTGCTCATCACAAAGGATGTAAGACAGTTGGATACTCYCTGTATCGTACACTGACAAAGCTCATGCGCTTGGCTGAACACTCGATGTACCTTCCTGGAACGCTTTGCCTTTCAAATCTGCAAGCAAACAGCTGACTCTGCATTGCAGTGTTTGCTCTACCTGTCCTCATCAGGTCTGTACAAGCTGGAGGAAAGATGTTGACGAAAGTAATCGATAGAGTAAAGAATGATGAACCAATGAAAAGAATCTGACTGAAAGGCCACGACGGAGACCACAACAGTCATGACAGTATCATAATTATCATTTTTGGGGATGGTGAATTAAAGTGCTAGCACAGAAATAGCAGGATCAATAATTTAAACCTTGGCAAGTGTAAGGTTATAAAAGAAAAGGCCAAGAGCAGTTACTGTTGTGCACAAAAGAACACTTTCTCTACTCTTCAGTTTACCAGCATAATCATCAGTGGTGATGCAGTCCTAGGCCTGTTTGCAGGCTCCTTCAAAGAGTGATAATACGCCGAAGAACCGGAGGGTGTAGGGGAGAAAATGTTTTTGTATGTAGCTATTACAGAAGTCGGGTTTCTCCTGGGTGGTGTTTCTATCAGCTACTTGTGTGACCTTGAGCACAAGACAGTTCACTTCCTAATGGCTCCTTTTTTCAACTAAAAAAGGATTGTGCCTTTTAAATTTGTGTTTTGAGAGTACTTTGCTATACTTGCATGGAAGGCAACTGTACATGTTCATACGCAACTTCCAGCTTTGCATTAGAATGATGCGCGTTAGTGTCAACTGTAGTAAAGCTGTGGCTTCAGATCTTGATTCACAAATTCTCCTAATGTTAATATTTGCCATGCTTGGAGTTTAGAGCAAGAATATGACTGAAGGTTTACAAGACTTGTGTAACCACGCAAGACAGTGTCATTATGAATAAGCAAATTAGCTCTGTTTAAATATATGACAATACTCCTGTGCATAGAAGCTGAGTTTTAATTTGCATGAGTTGGAAGCTCTGCTTCCATTAGTGACAAACTGAAAGACTGAAAAGAAAAGAAGGGGAGAAAAAGATCAAAATTGAACAGGAAGAAAGGAAGTGAAATGCGAATACTGGAGGTGAAAGAGAAGTATAAAGAAAAAACGGGAAAGGATATGTAATAAATGCTAGGAGCTTTGAGGACCTGTATTTGTTAACATAAAATCAGAGTGGTTGAGGCAGGCACCTCCAGAAAGGGTCTCCAACCCCTGCTCAAGCAGGGTCAGAGAGAACAGCTTGCCCAAGAACGTGTCCAGTTGGGTTTTCAGTATCTGCACAGGTGGAGACTTTACAACTTCTCTGGGCAAGGTGTTATGCTGTTCAGCTACCCTCGTCTTTGAAAAGATTTTTTTTTTCTTGCCTTAAAAATAAATTTCCTTCTATTTTGTTAGTACCAGTTGCCTCTTGTCCTGTCACTGGGCACCATTCAACACCCAGCCTGGCTCCCTCTGCTTTACATCCTTTCCCCCTTCCTGGCTGAGCAGTCCCAGCTCTCAGGTTCTCTCCGTGTGAGCAGTCCCTTCGTCACCTTTGTGAGCCTTTGCTGGGCTCGCTGCAGTAAGTGAATGTCTGTCTCGTACTGGGAGCCCAGCACTKAACCCAACACTCAAGATGCCTCTCACGGGGGCCGAGCCAAGGGGATTCATGTCTCTTCACCTGCTGGCAACTCTCTTCCTGAGGCAGCAGTTTTCAGGGACTAATCTTTGCAAAAGATCAGCTCTTAAAAAAAAAAAAAAAAATAAAAAAATGGTGAGCGTGCCAACAGAGATTCCCAAGAGCACTGTGTGATCTTGAAAATGTGATCACCAGTATGCTGATTCCTTAGTGGGTGCAAGCCCACTGCCCACACTATTTGGTGTCTGAATGATTTAAATTAAGACTTGGATTTCTGAAGAAAGTGTTTATGTCGCATCTAAATGTTAAGATGCATTTTTAAATATTTTTCACACATCTGGGGTTTTTTTTCCAGCTTGTGTATTACATTGTGCAGAGCAATTGTACTAGCTTGGCTCGGTGCACATTACAACCTCTGTAGGTACTCTGAAGGTGGAAAGGAATGCTGTTTAGTCCTAAACCTAAAATTTTAGTTGGTGAGCAGGTTTTGGCCGCAGCCCTAAGTGGTCATTGTGCATACTCAGGAAAAGTAATTTTTAAAACAGAATTTAAAAGCAATTMTTTCATGGCTACCTGTGATCAAATCTTGCAGTTGTTCAGTCCCTACAGCAAACTTCACATGATCATTGTTATTGACTCTTCTTCTGAAAAGATCAACAGTTGAATGTTATGCAAACATCTCAGTGAGTGTTCTTCCGATGCAAAACTTAATTCTGTTGTTGCTAGTTTGCTTTGTCTGAGCTTGTCTTCYCCTAACATTTCTGTGACCAAAGAACTTGCGAAGAGCTGGGGAAAACGAACTTCRAAAAGATCTCATTGGTTTTACAGAAGGATTGGATTCAAACTCTTGCATGTACATATATGTRTGAGGAAAAACATTGGATAAACACCTAACACAAAGACTGATCATAAATGTATTAAGGGAGAATTCATTATCATTACCCAAAAATGCCTAAACTTGTTCTGAGGAATTAGKTTTTTTTAGTAAGTCTGCATTTGCCATGAAGGAACAAGCTTGTGTTCTTAAGTTCTTATTTTCTTACCTGATTCTATACTTTAACTGCATCTTATCTCAGGATCTCATATAACTCAGATTTTTCTGTACTCTTCTGCTTTGCCTGAATTAAACTCACCTTATCCAAGGCTGAGTAACACCATGTGATGTGCACCAATAGCTTTTTCAGATGCATTCTGCTTTAATTACCATGTGTCAAATATTTCCAACCAGCTTGTAGTCTGCAGAACAAATTAAGCATCTCCATAAAGCAGTTTAAAAAATTATCCAAAACTGGACTAAACTTRAACCATGAATATATTAATGAAAATCTCAATCTGTTCATGGACATTTTGTGAGCAACAAAAAGCATTAATCAAGTCAACTGCCTTGCGGTTTTCACTTGATGGTAGGGAATGTCACAGTGTTTGGCCCTCTAAATTCTGGTAGTAACACAAGCAAGGGAACTTGAGTTTCAGTTTTCTCTTTAATATGTCTATTTCTTATAACTTGAGAGACTTTTCTACCTCTGTAGGTTATAAGGTAGAAAGTGTCTTTGTTAGCTTGGGCAGCTTTCATGTTGGAAAAAGCAGCCTGGCCAGTCAGTTTAGAAGGCACATTTCCCTACTCCTTCTGCATGAAATTAAAGCCTGGCTTTGGAGCATGCGTCCTGCCCGTAATCCATGCTGAGATTATCAATCAGTGAGCTAAAATGTTTRCAGGTATCTGTGTCGGTGTGTATAAGATAATATTGCTTTTCATTTTCTAGCAAAGGGCATTATTCCAGTAATGGCACCAATCCCAGTATCTCTGTGAGCTTGCCTAGGAGTAAAGCATAGCTCCTGAATATAGGTCAGAAAGAGACATTGTTTTAACTAGTGTCCTTGATGGAAACTGGTATGTGCTGAATTTGCAAAAAGTCTGAGTTCAGTGTCATCCGTTTTCAGTATTTCCCGAACAATTGATTTATTTCACATTATTAATGAACTTTGCAGCAGTTCCACTTGTCAGGCCTACTCTGCAGGGGTCAATAATGAGAGGAAACCTGATGTTAGTGGATCCAGCTTAAGTGATTCTGTCATGCTAACGATTCAATATATCAGGACAAATGTCAGCTCCTTCCAATATGTTAATTCCTCTGATCCTATTTGCATAAACTACAGTCAATGAAATACAAGTTCCCCCTCTAGGATAGTTAATGGAGATTTGTAAAGGGKTTTTTTTTCTGAGTTTCTAAGAAGGCTGAGGAGTATGGGACCTCATTCATGAGCTCCATGTGTAACCTGGAAGCAAAGATGTGGCTTTACTTGAACACAAGCTTTTCAAGGAGTAGGCTTAGCTACCTGATTAGGTGATAGTAGAGATGAGGGCTGGACACCCACTGTATCTGATTTTGTATGTCTCGGAAGGGATTGCTCACGAACCAAGCAAGCAGARCAGGTTGACTTCTGGCTTCCTGTGCCTCAGAATAGAGGATTAACCCTTCAGGTTAGTGTACATGTGAAGACTCTGTTTTCTCAGCCTTTCTGGCAAAAACGTTGCCAAATTCTGTCTCCTCATAAAATGAAACTTGTTGTCAAGAAAGTACCCTTGGTAGCTCTGCACTAGCAAGCCTTCGGAGCGTGCGCTTCTGGCTCTCCAATGTCTCGTCTGAGTTCTCAGTTGCTTAAGCTGAAGGTTTTTATGCATTCAGTAGTGAGAAATGCTTACCTGTGGCTTGTACCATGTTCCTCAACATGGCTGAAGTCGGGCTCCTGTGGTTTGCATCCRAGTTTACCACAGGGACAACCTTGTTTTCTCCTTTTAGTGCTGTTTTGTGTGCATCAATTTGCCTTTAGGAATGAAAAAATAATTTATGAACGTTAGAAGGAGAAAAAAATTTCCCTAGGTATTTGTGGAATAGATGTTACTTGTTGTCATGGACTTTCTTGTGGCCCATGTACTACCTTCCTTGGTACCTGAAGATGTTACAACATTTTAGTAACTTAAACACTTGTTTCCACAAGCAACTTAAAGGCATGTATTTAAAACAAGGTTTCACTGAGGTTCTCTGTCACTACTTTGCTTCTACCAAGATTAAATTAAAAATGAAGGATTTTATGTGGTACTTCCTCTCTTCCTTGGATTATTGAGATGATGCTGTAGCGTTCAGCAACAGCAATAAAAGCGTGGAATACTAATGGTTGTAAACACCATGAGGGGAAGCAGTCTTCCCTACAGAGTGTTAAAGTATCTCAGGACAAAAAAAAGATAAGTAGCGACTGCTTTGTTTTCTTCTACTTCCTCTGTGTATGAAATCACTTTGATAGATCTGCAGGAAGAGATTTAGTTGCAGATGGCAGAGGTCAGTGTATTGTGTATTCAATGTAGTCAATAATAAAGTCAGGACTTATGCTAACTGAATGTTAATAAGGAATCACAAGGACCTTGGAAAGTCATTATGTCTGGTCATTTGCTTCACAATATTGCTCCAAACAGGCTCTGGAGGCCAATGCAAAGGAATTAAAAAAAAAAGTCCGGAGGAATAAGGGAAAGCAGAAAGGCTAAAAATAGAASGTTCATGTAATGTGCAGCAGACCATTGCAAAGACAATTTCAGAGTGTGGTTGTTACACAGTGAAGAAAACCGTATTACTTCATTAAATGACTTCAACATTGAGCCTCATCCTAGTCATCCTTTCTGCCCCCGAGATTGCTGTCTTGTTGGCCTAGGAGATCATGGAGCAGCTATGTGTTTTTCCTGTAAGAGCAGAAATCTTAGCTATGGTTATAAAGTAGAAATAACACAAACTACATTCAATTGTCAAGATTACAGATGAAATAGACACAAAACAGAAGTGGGTTAATTCCTGTAGCTCTAGATATTTGGTAAAAATTTGTTTGCTGGGATTTTCGTGTCTGAACAATTCAAGATTTGTCCTAGGAGCTCTATTTCTGGACTGCACTCAAAAGGAAAAAACTTTAGGCTATAGCATGACTCAAGCCAATAGTCTTTCCTTTTACTAACCAAATATTTATTATCCCTTACATTAAGTCATCATTACTTTGCTCCCCCACCTTGAAATGACCAAAACTAGAACAAAAACTCCAAACCCTAAGTTGAATCATTTAATCTCACCCAGACAAAGCCATCTTTGGCGGAGCAATGTCACTGTACTTAATGTAGGAACTTAGTGTTGCTCCTCACCTTWATTTCCTGAGGCTGCTAATGAAGGAAGTATCTTTCACGGCATTATCAATGTAGTCAGTGAGCACCCAGTGGGTGTTGCATGCCACCCCAGTGGCATGTGGTTGCCCCACTTCTTGCTAGTTGTGCATTTGAAGCTCCAGCCTTTATCATTTCAGTGAGCAATGGCCAGTCCTGCAATATACCCAGTTCTCCTACTTGGCTATGCATGATAGTGTCTCTGTGCCACTGAGCTGGCCTCCAATAGTTAATTTATTGCAAATGCCTATAAAATGCATGTAGAAGGCAGATAGGTCTGTCATAAATCTCAAAGAATTAGCTTAATGCTCTTATTGTTTGCAGGCTGGGTCTGTGGACATAATGCCTATGTGTTCATTATAATTTGGTCCAAGGTTAAGAGTTCAGTAGACAAAACTGCTGGTTTTGCAGCAACATTCCAGTATATTTACAGTGGAAAGGACCAGTGAGGTTGTTAATATAGCATTGAATTCCATTACTGGACAAGTTTCAAACCCTTCGCATAGGGCACCTTAATTTCCAGCGGTTTTGCAGTAGTGAGGAAGCTCGGCCTTTGTACAGAAAGTCAGTGTGGGACCTAMGGCTTCAGACGACTTGGGGTTAGGAAAATTGATAGTCTAATTTATAAATATGCYCTAGTCAATGAAGCTATGTCCACAGTTTAGATGAAGCAGCTTGAATACCRGAAAGATGCAGCCTGGTGAGTGACAGGGATTCTGTTGGGATTAATTCATTTTGCTTGTCACGTAGAGTCAAGATTTGGACAGAAGTCTTTGCTGTCGCTTTGTCCTCCTCAGCCATGACTTGCACACATTAAAAAAAAAAAAAAWGTTGCTTACTGTCAAAAATATTAGGACCTGCAAAGCGTAGTATTTTATTTATTTGAGGCATGTAACTTCCTAACTCGGCTTCTATGCAAAATTGAACTAAATATGATTCAGGCTGAGTTTGCAGAACTCATCCTCTTGTAGATGTGAAACCGGGTAGTGATTTAGCTCATTATCCTGAAGACAGAGTGAATGTACAACCTTTCTTCTTAATGCATTGGGTGTTTCTAGGGGGATCCACCATGTTGGATAGGTTTGAATACGAAAATCTGTAAAACATCTCCCAAGGACTCATCTTGTCAGTGCTCATCAGAGCAGATGGTAGATATAACCTGTGGAGCAATTTTTCTTTAACATATGCCCTTCACTTTAATCTTCACTGGAGCGATGCTGGTCAATCACAATTTAGTCCTCAAATATCACATCCTTGTTATATTGAAAAAGCCTTTGGGAAATGTCCTGCATGCTGATCTACAGGGGGAGTAAATGAATTAAAAAAAAAAAAAAAAAGACTGAGTTGTCCCTCAAAAAGTTGATATCAGCTGCTTTGCCACCATTCGTTAGTGCTCAGAGGAACATGTCCAGAGTATTCAAGTATCACAGGAGCTTAGTATTTTGGCTCATACTGGAGCCTTGATCCAGCAAAATGCTTAGTGCTCTCAGCTGCCATACAACGTCCTCAGAGGAGAGAGTATGGAGGCTCTGGGTTGCAAAAAGCTTGTGTTTTTAGTGACGTTGTCTTCATTAAATTCTTACACATAAATCCTGGATTGTATTGTGTGTGAAGGGCTGTGAGGGATGGAAGCTTTAATGAGCATGCACATCCCTTGCTTTTTTGCTCAGTGATCCTTCATTTGTTAAGGAATTGCGATGTTTCAGAGTTCCAATATGTAAAACTATGTGCATTTTTAACAAACTCAGAAGCGCAGAGATTAACTACCTCTTTCTGCTCAACCCCAGGCTAAATGACATGTGCACGGTGATAAAATGAGAATGAAGTACAAGCTTCTATACTGCAATCAAGGTATAGAAAGGGTATTTAGCTTTTGTCATATCCTAATACTTAAAATGAAAATGTGAGTGTTCTGTTTCAGATACCTTCTATCTCATAATAATAATATGTTGGCATACAGGAAAACCTTTCAGGAAGCTTTTACTCTTTATAGCTGTTTCCCCACGAGACTCTGGATGACAACATATTTAAGCTTTGGAGATGTAGCTGGGCTTGAATCAGTGTAGTTTCACTGATATTTTTTTTTTTTCTTTTCCCCCAAAAGGATCCAATTTCCATGAAATGTAGTTCAAAACAAATATCAGGCTTTGCATCTACCCTAACTTAATAGAGCCTTGTGCCGCTTGAGTGAAGGAGAACTCAAATTGCCCTATAAACATTTCACAAATGTAGCTGATGAAAACTAAGTCTCCACCATCTCTCAAGTAAACTCCAGTTGTCCAAGACTCCTTTTATTCTGGGGAATTTTCCCCTTCCACCCAAATTGACCTGATCATGTAACCATTTTCCTGTTCCACCAAGAAAACCACTTCCTTGAGACACCTGCAGGATGTGAGAGGCCACTACTGGACATCTCACTTCTGAGTCCTAAATTGTGAGTGGACTGAACTGTCTGTGACTGTGGGCCTATGCAGCCTTGGGCAATCCTCCTTCTATATCTGTGGGAAGTCTATGATTGTCTTCTCTTCCTAAAACATGGGAATTATCTAGTACACTGAATATATATGTCAGTGACACACTTTCACACCATCCTGGTTAAAATAAATTTAACTGTTTCAAATATTAATGCTCTTCCTCTACTGATTAGTAGAGTCGGTGGGACTTAAAGAGGCATTCCTCACAGGATGGTGGCTTCTTACCCAGTGGAGACATGAATTGTGGTAGACTTCATGAGGAAGCAAGTGCAGCCCCAAAAAAGCTGCACAAGTGTCCAGATGTGGTGTGGTAATAATAAGCAGCAATTTGTGTATCAACACTCCCTGCACAAGATTGAAGAGCAAGTTTCAATTATAGCCCTTTTAAAAACATTTGGAAAATGCTGCTACTTCATGCCTATTGATTTCCTTATTGAAATCGATATTCATATAATGAGGTCTGACGCATTTCTGACCTGTGTAAATGCAGTGGATTCCTGGGGCGGGGGTGGTGGGGGAGAAAACTCTGATAATGGAAATTTAAGGATCCTGTCTTAAACCTGCATGAAAGACAGGCACTTGAAAGATGCCTCTCSTAAGGCAGAGGGTGATTCAGGATACTTAATTTTGACCTTGATTACTTAGGCATTTTTAGGGACGAGACAGGGTCTTTGCTTATGCAATCACCTAGCAATAAGCAATAAAATATATTGAGGTCATATTTACTTTGCAAATCCTGAATGGTACAAAACTGAATAAACCCTTGGATGATACAGTTGGTCACYGTCTCCTCTGCTGAAAAAGTCAAATGAGGACAGTGAACGTAAGAGCCCAAGGCCACATTGCCCTAGCAACATGAAGAGAACCTGAGTGTAGGCTGCAAAGCTGTGCAAGGTAAACTTACTAAATGTTTACTTCAGAATATAGCAAAAGTTCTCATCTGTACGTGTATCGGGCTGTGGCTGTTTTTTCTACTGTGGTCTTGTAAATAAAGCACTATAAAGAGATTTGGGGTATATGTTTGGCACTGTTGCTGCCCTTCTGGATAGGTTTGTTCTGTGCTGCTGTCTTCAGTAAAAATAGAAACAGTGGCTCCCACTCCCTTTGTAAAGCCCTGACAAATGAAAAATGTGGAGAGGAGTCAATTTTCACTAGTGGTCTACCTGATCCTTAGGCTTTATGGTTGTTTAATACCTCTTCCTCTTCCTTTCTTGTCTTGGGAACCAAGTTTTCTTAGGATTCTTAGTGGGTTTTGATGTTCACTGTGTTTACTGCTAGTCTGATGTGGCTACTCAATCAGCTACAAAAAATAACCACTAAGGGGCAGTTGCCAATGAGAGCGCTAGAACAGAAAATGCTCACTTTSTTTTTTCACTCAGCAGGCATTTTAGCAAACCAAACTGCTAAAGCAAAAATGTGGGCCTAAATGAGACATCTGGCGAYGCAGGAATGTGGTCCTTCACTAGTTTAGGCACACTTATAAATCCTACATCAAGCCCAAGGTTGTGTTGTCACTTTGCAGTTTCTCTTAAGACAACCCAACTCTCATTTAAGAACATGATCTTGACACAATCTACTGTTTCAAAGGAAGTGGTTTTAGTGGTCCTTGGCCTCCTTGAGAAGAAYATGAAGTTCATCAGTAGTGTGAGTTTATCACGCTTTGGTTTCTAGCTAGTGATTTTTTKGTTTGTTTTTGATTAAAAGCTAAAAATCTACCCAAAACCTGTATGTTCTCCTGGTAGGTGATGATATTACTCGTCATCCCATCTTACTCTACTGCTAATTCCTCTTAATCCTAAATCACTTGTATATGTTGAAAAGCCTAATTCCTAAAATAGTTTTGGGAATATCTGTATCTGTTTTGAACTTAAACAGCTGAAAGTATCTGCAAGGAATAGGAAGATCGGTGTCTTGCATTATGCATCTGCGGCTTCCTCCTTTTCCGCTATTGGGGATATTTGCACTACCAAGATCTCCACTGGAGAATTATTCCAGAGTGTTTCTAACAGATAGCTTTTAGTTAGGRAGTAGATGACACAAATATCTTTATCTATAGGGCATAGGTAGATAGTCAGGAAACTCAAGAATCACACGAAGGAACAAAATCAACAGCTCCTTTAAAGCCTCATTCTTATGAGAAGTTACAGTGGGAATAACACTGTTGGTTATCTCATGCAGCAAAATAACCATACAGTGGTGAAATATTCATGCCATTTCCAACTGCACATGGAGGCGTAGTTTTCAGACAATTTATTGAGGGTGGGGCAATCATATATTCRACTTTATCCTGATAGAAAGTAGTTGATTAGGTAAGGGTGACTTGGTTATTTTTCTGCCTTAATACTGAATGATTGGATAGCAGTAGATGTAATGTCTCTCTTCTGCTTTGTAGTAAGCAGCTTAAATTATGATGATCTCAAYTACAACAGTCTAAGCTGTTGATGTAGAAGTAGTTGAAGACGGGATGAAAATGCTGAATGGGATCAAACCTGATATTCATTTATTAAAGACAATGTGACAGACTAACCTGGCACCTGTCTTTAATAGGGCACGTTCACCATTTAGCAGATGTAGGAAGTACAACAGGTTTCCCACACGGGAAGTGACTAGTGAGGGCAGACAACCACTTGATGGAAGTGCAAGWTGGCCAAGCAAGCAGTTACGTGCCACTGGTGAAAGGCAACCTGGCTACAAAGCTCGGAGGAAGGTTGGTAAGGGTTTTTCCCATCTGGGATTGGTCTTTGGTGGCTCTTGCTCAAATTTTTGTCAGTGATGTTGCCAGCACATTCACTTTTTGTGCTGAAGCTGGAAAAATGCAGGAGTTAACAGGAGAGCTGGGAYATCACAAGGCAGAAGAGGAGGGTACTGAAGACTGGAATAAAAAACCCAGATGGCTTTACAACAGCACAAAATGCAGCCAGTCTCTTATATATCAAGTACACCTATAATAAAGTGAGGAAAATACAATTTGTGGATGGCTGAAGATAAGGAGGGAACGAATGATAGGATGGCTCTGGGCCAGCCAAGGTGAGATGGCTGYAGCAAAGATAAATATTGCTCTAGCCAAGATAGTTGTCAATTTGTAGAGGGGTGAGGTGATGCTATTGTAGCGAGCATTGGGGAGAGCTCACGCAGAATGCACGGTACTGTTCAGATATAGTGCAAAAAAGATGAACTCTCAGTGAATCAAATGCAAAAAAGTGACCTGGGAATAATTAAAGGACTGATCTGACTATCATCACAGAACTGAAAAAGCATGGCTTGCTTAGCCTAGGAGTATTCAGAGGTGATATCATTGTTTCCTATAAATCTGTCAGGAGAGTAAATTTCTGAAAGAGGCTACTGTCAGCACAAACTCGTGGATATAAACTGTGAACTGATTTCAGCTGGAAGCCAGAAGACTTTTTCTTTGTGCTATTGCCCATTGTGTTCATGAGGGCATTTCTCCTTTCAGCTCCTTAAGGCTCTTACCTAGGGGTAGGATGGAGCTTGACTGGTGCATGAAAGATGTGTATGGTGTGGGTACCTAAACTACTGGGTCTAAACTCCATGGCCCAGTGGCAAACTTGCAAGGCATGTGAGGAAAATACCTTAAAACTATTAAACTGCTTAAGGGCCCTTTACTGAGTGGTTAACTCTCTCTTCCCCAGCTCTCCAGATGAGGAAGAGCACTGTCCTAATTGAAAAACTAGTCTGGCTCAGAGAGGGACCTTAAAAGCAGTTAAAACATGGATATCACATGGAAGAAAGCGGAAAGCTGGTGCTAAGTAATATAAATCAGAAGATCAGGATGGTAAAAAGCTGACATGGAAGCAAAAAGGTGCAAGGAGACAYGTGTGGCCGGTATACTTAAGGTTAGTAAACACATTTTTTTAAATTGCGTTAGGAATGAAAGATGTCTCAGGAATAGTATCGGTCTGCTGCTGGAGGGAGAATAAAACTGGAGATAAGAAAGCAGAGCTTGTCAGGCAAAGTATCTATTTTGTATTTGCAGTAAAGGTCAGATGGTCACCATGTGATGTTGATCTGGCTTTCCGTTCCCGCCGTGTAAGGCTTGTCAAACAGCAACATCAAGATGGTGCCTCTTAAGTGGTGGGGTGGGGGGTGTCAAAGCTCTGCTAATTTGCTTTTCAAGAACTGTACAAGAATTGACTGAGGASTTGTTTGATAATAATCTTGAAATATATACTTAAATTATGGTAAGACTTGTGCTTGGCATTTGCATGAGAATTTGAATGGAGAAACTAGGATGATGCAAAGTTAACGCAGCACTTGGTATTGTTTGAAACACTGGTAAGATTAAGTCTCGGAAGGTATTTCTGAGCAGCTGCTCATTCCTGAGTAGCGAGTGAGTTGCCAGCGGGACCTATTGGGGTTGATTCTTCGCTGAAACRTTTAACACTGCTAGTGGCCTGGCAGGAAGAACAAGCCATGGCAGGTAAAATTTTCAGCAGGGGACAGAAACAGAGACCTGGATCAGAGGGGAGAAAGTTGCTATGTGGAACTGAACAAATGAGACTATGGGAGAAAATAGCTCTAGTAGCAATTTACCAAAACTGTGTTGGATTTTTTCACTCATGCTGTTTGAAATCAAAACGTTTTCTTCAATTAAGCATGCTTCAGACAGCAGTCATGTCTGCTGCCTTTGTGGAACATACAAGCAATAACTCTGAAATTATCTGACGTGGGTTCAGCTTGTCCGTCATGTGCAYCTCCTCCAGATGCTTGAATATCCTGTGTCGGTTGAGAACCAAACTGCAAGGGTTGATGTTGACCTGCTGTTAACACAGTAGCTATGTGGCTTCCTAGGGGAGGGGCAGGTGTCCAAGTTTTTGCCTTGCATGACTATTAATACTATAGATTGTAAGGAAAAATGGCTTTAGAGCTGTTTCATAATGATACTGGTTAGCAGGGGGAAGCAGTTTACTGAAGTGACAAAGACAAGGCAATTTCTGATCTATTAATGTCACTTTGTGAGTAGAAAATGTTGAAAATCATTAATTATYCCAATGTAATTGGGATGTTTATCTGACTTGGCCCTACATGGTACTACAAAATCATTTTTTGGTGTCATGGGAGGCAACTGATACAATGCATCTTGGTCTGAAACCTGACTGGGACTGAGCTAGTTGGTTTCCAGCCAGTTTCCGCAGAGTTGTGGGAATCAAAAAGCAATTCCAAAAGCTAAATTTGGTAAGTTTCAATCCTGCAACTTAAACATGGGGAAAGATAATCCAAGTTTGATAAACTGAAAAAAATTGAAAATCACCAGGGCACTAGCAATTTCATGGAAATTAGTATCTTTTAAACAGAAGGCAGTTAACTGAGGTACCYGGCATGGCCTTTCTTCTTGAGTTATATGTCCTGTAGTATAAGGATTTCCTTTGCATAAAGTTGATTTAAACTGCTGTTTCTGAGCAAGGTCAGTGGTACTGGAAAGGCACTTGAATGTATGACATTGAGGACTGTTGTAAAGACAATCAGGGTTAATGGTAAACAAAGCTAGGGATGAAATTTGCACCCCAATGGTTGCCATTCTAYTCTTCCTTTCTCAGTATTTCAGTTTACGTTTGTAGCTAAGATGTTCTTGCCTGGCTTCTAAAGTTCGGGGTTGCGGGTTTGATTTTCTCCATTTTTTCGTTCTTCTTGAACAAGGTTGGTTGCAGAGCCACAACTGTTTTGTCCTCCTTACAACAAGGCTGGGTACAGCTTGCAGGGACCTCTCCCCTGCAGCTACCCAGGGAACAGGGCCATGCAGCTGGAGTAAAGCTTTGCATGGGCACTAATTAACAAGCCAGCAAAATGCATCTTGTTTTTAAAAGGCTGCAAATGCTAAACATGGGGTCAATCTTTCAATTTCAGAAATTAAGGGACAAAACTTAGCACAATGCCCTTAGGTATTTTTGAACAGCTCGTGAATGTAGGGTATAGGTGTTTAATCCCAGAATCCATTTAAAAGGGCTTAAATCCATACATATGTACAAATGATGAATTAAGTGGATCAATTTTGCCTTATGTGTATTCATCACCATACTGTTCATTAGCTGAACAAAGAAAATAGCTTCAAGATTTCAGATCAAGAGTCTATCAAGGTTTGGCAAGCTGAACAGCTTATGCAGAAGCTTGGCCTCGTGGGACATGAATGCTCTGGAGTGACCTTGAAAGCGTGATTTTGCGGGACGGAATGGGCAGGARTGCCATGGCTGTAGGGCTGTGTGAGCAGGTGGAGGGGCGGGGGTCTGTTAGCTGAACTGTGAAATCAGAAAATTCTCTGGGGTTGACCCCAGAGTACAGATGCCCTTACTGAAATGGAATACCAAAACACAATGAACTGTGGGAAATGTTAAATATTGCCTGTGACCCTGAAATATTTCATTTTGGTTAACTTCTTTTATGATTTTGAAGGAAAACATTCTTTCAGCACGGCAAACAAACTATTCAAAAGCCTTTAATTATTTTCGAGGAGAGAAAACACATCAAAACTGCATACACTTTTCAAAACACTTTGCAAATATTAAGTTTTACTTAGCTGTGACACATAATAGGAATTTTAAAAGGTATTTCTACACAAGTTTACAGCCTGCTTCAGGAAAATAAGGTGAAAACTACATTATACTTGAGTGTGTTCTAGTGAAGGACCAGTGTCTAGCTCTTGCAGAGAATGCCTAACTTTCTCATGCGCACCTACCTACAGCTGTAGGATAGCAGGTGTGGCCTAGGAATAGGTAACAAGGGATGATTTTTCTGAATATTGAGTTTAGCGGAGTGTGCAAATCAAATAAGAATTGCATTACCATATAAATATTCATTCAAATGCAACTAAATTCCAGCATTGTTCAGTACTGGCCAAGGAACTTGGCTAACTTACCTTGTACCATCRCCTTTCACTTCTGGTTTGGACCAGATGACTCTAAATGGCTCTGTGGCTTTGTCTAGTACCATTCGATAGACTATACCAGAAGTCTTATGAGAAATCATTCAGCTGGCAGGGTGAATTAGAAAACAGTAGAGCGACCAATTATTTCTATTAGAGTAGTAATAAAGCCCACAGGGTGCTTGAATTCAGTTTTTCTGGTACTACAGTAGCAGCAGAATTCCTGCTCTCAGGCTAGGTTGTGTAAGCTTGTTAGAGGGCAGCATGGCGGGGGGGAGAAACAACAGAAAAAAGGGGTTAAAAAGAAGGATTGCTATTGCTGTCATGTTGATGGGAGTGGTAGCCGAGTGCCACAGCGTAGGATGAACTTTCATCCTGACCGCACTTAGTTCTTGCCCTGCTTTTTGACCTTTATCTCTTCAACTCTGTCTTGCGTCTTACCCGGATCTGAAACGTGGAGGGGTTTGGGGGGAACTTTTTAATGATCTGCAGCTRAAAAAGGCTGCTTAACTGGAAAGCCTTGTTCTCACAGAAGCTCGTCCGATGCTGCCTGGGCTGAGGGACAGAGTGGAAACCCTTTGTCAGTGTTTGAGAAACTTACTTTGWATATGCATCGGCATGAAGTTTGGAAACCTTTTTCCTGGTATTTTCAAGCTTGTTTTCAGAACTAAATGGCAGAAGTAGGTCTAGGTAACTGAAAACGGTCTATGGCGCTAACAGAAGACTTTTCTGTGAAACTGGTGGATAAGCTTAGAAAAAACAGCACTATTTTTAATTGTTCCAATGAAGTGCTGCTACCAGGAGGCATTCAGCTTGACCCACCAACATCTACACTCCGTAGCTGTACTGCAACTCAACCAATGTCTCTCCATTTCATTTTGTAATTCATCCCACCATCATCGCAAGTCTGAACTACACTTGTAACCTCAGCTCCCAATATGCTGAATTGGCGATAAAACCAAAGTGGGGGGAGAAATATTTTTTACAAAGAACAGACATTACTCCCTTTTGACAAGAGACAAATGTTTCATTCAAATGCTGCATTTCGCATATTGGAAACAGTAATGAATTCTTGTGCACCTTTCTCCCTAGTTCACAATGTCAGCCCCAGGCGTAGAGGCACTTCAGGCTTTTCTTACAAAATTAAATTTAATGTTACACCCTCCAGTGGAATGATGCATAAATCAAGTGTTTGATTTGCATGGACTCTAGTGAACAGCCCCATTCCGTGCAAATATAAACCCGGTCTTGAATATTATGTCAGGGATAGGAACAAAGCAATCTAGGGTTTCCAATGAGAGTCTGGTACCAAGTGTAATTCAGGCTGGTATTATGTTGCTCTCATGTCAAGGCTGTTATTAAAATTCCTAGGTTTTGCCTCCTTTTTTTCATCTCAAAAGAAAATGTTTTTTCTGACCTTCTTGTATTTTGGCAAACCAGTATACACCAGTGCTATTTATACACTGTCTATGAGGAGCTGAGATGGAATTGTTGGAGGTTTTTAGTTTTCTCTTAGATAAGCAGCGAGGCTAGCAGGATAGAGGGGTAATGAAACAAGGCAAAGCGAAGATGATCATGGAATAAAAATGCAAATGGAAAGCAAAAGATTAGGTAGCTTTGTACCCTTTTTGAAAAYAGGCCGCCTTCCATGTGAGTATTCAGAGCCCGGACCAGGTCAGCAAAGTTAAGGGACTAGAAGGCAATAAATATATTCTGCTTCAACATGCAAATGCGTTTGTGTTCAACACAATACAAATCCCTCTGCAGGGCTTTCTCGCGGAGCCAGGCTGCTAGGTACTGCGCTGCCATGTATTTATTACAGATGGATGCTCTTGAGTTCTTCAGAGCGGTGGTGGTTGTTTTAGTCCAGCGAATTGTAAATCCTGTTCCTCACAAACTCTGCTGAAATTTTGATCGCTTTGTGAGCCTGCAGTTTGTCGGTGAGATGCTGAGTTTCTRTCTAATCAATAAAGTCTTTCCACAGTACTTGTGCACTAACTGAATTGGGATGGGACTTCTTTGTGTGCCTAAATAAGTCAGGGTCTCACACATTCACCTTGTCCCCCTCAACTTCAGTTAAGGCTAGGAACTCACCCCTTTTTCTCAGCTGATGCAGCCTGGGGGATACCCTACAGGAATTCATTGCATGGGTACCGGTTTGTACTTGGCACTATACTAGCTACTAGGAAGAAAATTAACTCTATCCCAGCCGAAACCAGGACAGTGGGTAATATAGTAAGTGGCAGCATGTGTCATAACCTATTAAACCTACTTTCCTTTAGCTTCAGAAATTGGGCTTTCTTGCATTTACTTGCTTGTGCAGTAATCTTACCTTGGACAAAAACCTATCACTSTGTTAAAACACAGTACTGAATTACTAGTAAAATTTCTATTTTAACAGTAGGCATAKAATTCTTAGCAACTTAATATTTAGTTTAATTTTGCCTTTGTTTCCAAACAAGCAGYGCAGAGTTTTCTTGGATCAATCACAAACTACCAAGAAATCAAATCTGAACTTCTTCCAATTTTTCTTCACAAAAGGAGGTCGTCTGCTGAATCTGCTTCTTAACAATAACGAAGACCTGGTTGGGGCTATGGTGTCACCGGCAGTGTTGCCTCCAGTGACATGAATTGGTAGAGTTTAAGATCCAAAGGGGATTGAGGCAGGCTAACAGCTGGATGAAGCTCTGATTGCAAGAGGGTAAGCTTTGACTTTCCAAGGCTCTGCTTGGCAGCATCCCAGGGGAGGTTGCTCTGTAGGGTCTTGGAAAAACTATCTTGGAAAAACTATCTGACCTTCAAGGACAATCTTCTCAAAGCACAGTCAACTTCGATCCTGGTGTGCAAGAAAATCAGCAGCCAAGGAAGGTGGCCAGCTAGATGGGTGAAATGGGGAAATCCTGTCTGAGCTGAAATAAAAACAAACAAACAAAAAAACCATGTGGGAGATAGAAGTAGGGACTAGCTACTGAAATATACAGAAGCATYATGCATAATACTGGGAATGGATAACTAGGCTAAAATTAGAATTAGGATAAAACTAGGAATGGTAGAACTCAGTTGCATTTTAAACTAGTGTGGGATGTGAAGGAAGAAGAAGAAGAAAGAAAAGCATGGGCTGCCAGCTGAATGGGGTGGGCAGCAAGCCGTGAAGGGTACAGAAAAGACTGAGGTGTCTGACGCTATCTTGGCGTTAGTCTTTGCTGGCAAGGTTGGGTTGCAGGACTGTTAAGGGAGAGAGAGAKTACCTGCTGTAGAGGGTTGGATAATGAGCTACTAACTGGATGTAGRCACGTTTCTGGGAAGGGATGGGATAGGGTGTGCCTGTGGGTGCTGAGGGAGCTGGTTGGTGTCACTGCAGTTACTGTCTAAAACGTTGGAAACATGGTGATTGCGGGAGGTCCCTGATGGTGAAAAAGGCAAATGCCCATTGTAAAGAAGGAGGAATAAAGCAAGGATTAGGGTACTSCTACAAACTGTTTTAAGTTCGTATTATAACTTGCCCTGTTGACCTTTGTGTACAGGTTTCGTAACTTGATCTCAGATCTTAGGAGTCTGTACATCTTGACTTAAAATACATTCAGAAGCCTTTTTCTGCTTATCTGTGAAAAGCACCTTTTTTACCTTCCTGTATATTTCTCTTGTTATATGGTTTCTAGCAGCATTCATTATTCTCTTATCACCTGTACTGTTAAAGGAAGGCACTATGAGGTGGCCGTGGGAATAACATGCATGTTACTTACCTGTTATGCAGTGCAGATGTAATATTTTAGGCAGAGGAAATACAGCTGACCCTAATACTTGTTAGGGAAAGATTGGGATTTCTCATGCTAACTGGGAAGATAAAGCAGTCCTTCCTTGCTTGTAGACCAGCTAGGGTTCAAAGGTATCTGAATGCAAGTGCAATCATTGTGGGTGGTTAAAGGCTACACGGGAGTAAAAATCTGCCCCAGACAGGCTAACATAAGGTCTGGATGCTAAACTCTGTGGTCAGAATTGGCTCTGGAAACCTTGGGCACTCAAACTCCTCCCAGCCTTGTACATCTCATGTGATACATCTCGGGTATGTAGAATCCCCATTTCTTGTGTCATTATGGTGCTAAATGATAACCTTTGCTTACAGCATTCAAGCTCTTATTCTGTGGCTGGTATCAGCTTGTTCTTCATAGGATCCTTCACAAAAAGAAAGATTTAGTTAGTTTATTCATATAGATCTTACCTTTTGATCTGAAAATTGAGCACTGGATAAAGCACAGTGTATTGAGGGTCTGTCTGCTGGAAAGAATTGGGAAAGCAGAACATGAGGACCACTGCAAGTGTTGAGGAGGAGCATAAGGCCAGATTTCACTAGGAGACCTGAAATCTATTATCAGTTATCACTGATGAGATCCCTTGTAAAGGCAAAGAGCGCTATTGGAGAGAGGGACTTACACTTTTTCACTGGTGAGTCTATTTATGGCCAACTAGGTGTTTTAGAAGATGCTGGGTTCCTAAGGGCTTTTAGAGTGCTGTTGGGAACTATACTATCAAAGGYTGAGCATCTGTGGGCATACCTGCTTTCAGTGCGAAAACAATATTTACTTTTATGGTAAAATGCACAGGACTCTTGTGAGRATTGTCTTTTACCCCTATACGACTCCAACTGACTTCAAAGTCTGCTTTCTTYGAAATAAGGACTGTCAAACTGAGTTATGGGTAAACAAAACGTATTATTATTATTTAAAGAAGCATAWAAAATATTTTATTAGCCTAAGACATTAACAGTTGAATAAGAAAATAAGATCYGCCCCAGAGTATGGCACATACCTAGCATTATAAAATGACAACAGGCTTTTCAGTCTTGATAATGCACTGAAGAGTGGATTTCCAAATCACRTGAAGCTTTTTGCCTTATTTTTCCCAGTTTGTACAATGGATAATATTATTTGTGTAATGAGTGTGTGACGCTTTCCTGCTGCCACATGGGCAGTTACGCATTCAGCTCACTATATCCAAAGCCCTTCATTGGGCAGTTACTATACGGGTGTAAAGTACCACTACTTTTAGCCATCTACATTTTCCTTGGGTTAGCATTTTCACTGTGGAATGTACTGAAAACATTCTAAAAGGTCAGGGCTTCCACTGTACGACCTTGATACAGCAACTCGCTTTGATTTAATTATCCTCTACTTATGTTTATGGAAGTCAATAGGACTTACTCATTTTCCTGTATTAAGTACAAGTTAAGTGTTTTGATGGATTGTAATGCTTTTAATTGTGTATTTTAAGTTACACACCTGCCTAAGTGCTTTGCTGAATTGGAGCCTGGGCAACTTACTGTTTTGATTGTCATARTCTATGATGGAACTTGGAAAGTTAACTAGATATTCTCGAGCAGGTGGGTGATATCGGGTGCTTATTCTCTTGGTCTTCAGKTTTTTTACAAGCATTTTAACCTCAAGTTCTTAGCTTGCTGAAGTAGTTGCTGTAGTTGGCAGAGATTGCACCTGTAAGAGGGATGTGATCTGGGCAATGAGGAATAAGATGAGGGCGTAGGTTAATCTTTGGACTAATAGATGATTCATGATATGAACAGGTTTGAGATCTCCAGTGCCAGAACTCGTGGAAAATAAGGGCAGCTCTGTTGCTTCATATCAGTGAGAATGTTACATTGCAGTGGGGTTTGGTTTTGATTAGGGAGATGTTTTTCTTGCTTCAGCTGTACAATCAGTGCTAAGCAAAGTAAAAGCTTGATGACTGTCTGTCACCTTGTTTTATTGTAGAATTGAGAATGGCATTGGTATGATAGTGTGTAGTAAACTGTCTTCATGCCTCTTGCCTGGCAGAAAGAGGTGTGCTATACTGGCTTCCCTGAACTCTTTCAAGTTAATGATCTGGTTAGACTGATGAAAATCTGTGGGTTTTTGGCCTAGCTATCACGGCTGCAAGGTGAGGATGGGGGATCTTTCAGGCAAGGCACCGGATTGCTTCAACATGAAAGGCAACTGAGTTCGTAGGTCTGCCACAGACATTCTGTATAAACTTTGGCAACTTCCTACGTAATTATGTCCATAGAGTCCCCATCTGTGAAATACGCAGGTAACCGCTTTGTCACATTTGATCTGTTACCTAGGCTTAAGCATCTTTGGATGATGGCTTTGTGTCATGCCGCACTTAATAGGGCCTCAGCATTTTGGGTTGGGGTCCCACAGCGCTTTTGATGTAGATATAAAAAAAAAAAATAGACTGTCAGTCTGTATGAAGACCAATATTTTAACTTTTAAGTTTTCTACCTGTCCACGCATGCCTGTCAGGTAGACTTAAAGTATGCTGGAAATGTCCTGTCAAATTCTGCAAGGGCTCTTTCAGGGAGGACTTAGATACAGCAGAGTTGGCTCTAAGCACTGCTCACTCTTTTGTTGTTGAAAAAAATTCATTACCCTAGCACTAGGAAGGATGTATTACTTGGGAACTGTGTGTTCGTAGTCCATTTATAGTCCTAATGTGGCATATGGTCATCCTGTTTCTAACTCTTTTCCCATAAGTATCACTTCTGGCCACTGTTACATGCAGGTTTAGACTAACATCTAATAGGGTATGGCCAT
The DNA here is from genome assembly GCA_030449065.1 of Oceanodroma leucorhoa. Lineage (NCBI taxonomy): Eukaryota > Metazoa > Chordata > Aves > Procellariiformes > Oceanodroma > Oceanodroma leucorhoa. The sequence goes on from JASVER010000030.1 coordinate 285,592, forward strand.
GCTTTAATAAAAAAATTTCATTTCGCTCCCCATTGAGATCAAGCAGTCACCTTGAAAGACTTTGTAAGTTTACCCCAAAAAGTGTGGTTCTCTATTTTATAGGAAGTATTACTGGGAAACATCCAAAATTTACAGAGCCACTTAAGAGTAAATAAAACTTTAGTTGCTTTAGGATTGTTTAAGCATATCATCTAGCCAACAGCTGTGATACCTGAACATACCTGGCTCTGTAATGTGCTTTCAGACATTGACAGATCTACCCATTTTGGTAGTCTTGTATGCAATTACGAATGTTGTGCAAATTTTGACTTGTATGAAGGACATGACTGTTGCGATTAATGGGAGTGTATAGCCACAGGAATGGTCTTATTGGAAAATCAACCTTATCAAGTGCTTTGAAATTCTTCTAGAAGCTGGCCATGTGTATGGATTTCCAGGCTCCAGTTCTTAGCTCACAYCTCTCTTCTCTGCTGGTTTTTTGCTACTGTTTTAAAAGGCAAGAGTTTGGCATCTGCACTTTGACAAGAGATCATCTGTGGCACTCTTTTGTCAGAGCCAACAAGATAACTGTTCCTCGACAGAGATTAAAGATTTTGTTTTTGAGGAAATCAAAGCTCRATGTAGGATTTTGTAATCACTTGGAAATCAGGACCATGTCAGATTTCTGTTGTCATTGTGATGAAGGGAGGATGTGAACGGTGACCCTTGTCTGGATTGAATACATAATAAATAATGTGGATGGTGGGAATCTATTTTAATCAAAGTGGGGGAAAATTTCAGCTTAAAAAGGTAATGTAGAAAAATCTCTGGTTTTATCCACTCTACCTAGTAATGTAATATCATAAAGTAGCAAAGGATCTCATTCTTAATATAAATGGGGAGAATTCAATTTACATCAAAGAACAACCTTAACATCCTTGGAAGGCCTGACTTGCTTTCAAATTTTCTTGTATGAATGACGATGTAGTTTAGGGGTGTCATCTCTAGTAAGTTTGCTCTAAGTTGGAAATCTTGAACAGAAAAAAAAAAAAAAAAAAAAAAAAACCAAAAAAAAAAACAAAAAAACCAAAACCACATCACGCGGGATCTAATAGATCCATGCAAGTGCATGTAGCTTTTTAAAGTGGTCTTTAGCATGTTGAATTGAAGAGTCCTGTTTCTTAGAGCTTAGAAAGAACTGGGCTCAAGCTAAGTAATGATTTTTGCCTCAGCAGTTTTCTTATTAAATCCCTGTGGAAAACTACTGCAAGGTTATTCAGTGAAACAAGCACAAAATATACCTACCCTAGCTCTGTGCTTTTATATTCAGTCATGAAGACTAATGAATCTGAGACGATTGCTGTGATAAAATCCAAATGTAGATATTTGCTGTCCTTGCTAATGGGAGAAAAATATAGTATGCCATTGGCCTGAAGGCTCCAGCTGTGATTTCTTTGTAACTTGGAGTGCATTAAAAAAGCTTCAGTCAGCAAGATAAGTTAATTTTTTATGACCTTTATAAACTGTTTTAGCCTGGAACTTGGGAACATCTCTTTAAGATTAAATGTTTAAATCCTTTTAGCTCAGGTTTGCTAAGCATCTTGAGGTCGTCTTTGTTTCAGAAGAAACCTCCAAAATCTATAAAGAAATTCTGTTTGTGACAATTATTGTCAAAGGAATGATTAGCTAACGTGGAACTCTTCAGATTTTTAATGGTTCTCATCTCTACAACACTAATCTAACAGAGGAGAGCTGCTTTCTCTTAATGTAGGACTTTTCAGTGTGTTACATGGTCACCAGTTGCTGTTCCCTACACTTGCGAACACKTGGAGGAACAAATTGACTTGTCACCAGAGTCATTATTTTGTCCTGCCACAGCTGTTGCCTTGGCCAAAGAAATTGAAGAAAAGAACATCCTTCTCTTCTGTGAAAGTGCACAAGTGTAAAACGCTGGGCTGCTTTGAGAAATTGCCCTGGAACTGAAGTCATAGCGCATCAAACGAAACGGGTGAGAAAACGTGGCTAAGACCTCAGGTGGGCTACTTGGCTGTCACAGCTCAGCTCCGTTCTCGTGCTTTATGTTCAAAGCTGGCTTTATGCATATCTGCATTTCCTTAGTTGTACCAGAGGACGGGTTATGTCTCTGACAACTGCACCACTGGAACAGCCTACCGCATTCCAGTGAAGCTAGTCTCCTATATATAAAAAGCTGTTTGCTCCTTGGTGTGCGGATTGATTAGTTTTTAATCTAAGCTTTCCATTTTCTTTTGATACTTAATGCTCAAAATGACAAAAGCAAAGTGGCAGCAGTAGAGTATTGGCGAGTTAGGTACCACGCATTGTGTTGCCCCTGTTTAGGGGATAAGTTTAGCTGAAGATTCACTGTCCAGCGTTGGATGCCGACACTGTAATCCCCCGAGTACTTTTCCAGATCTGACAGAATGAGTTTTGTAACTTGAAATAGTATCGTTAATCAATCAACAGCTATAGTGGAAAAACTAACAGTGATGGGGAGAAGGTGCCTTTTCCTTGTCCAATCAGAATCTGAGATGTGGATGAGTATATTAAAGTCTAATATATTTTCTCCCAACTACATCAGTTAGTTKAATGAAAGATATTATTCCACCTACAAACCTTGTCTTGGCTTATTCTCTATGCTGACCATTAAAGTGGGCCATCTTAAATGGAAATGCTTCTTTTTTTTGCCGYGTCAAGCTAGATGAGATAGTCACCTGTTCTTTATGGTGGCTAGAATGATGAGCAGCTATCCTGGATTGTATTCCATGGGATCACAGGCAAATAGTTTAGGATTTTTCTGAACTTAGCTGTATTAACTTGTTGGTGTCTAAGGTTGACGTTTTGCTATCAATTGCTACAAAGTCAAGAAATGTCTATTAATCATCTATTGAAAAGTGTGGTGGTTACAGTACTGACTTCAAAGCAATTTAATTTTTCTTTCTGGTACTCTGAGTTTCCTTTTTGTGTTGGGTTGTTTTGTTGTGGGTTTTTTTGGTGTGTTTTTGGTTTTCTGTTTTGCTTTTTTTTTTGAAGGATATAAGGAGTAACCCATGGTTGCTATTTAATTAATTAATTTGTAGTTTATAACTTGATATCTTTGTTTGATCATGCACCGAATCAAAAAAACCTATTTCAGACTGAATGCAGAAAAGGACACTAAGGTTTTGCACAGCACTAGCAACAAATGATCATGCATATTTTTGTGGAAATAAGGTTGGTTAGGAAAGTGTCTTCTGCTTTTAATTTACATACAAGAAGTATCTCTAAATATAATTGATCTAACCAGGCATGACTGCTGCTTATGCTTTCCAGGAGTGTTCTTTAGAAGACTGAAGACTGACTAGAAATGTACGGCTCCATCATTTTGTGCAGAAATCTGTACCTTCTGCACGCTGCTGAACAATACAAAATGTGTTATTGATCATATACATGATTGGATGGAGGTTAGTGGAGGGGATACCCTCCGTAAATTTCCTTTGATCCTGCTAAATGTTGTTACCAGTGTGCTACAGGAAATAAGTGAGTGTAATGATTTTAGAGTGACGATATTGCTGGCTATATCAAAGATGAAACACTGCCTGTGTTCCCTTAGCAGACTTTACAGTAGTGCCACCATGAAAGATCTGAAGATCATTATTTACTGGAAATAAAAGAACAAGGCAGAAATCGATTACTACGACACTAGATTTATGTCTCCATTGCACTCTATATACATCTCCTATTTGTTCTAACTTCATGGAAGGATATTTAATACATAATGGAAAGAGGCTTTTGCTTTTGATTTATTTTTTGTTTATTATTTTTGGCATTCCTTGGAGAAATTCTGGAAATCAATACTTGGATGTAAGTGTGCCTGGATGTAGGTAGTGGGAGGCAGTGGCGATTGATGTATCTGTGCATTTTTGCACTGACGTGAGTATCTGGCATACGCAGTACTCTGTTGTAGCGGTAGAATGTGCTCAGCCGAAGAGGGGAGAAAGCCGTATTTCTTCCATCATCTGTTTACATAAAATGATCCAAGAGGCATAGGTAAATTTGGGTGGTTAACTTAAAGCTTGGAGATCAGTCCCACTGAAGTATTTAGTTGCAAGTGTAAATATTTGTTGCATCCCGATGAGAAATGAAGACAAATGTTCTCGATGATGGAAAACATGAGCACAAATTGTCTTAACRTGAGGCAGGGGACCAGGGGGATGCCAAGTGCTGAGAAATTTCAAGTGAAGTCACAAACTGCTTGAAAATGGACATGGCTTTTATTTCTCTACTGTCCTTTGACCTGTAAAGTGGCGCTTAGTTGACTTTTGCCCTTGCCCCAGTTTCAGTTGGGGATCTTAGACATTACAGCTCCTGCAGTCGTGTGGTAAAGGAAAATGCAAAACGCTGCTTTTCTTAAGATAAAATAGTGGCATTTGTTTTAAAAATTCTAAATTTGGTCACATGCTGCAGCAGAAGTTGCTGTTGCATTAGACYTTATAGAGGTTTGAAAGCAAAGTCAGTCTGTTGTCCCCCAAATACCTTTTGGTGAGACATAACAGGTAAACAGTGGATGAAATAAGGATAGGATCAACTATCTGGCTAGCTGGTGCATGGTAAGGCGCAGATCAGAGGCAGTGGTGCGAGGTGTCACAACTCAGAGGGCCACCCAAAGTACCTAAGAAAGAGCACAGCGCAACCTCAGATCCCTTCACCAATGCTGTGCTATCACAGGCTGCAAACCATGAGATTTTCCACAAAAACAACCCTCTTCCCCAAACAAGCATGTGCTTTGGAAGCTTGTTGTTACTCCTTTMTTTTTCTCCTAATGTCTCATTTGTAGAAAGGCTTGTTAAAGCTTCACTTGCCTGTGTATAGTCTGCATAAGGTATGATCTTCAGTAGTGTTCAAGAGCCTTKTGGGAGCTGTTGCTTTCCCCCTACAGAGAAGATTTCGTTGTTGTCTACCTGGACCAGTCACTCAGATGTGGCAAGACCTAGTGTGATARTAGTCCCATACCTGCTTACTGTGTGTGATGGGCAAGGTGGAAGGAAAGGAAAACTTTCTTGATGTCTTCCCCCTCTCCCAATTTAAAATAAGGAATTTGGATATTGTTGGTTCAAATTACGATCACAGTGAATATAATCTGTGGATGACTTGTGACCGTTCAAGYTGTCAAGGACGGTTGGTTATATGAAACAGCACTAAGCTTCACCCGGAAAAATATCTACACTTTTCCAATTCAAGGGCAACTCAGAAGCTCTGTACTTGCAYGTCAATGTAAAACATTAAAATGCTTCCCCTTCTGCACAGATTAGTTTGTGACAAAGGGGAAAAAAAAATCATACCGCTTCCCAGCCTGAAGTGTTTATTCCCTTTATCCCTTGTTGGTTTTTAGTCATGAATATGAGCAGCAGGTGGCCAAGAGCAATAGTTTGGTGTTTTTCCTGTTCGGCACTGACCAGTGATAGCTCAGATTCAGGGTATGCTCTGTGGTTGGGCAGTTCTGAAAACACTGCTACCTTGCTAAAACATCTATCAATAACAATTTCTAGCTGATGTATATAGCTTTATGAAAAAGAGTCGGCATCAGCTGAAGTCTAACAATGCGTCTCCACCAGGGCTTCCTGGAGCAACGCGATCAATATCCTCAGTTAAGTTTATGAGGATGCCGTGAAACCCTCTAAATGCAGTGGCATTCTCTCCAACCTTTCTTGTAGCCCATCAATTACAGACTAAAAGGTCAGTCTTGCTGTAGGAAAAGTCTGTCTTCAGTAAAGATTTTTTTCTACTCTTCCTGCTGGGGGGTGGGGGGAGATATTTGTTTTGGCAGGAGCAGCTCCTTTATAGCAAACCTTGCCAAAAGAGCCTGAGAAGAATTCTTCTTCCTATTCTGCACTTCTTGCTAYTCTATTTCTAAATCCTCTCTGGTAAGTCAGGGGTATTTTGAGGCTTGTGATTGCTTCAAGTAGTGAAACAGCCAGTGGTGATGCACAACCTGTACTGAGCTGGCAGGGAATAAATGGAGCTCAAGGAGTAGGTGCCATGTTACACTGTTAAYAATTTTCTGCTTTGCTGTCAGTCCTTCTAAAATTATTCCAATTTTCCCTGAAGAACTCCATGAGGTTATGAAGCCAACTGTGAAGGGAACGCCTGTCTTGTATCTGCCTTGATGTTCTCTGTGCTCCTGGAGTATGCAAAGCTTCTCACATATTTGGCTGTCTGAATACAGGCAAAGAAACAGCCCTGGTGTTGCGTGGCTTGATGTTTCTCTACTCCAACCTTAGCTAGGCAAGAGGCTTCAGCAGTATYGCGTGTCTCAACCTCTTTGGAGCAGAGCTTTTGGAAACTCATTTCATTAATGGTCAGTTATTTCGAAAAATGTCAGCATTGGCGTAATTCCATTCACCCTGGTGCTCCRAGTGCAAGTAGGAACAGTTTGGCCATCGCTGAGTGGTTTTGAATGCAGCTCTCTAATGTTTTATTGAAAAACTGTCACCAAACGCATATGCCTTCATGTATATTCATAAATTACTTGCAAAGTTCAGCAAATAATAAAGGGGATGGAAGGAGAGGAGGAAATACTAAGTAATAATCTTGAAAAAATACAGTGGAAGTGAGTAAACACCTTTTTCAAAAAATGTGAGTTATCCAACKCTAACAACATTAGTATCCTCTTTAAAAAAAGGCAATTTCTAACCCTGAATTCTAAATGAAAGCTTTCTAGCCAGAGCCAAATCTCACCTTGGGGAAAAACTGGAGGGACCCTCCATGTTAGGCTGGATGTGAGTGCAGTAGTGATGGTCCTTCTCTTTTCTTTTTTCCCCTGAGAACTAGTTTTTGTCCCATACAACAGCTTTTAGTGCTGTGACAATTTACCTCCCATACCTGGAGGGTTCTGAGCCCCATCTTCCACCCTCTGCTCAGAGCGGTTGTCAGGTAGAGATATAACCAAAGAGACGGTCAAGATGGATCGAGTGTGTATTTTCCTCTCCTCTTTTTTCGAGGCTGTACCCTTAGAGTCAGCTGCCAGTGGGTTGTTGGCATTGGGCTGTAGGGAGGATTTCATTTGGGTAGCTTAAAAGGACAAGGGAAATGACTGAAGGAAGAGATTTATGTAAATAGTATGTATGTTGATGGTAATTTCGTGTGAGATCTTGTTGTGTGTTAAGTGGAAGCCGCCGTTTGTTAACGGCTTGCCAGCCTTGTGATTCCACAAATGGATTTATTACGACTCAACTGCTATGAGGACAACTGCCCCATTAGCTTTGCTGCACAGTTCCTCTGCTTGGGAAAACCTGGCATCACACACGATGCCAAAAGCAATCGGAGCTATTCCCAGGGCAGGCAAACGACTGTGCAGTCCCTTCTGTCCGTGCCTCCCAGGAAACCCGCCGCAGCGCAGCCGGACCTCTGCCCTTTGCACTCCTCTTCCTTCCTGTCTCATGTAGTTTGCTTTTCTTTTTTTTTTTTTTTTGCAGAAATAGCCACAGGCAATTGGAGTCCAAACAATCCCAGCCTTGAGGTGTCYTTAAGGACCCGATTTTTAGCAGTGAATTATCACCCAGTTAGGGGATGTTGGTACCGGATTAGGAGGTGTTGGATGGGGGTATTGGCCCAACCGGCAGACGGGAACTGAACGGACTGGGAGAGGAGGCTGCGGAGAAGCTCCTCCAGCTCTGTCGTTGTGCCTATCGCTGCGGCCAACTCACCGCATCCGTTCTGGGWGCTTGTGCTTCAGAGAATAAGCACATTCGTATTGCATCTGTACTGCCTTGCCTGACAGTGATTAAGGGTACTTTTGGAGTCAGTGTGGAATGAGAGCTGGGCACACATCATATTGACTGAGTCGGGGGGAAAAAAGGCAGCCTGTTATTGTGCTCCGTCAACCAGGTATGGGGCTACCACCCAACTTCAAGAGGGGAGGGTGCAGAAGTCTCTCTAGAAAGGTGTTTTCTCTTTTCTTGGTTTTCATTAGCTAAAGGTGGACTTCAGTTCTAAAGAAGCCTCAAATGATTTCCTTTGATTTACCAGTTTTATGGCAAGCCATAAAATATTTCAGCTCTATCAGCTTAGAGGTGACTGTAAACAGGTGAAAATRTAGGATTAAAATAGAAAACTAATTGTAACCATCAAGTTCACCACAAAGAACTACAGTACGTTTTGCTGATACATCTCGAGTGGTGTATCTGTATGTATATCTCTGTGTATATATATTTTTCCCAGCTACACTCTCATCTTTGCACCCAGAGCAGAAGAGCAAATTAAATTCAGTTCCAGAAGGGAATACATACTGTCTCTAGATCATTCTGTGTGTGAGAAGCCTGGCGCAGTTCCAGCTTGGATTACGTTTGTCTATTTTGCTTCTTGGTGGGGAAGGGGGGGACCAATCCTTCTCTCAGACGTACTGCCGTTCACATAAGGGGTGACATAGGCCTTGTGCAGCACATGRGAGGGTATAGGCTGTTACATGGCAAAACTGGGTGCCTGCTAGSCATCTCCCCACAGTTTAATGAAATTTTGTATGAATTTGTGTGAAAAATCACTACATGGGTACRCTATTTGGCTGAAAATCCTTTTAAGCATCCAATCGGAAAGTAGAAATCACACTGTGCCTCAGGGAACTGATCGCTCAACGTGATGGCTGCTTTCGTAAGTGCATGACTTGTGAATTACACCCTACATGTTAGTTGTTTATAAGTACTTAAAACTGCTAATCTGAATAATTGRTATTTTTCAGTAAGTCAGAATTAATTTTCTAATCACATGAGGCAGTGATTGAAAAAGAACACTGTATGTATTTCTCATAATAGTTTACATTTGCAAAGCTGCAGGTGAAAACAGTTGCTCTCATAAAGACTAAATTGTCCCTGCGCTGTTGTGGCTGTAGCAGGATATAATAGTGCCTTTAAACAGCAGAGCGAGCCCATGCCTAAGCTTGCCTACTTTTGCAGGCATGGAGAGGGCTACATCAGTTTATTTCTGTAAGTTGAAGCAATGCGTCTTTTATGGTGCAATTGCAGCCCTTCRTTTCCATTCACCCGACGATCTGGGACTGCGTCTCCGAGGTGTGCTCCGAGGAAGTTCTGCCCCTCGGGTGTGCGGCTTGGGCGGGCGACGGGGGCTGCTTGTTGGCTGCTGGGAAAATACCAGTTGATCCACCCTGCAGAGCCGAGGCACGCACAGCTCGGCGCGGTCCGACGGCTGGGATGGCAGCAAGTGCTGGCTAAGCAGAGCTGACTTGCTTGAAGTGCATCTGACCGYTCATGCAGGCCACGTCTTCAAAATGAGAGGTAGGAGGACTTTGTCAGTGGCAGAGTYCTCCTCTGTGTTGAACTTCTACCCGTAACGGATGACTTGACTGGGATAAGCAATGCTAAACCCCGCGTCTTGGAGCAAGAAACAGGGGACTGTGCTGGCATGGAGCCCAATGGCTTCAGCAGGTCCTTTACTAGGTATCACTCCACTTCTGCACAGGCTTCAGTGCACACGGAGGTCTTTAAACATACTTGTGAAGTGATAGTGAGGATGTAGTTTTAAAATACAATAAGAAAAATGGGCAGTAAGCAACACAATTCAAAGTATAGACGAGTGGCATACAATTTTCRGTATACAAATGTGAAAGGAACTAATAGCAACTTGGTTCCTGTSTCCCACACAGGACAAAGACATCCTCTGCTCTGAAGAGCAACCAAGGTACCGCTTTCCCCCAGTAGCTCCGGCAAGCAAGAAAAAATGCCGCAGTAGCAGCCCCTTAATCCTGTCACTGCCTAAAGACRGCAGGATTTGCTCGAGGACAGTTTGTTGAGGAAGGATTTCTGACCTGGAAGCATAATGTAAATGAAGGTAACTCTTCTCTGGCTCCCTCCGCTCACAGGCRTCCAGTTCAGGACAGACTGTCTGTGACACCGTGGTCATAATTCAAAGCCTTTTCTAAATAAATTATAAATAAAGCCAGCGAAGACTTAAATGCAGCATATATTAGATTTCAGTGATGAAGGCTCTGATTAATATAATGAAAAGCCTGGTTTAATTGCATTACCTTCCATTAGCTTCCCTCTTCCTTTTTTTATAATTGTTTCTAAGGCTCTGTGTACCTCATCCCTGCTGGGACTTTCATCCCACGTTTATTCAAGTGAGATTTCTGCTTTCAGAACTGCACCTTTCATCAATCTCCTATTAATTAGCCAAATGCCGCATCATATTATACATTGATGCATTCGGTCGAGCGTGTGCCGTAATGAGAGGAGAGACCGTGTTCTGTCCAGGCTCCTCTCAGGAGCTGGTCATTGGTATTCCAGGATAAGTCAGCTTACTGTAATTTGAAATTGGTCTGCCGTCCCATTAGGAATCTGCCYGATCAATACCAAGTGAATTAGAGTTTCAGTGATCTGATTAACTCCCCATTATTTTCTACCCTGGCTGATTTAGAATGCATGATGAGACAATATTCCAGTTTCTTTGCTTTATCCCAGTTTAAATGAAATATAGACATCTGAGGAAGCAGTGGCTGTGCATTTGATTTGGCTGTGCTGTAATAAAGTCAAACACTGTGAGCGTCTGCCTCGCCGTGACGGCCGGGAGCGAGGGCTGCCGTGCTGCACAGGGGGATGGYGGGCGGCCGAAGGGGACCACCGGGCTTTTTCTCTCCACTGCTGCTCCCTTCTAGCTCGTCCGTTCATTGCCTCGGTTGAGCAGAGCTGGCTAGATGGTGCTCTCGTGTGCTAGGAACACCTTGGGTTGGTAAATGGCCATACGGTTTGTGGTCCTGGGGAAGAAATGAGCTGTACGCGGGCGTGTGCTTTCCTGAGTAACGACCCGAAGTTCAGAGGTGGAAAGCCCTGTGTGCAGACCCAGATTTGGTGTGAGCTTTGAGACAGGGCCGAGGCCTAGATGAYGTGCAATGGAAATGGGAGATCGGCTCTGAATTCATCTATATCCGTGGGATCTCTGCCATCATGAAAGAGGGAAGTTAGGAAATCTCATCAAGTTTTGTTAGGTCGTAAGTACTTCATCTTCAGGACATGGATGATTATTTTGTGTTGGCAGCTTGTAGATGCAATCCCTAAATGGAGCTTCCAGGTGCTATTTTATTGCAAGTATATAACATGAAACAGGACCAGAAAAAAAGGCTTCGTTTTGTGAGTCTGGAAGGTAGCTTTTAAGGAGAAAGTTTACTGGCTTTGGTTTATCTGCTAATTTTGAATTGATGTTAATAAGTCCTTCTTATCTCTTCTTTTATTCTTAAACTTACATTTCCAAGATAAAAAGGCTTAGTGTTTTTACTGCTAATTTCCTTGGCAGTGCATGTTAATATTGGCCCGGTGAAACGGTGGTGAAAGAGTGATCCCGGTTTGCTGCAAAGAACTGTACAACCTGATAACCCTAATGCCAACTCTGTCTCACCGTTCACTGCTCATTGGTTGTCAAAAAGAAGTGAGAGAGTCAGAAAAGATTGCCTGTGTGATAGCCAGAGATGTTTCAACAAGGTATTCCTACCTAAAGAACTTGCACCTAAAAAATCAGGCCTTGCCAGCTACATATATGAAAGACAAAAAAGGGTAAGGTTTCTAATCGTGCTTTAGGTACTCAAAAAGAGGATTTCAACCCGAAGCAGAAGTTGCTCTATTTTAAAATGTGCAGTCTTAATGTATCAGAATTACAAAATACTTTAAAAATCAGAAAATTATTTAGAGAAAGCTGAAGATGCATTTATTTCCGGAGACAAAATCTTGTTTGTATTCCCCTTCAAGCTGTCATAGTCCTAGCCCCTCTAACGTATTTCAGGGCATAAGATAATGAGCAGTGCTGCACATTTTGTCTGCTAATAGGCAATAAATGGGTCATAATTTGCTTAATATGTGCAATGAGTATATTAATATTAATTTTTAAAAGATAAAAATGAATATAGATTTGCTGAGTAGTACATGTGTAATACTTAAATACGTGCATAAGAGTTTAATGCGGGCATACTCATACCTCCCGCCAGTGTACGTTGACGTAATTTTAGTGTTTCTTCATTGCTGCTTCATAGACAGTTTATAGGGTTGGGGTTTTTTTTTCCCAAATGAGAGAAGAAAATAGAAGAGAGGAGACTTGCAAGTGCTGAGAGTTTGAGTCATCTGTGGGCAGTGAACCTGGAAACTTTGACTCTCAAGGTTAAGCCTCTGTTAGTGCTCTTCAGAGGTCTCCCGGGGCAGGACACCACCGATGGGATGGTAAAGCTCTGTACGTAGCCCACTAGAGGGTGACAAAGCCTAATGTTAAGAACATGGAGGTGACACGCTCCCCTGGGCATCAGGGGTCCAGAGCCCTTTGCATCCTCCTTGCCTGCCTGGGGCCCACCCCCTGGTCCACCTGCCAGGCTTAAAATGCCCATGTCTAACAGCATAAACCACCCCTGCCTGAGAAACTTGAGCTGGGCCTTCACCTCATAGGCAGTAACCACCTCATGAGCCTCCTCGTAGCATCATGAGATGAAGGAAACAATTCATGCTCCATTTGTGCTAAAATTTATGGGAAAAATATTGGAGCAGGTGCAGGACAGCTGACCCGACCCACAGTACCACGTCCAAGGGTTGAGAGCTGTGCATTGCGTGGTCAGTTTTGCCAGCAGATGAGACAAGGAGGTGTGGAGAGGTGGCCATAAACTATCTCGGTGAGCCAATGGCCAATTGGCCTATTCCAAACCCACTGAAGTTGGTAGAAGGGTGAGCTATTGATTTGGCCAGGCTTTTGATCATGACCACAGCAGAAAGGCACATTGCAGTGTGTCCCAGCGAACCCAGTTGGCCCTTGGGCTGGAAAGAGACCCTGCAGTGAGCTTTGGCTATAGAGCTCTTGGACGTGTTGCCTCTGCAGAGAAATGCTGCGTGACAGCCCTGTGGGAGACATCTTGCCCTGCAAAATGCCTCTTAAACTAGAAAACTACCCATTTTGGTAGTTGCTACCATTACTGTGCAAGTATTAAGACTAAACCCAGGGTTTTCGACTGGTGCCTGATGCTCAGAGTTGGAAATTCCAAAATCTGCAGAGCAGCAGTGTTGAACCAGTCCGGTTCAGACACCCCATGTGGGCTTCCACGTGTGAATGGGAAGATACCACATTTCTGGTGGCGAAACTGGAAATGTGAGGTCTCTGCTAGATCTGAGGTGGAAGGAAGCACCCTGGAAAGCTGGTAGCTACCCAGGAACCAGGGGCTGAAGTGAAGCTGCTTTGAAAGCACCAGCAGGCTGTTAGGTGCCTTCCTCAGATCTCCTTTGCTGCCTGCTTATGCACTAGGCTTGCAGAGAGCAGCTGTGCCCACCCTGGAGGTTTTCATTAAATAGGTGAGTGGTTTGCATCTCACTCTTGTGCTGAGGTTCCTTTAGTGTTTGCAGCGTCATTCAGTGGGGTTGGAGGGTTAGGTTGAAGATGAAAATAACAAATTTCCTGGAGAAATGTTGCGAGCTCTGGGCTGTATGTAGCTTAATGTTCAAGTGCTATGGACCAATTCAGTATCTCTGAGGGACTGAGGAAAGAGAACTGGAAGGRGAGAGAAGAAAGTGTTGGTGAGCATTCATATAAAACGTTGTGCTAAACTAACAATAAAATAACATTATAATCTAAAAGGAAAGTGTTGCAGTAGCATGAAACTACATCTCAAAAGGGCTAGTCATCTTTGGAACTATGCAAATTACGAAATCCTAAATAAAAATTTTGCAGGATTTGAAATAAGTTTGTGACAGATTTCAGGCGTGATTTACTACTTCAGTGTTTTATTATTATTTCTGAGAAACCCATGTAGAACTCTATTAATTAAAACTCAGACCGACACTTTGGCTCCATAAGATTTAGGAATTAGTGTGATTTTATCTCATTAGTGCATTTATTGCAGTGTTCGTCCTTTTAATTAAGCATTAAGTCCCTCCAAGGTGAGTTTTATCATCCCATAATGCATCTGGGCTTTCACTACTTGTCTAAATACACATTAGGGGATGACAGCCACTTTGGAGAAACCTTAATTGTGTTATCACTGAAGTTTGATTCTTTCATTTGTCTATTTTTGGGTGATAGGTTTTAATTTCTTTACGGCCTGCTGCAAGTATGCAGGAAAGATACTGTGATGGCACTTGTGTCTAGTGTCAGTGTCACCCTACGTGGGTAGGAAGGCTGAGTTCCAAGGACTTGAGAAGGACCTGAGCCAAAGCCCAAAGAGGTCTTCCCACTGGTCGTGGTGGCCTTTGGAAGGGATCCAGGACGTGGCGCTGGGCTGGTTGCTGCTGGTCCTGCTTGCTTGCTGTCCCGGGTTGAGGGCACACACGGCGAAGGGTGCTGGCTCACCTCGCCTCGCRCTTGGGTTTTCCAGCCGGCGAGTGAGGCTGGTGGCAGGCTCCATCCGATGCGGTCAGCTAAGCTTGAAAACGGCTCCTGTACTTGGGTGTGGGTTAAGGAGACCATAAAGCTCAGATCTACTGAGATCTTCAGGTCTCTGCTTTCCATGGAAAATATTGAGGGATGTAGCCCAGGCTTCCGTGGTGCCAGTCAGTCGTCATTTTCATGGAAACGAGGGGGTGTCTTGTACATATATACATACGTATGCGTGTGTGTATATAATGTATGTGTATATAAAAAAAATAGACCATTTTCATCCCAAAGAGTTTGCAGTGTTACCACTTGAAGGACTCTGGGTGAGCACACAAAGTGATGTGTAGTGACCGAAAAGTGTACTATAATGAAATTATCCCTACAGATATACTCAGCTGCGAATACAGTCTTGTAAATAGTAGGTTTTGCAGTATRGACATGTATATATTTATAGCAGGAGCAGAGGTGATATCGTCARCCTATTTCAATAAGCCATTTTGCTGTCACCAGATGGCAATGTAACGATATTTCGTCATTATTTTGCCTTGATATGTCACTGCCAACTTGTGGTACTGTTTCTCTATAAACCCTCACTAAAGGAGTCATATTTAAAAAAAAAAAAATATTGTTTTATGTTTCCATTTTACTTTGTTGTTGCTAACTTCTTTATTTTAAATAAATAGTTTTAAGGAGTGCAGGAATTAAGAAACAAATTTTGCATGGGTGTCAGCCTTGCAGGTCCAAACTCCCCAGGTCAAACAGAGAACCTCATGATTTATTGTCATGACTGTGTTGCTATTAGCATTAATATGTGAATTATTTGTTTATTTTTGATAAATGCATCATGACTGTAAAATGGAGGAGTTTGGCACCAATACAGATTTTTCTCAGTAAACAGAAAAGGCTGAAAAAGGGCAATTCCTTGATACAAGTCAGACTAAACACTCAGAAATGAGGCAAAATTATTGCTATTTGCCTGAGCTGTGCTAGTTCTGACTTAGAATTGTGTGTGATTTAATAAAATTAAATTTGGGGAGCTTGGGTGACATTTAGAAAATCTCAGCAAAAAGAGCTTCAGGCTCCTTAACTGTTACTATGAAGCTTGGATATTCCTGTGTTCTCTAATCTAAAAAAAAAAACCAAACAAACAAAAAACCAAACAAAACGTTACTTTGTATTTTTCTTCACCCTAGTACAAAACATACCTTTACAATAGCGAACACTAGTGAAAACTAAACTTGGGCATACTACAAGTGTAGCAGTGTCAAAGTAGTATGTCTTCCATGTGCAGAGATAAATTATGTGTATATAACTTTCATATAAAAACCCCTTCCCTTCCTTTTGTGGCTGTCTGACCCTGAAGAGCTTAACACCCCTTCTTATCTGCTTTCCATCATTTTTTATGTARTACTTCTGCCGTTGCTTTGAAGGAATTTTTAACTATCTCTTCTAGAAATGTCACTTCAAGTCTGAGGATGTAAAGACAAGAAAACTCAAAGCACAGTTAATTACGATGTGTAAAATCTTATAAGAAAAATACCTKTTCACAGTCAGGTACATAGCACAGAAAAGGATTGTGCCTCTCAGAACTGTTCTGTCCAAGCAGGCTCATAGTTTACYAAAACCTTTTCAGGCTGGCCAGGATGTGTGCTGCTGAAGACCAACAATGACCCATCCAAGAGTTGAACCCATTGTGCATCTCCATCCTTTCCGCCRGACTCTTCTTAGGAGTCAGTCCGTGTGTCCAGCAGGCAGTGGACAGGCATCCGAGCAAAGGTTCTTAGCTAGAAGCAGACCTGCTCATGCTAAACCCAAATCTTAGGTTGAGCTTTAGTAACAAGGCCAGGTGTTGAGAAGAAACATGGCTGGCCCAAAGAACGGATTTCTATTCCCATTCCTGAGACTTCAAAAACACAAGAGTGAGCTATGGGGAACACCTGAAAGGAGGGAGCATGGTGCCGGCTTTGTACGTCACCCAGGATGGACAGCAGGAAGTCTGTGGTGCAACCTGTTCTGGGCTCTGTGCCACTCCACTTGATGTGAACAAATGCCACGTTCGCTGTCGTGGACTGCTTGTGCCTGTGAACCATGTGATCGGTTTCTGTCCAAAAAACTGAATTAAAAAAAAACCACCACCATGACTCTGGCACACAGTCTTCTCACTTTCTTCTGAACAACTTCAACCTGTACTTCCAGCAGTTGGAAAGGCACGTAACTGGTGTGGGTGAGGCAAGTCTGGGGGCCATGGCAGAGGTTAGTGTAGATGAGTGGTTTTAGGCACGTGCAAGGTGTAAGTGGCTCAGTTAAAGAATTTCAGTGGCATTTGGGTGCCTGGTGTTACAAACTGTTTGGAAGATACAGCCAGATGTGTTGGTTTATATCTTAARTTACCACTCTTGTTTTACATGTCATCTCAGCTTTGGGCTCAGTTTTGGCTTTTTTGGACAGATTGTTGTACTGTATGTGAGGGTACTGATCCCCATTGCCCAGTTCTTTGACCGGTCCTGGCACTTTGAGACAATCTAGTCAGAAGGTCTGATGCTCTTCTACGCAGGTGTAAATCAAAAGATGTTATCCTGAAGTAAGTTGAACTGTGCTTGCATAGAAGTGCCCTGAGGAGAGACAGAGGCACGTATAGCAACTCGYACTAAGCAATGTGGGGCATTTGTGCTTTAGTGCTACCAAATCCACTTCCCTAAAYTTCAGTTTTCTCCTGTGTAGGCAATCCTGGTGCTGCCCTCTGCGAGAGTGATAGGATTACTCTGTATGATTGCAGTGAAGCTGTAGTAGAGGTCCAGGTGTAGGGACTCGCCCCCTTCTATATAAAGAGATTATAAATTCTGAATATAATCTGAGGAAAAGTTATCTTGCCCTGCTTCAGTAATGAAAAGTCACCTATTTTTCTAACAAATTACAAGAAAAGGTTTTTTATTGCATGAGAAATCCAGCCTACYGCTCTGTAGCAGGGTGCAGGAATCACCTTTTGATCCCAAATACGGATGCTCAAGTTTGTAAATTTAATAAAAAAGATAAAAAAACCTGTGGCAGTGCTTATACCAGAAGCAATAAACTCTGATTAGATCTCACTATTTTTGTATCGGAGTCTCTTTGGCTTGCACAGAGGTGAGAGCTTTGGACGAGATTATAGCTTCAGAAAAAKGCTAGAGCATATGAAGTTTAAAGACCCATTCAGATCTCGCATTGGTTAGGAAATTAAAACAATCAAGTATGTTTTCTGTCACTGTCGCCCGTGTGCCTAACTGTCTATGCCCCTCCATCATTCATTCACACATAATGGAGGATATATCTATACTTCTTCTATCGCACGGCCCGGGTGTCTGCATGCTATGAATATCTCCATCAGCGCATCTTTATTAACCTATAAAACAGCGAAGAGTCTGAACCAAACAATCGGGTACCATCAAAACATCAGAGATGCTTCTGGCATTTATGTCTTATTGTTGTCACTTACAACTGAGTAAAATGAATGTTTAGGAAGTGTGACGAYGTTGTCCCTTCATGTATGCTTGTCATGCATTTATCTTAGTGCAAGCAGTTGAACAAGGGGGCAAGATTATGGTGAAATGGGGGGGGGGGACCTGTTGTGTGACACCCAATCCAACTGTTACCTGTGTTTCCCCAGGTAGAGACTTCATGAGCTTTAATTAATACTAAAMCGCAAGTTATCATTGTGCAAAGATGCCTGATGACTAATTGAACCTTGAAGCTAAGACCTGGGTCAGCAACTTTCACCCAATYGTTGTCATTGGTGAAAGGGGCCCTGTACAGATTGCACATCATCTTCTCAGTGAGAAGTTCCTCTATATGAATAAGGGTGAAAAACAGAGCTTCAAAAGTCTGTGGCTTTTTTTTAAAGGCAGTGAAATGTTCTCTATTCAGTTTGAAATTTGAAAGAAGATGCACAATGGCCAACAAATACTTTTGCAGTGAATTTGCTTGGACTTCAGATGGGATTTGGACAAAAAATACTTTTGCAGTGAATTTGCTTGGACTTCAGATGGGATTTGGACAAAAAAAACCCCTCCTGCTTGCCTCTTCCCATTGTGCCTATTATGTGAAGTTGATGAATTTGCAGAATATTGGTGGAATTTTTTTAATTTCTGTGCTATTAAAAATAAAATAAAATCAGAAGGTGTGTGGAATCCCTGGAGTCCTGGGCTCATGTGTTGCAAAGCCACTTCCTGGATGAAAGACCTCCTTATGTTGATCTGGGTGCTTGAAGCTTTGGGTGCTTCTGTGCAGCATGCTTCCACGCTTTCGAGTCACTTGTTTCCACTGCAGTTGGGCAGCTGCTTATCATAGAACAGCAATTTCTCTATTTTGCCTGAGCAAAATCGAAATAATATACGTTTATACCTAGTCTGCTTCCTCTGATGTTCCTCTGTCTCTGTACACCTGTTAAACATAACTTGCTGYGTCTCCCTTCCCCTTCGAGGCAACAAACATTGCCCGCATTTAAATGATAAGATGAAGGTTAAAAATCAAGCATATGTGAAAGGCTGGGCCCTGACTTAGAAACAGGGGTGGTAATTCCCACTGACTGAGCTGTAGCAACACAACCCGTTCCTGCCTGCTCAT